>JAZEWU010000025.1:456179-476633 GCA_036362915.1 Geotria australis | reverse complement strand
CCGGGCAGTGTGGGTTGCAGAAGGCTGGGTCATAATCTTTATCGCATCAGTGTTGCATCAAACAATGTTTTGGCGGCATTGTTGGTTCAACACCGGCTGTGACACTGACCAAACAAAGCTGTGCATGGCTCTGCGACGCAGCAAATGTTTTTTTGTTAAAATAATTATCTTTATTCACATTTTCCAAGCATGGTACACCACAACAATAGACACAGTGGCTGGGGTTACAGCTCATGCGCATCCTTATTTATAGAACTCACTGCTGGTTGCCCGTTCTTTTCTTTTAATAAACACAAGACGGGTGGAAACAAAAAGGGAGGTGGAGGGGGCAGTGGCTAAAATATGAGAGTAAACAGCTGTGCATGTTGTGTTGTGGAGAACCTGATACAATTAACAAGGTGTGTCTGTCCTGGTTGTTCTTTTCAAAGCTATTTTATTGAAAACTGATAGGATGGACTGAGTTAATAAACGAGAGGTGTCAACGGACAAGGCAAAGGTAAGGCGACAAGGTAAGGCAGACAGGAAAAACCCAAGGAAGGGTTGAGGCCCGCCGCTCACCATGCAGGCCGTACTCCAGATGTCGGCGGGCGTGCCGTAGCCGGCCCCTATGAGCACCTCGAGCGAGCGGTACTGCCGCGTCTGGATGTCCTCCGTGAAATGCTTGTGCTGCGAGGGCGAGGCAGGCGGGCGGGCAAACGCGACCGCACAGGGGAAACATGGTGAGCGGCGCTCGCCGCGCGCGGCACACACCGCGGCCCCTCGGCACACTCTCCCGCACGTGCTGGCGGAGAGACTTGCCGTCATGATAATAATAATAATTATAGCATTTATATAGCGCCTTTCACCCGAGGGTCACAAAGCGCTGCACAAGGCTGTGGAGAACGACCTGTCAACAACGACAGAGAACGGATAGCGCCGACGTTGCCGAGCCTCTGTTCGGCAGAGGAACGAACGATTGCGAGCGTGCGTGCACTGGCGCAGACTACGAGGGGAACTTACAACCCAGCAGGCGTTGCCGAGGTCGGCAATCTTCACGTTGATTTTGTCAGCGTTACGTGGATCCAGGGGGTTGACGAGGAGATCGGCGGCACAAAGAGGCACTGCGGGGTGCACACAGCACGCACGGTGTACACACGCAGCGTGCGCAAAGCGCACACGTGCTATATACACACACACACAGAGGACACTCGCAACACAGTACACGCACGGCATACATGATTGTACACAACACAGAGTGTACCCAGTTCACATCACGCACAATACACACATACAGTGCAAACAGCAGACACGCACACACAGCACACTCAAACACAACATAAACATTACACACAACACACCCAGCAGACAGTGGACAGCCAAAACACAGTCATGTGCACCTCTCAAGCTGGAGATGTAGTGCGTGGGAAGTGTAGTATGAATAATAAATGACGATGATGATGAGGATAAATACATTGGATGAAAACAACATCACGTGCAGTGTTTACACATTTATATATTTGGCAATGGTAGTCGCTTTATTTTAAAACACGTCAAATTCTGATGTAAATTTCTCCGACACATGTTCGTCAAGATTTAATTCTCTGCCGCCAGAGAATTAGAACGGGGGGGGGACGGGTATTCAGCAGACTTCATCAGCCAAAACATTGCCTGGCTGGCGTAGTGATGCACGTGTTGGCACCCAAAACATCAACGCATGGCGGAGGTCCCTGGACACAGGCTAGGCGTAGGGTGGCACGTGGGAGGCAGAGAAGGACAGCATAAGAGAGACAGCAGGTGTGGAATTTGCAGGGGAGAGTATCAGGAGGGAGAGGGGAGAGTATGCAAGTTAAGCGGGGAATTTCTTGGATGTTGGACGGAAAGAATGTGGCAGGCAGAGGGAGGAGCGGTGAGAGTTGTAGCAGGGAGCCATGGGAGTTCTAGTGGATATTATAGGAGAAAATAGAAGTAGCATGAGACGGAGTGGGGAAGTGTTTTAGAGAGAGGAGTGTATTGGGAGTTGGAAGGGAGAGGGAGGGCAGAAGGTGGGAGTGTAAGGGATGGAGAGAGAAGCACGTGGGGAGGGACATTATGGGATGTGGAGGGGAGACCATGGGAGTTATAGTGGACAGTTTGGGAGAAGGGAGGGAGTGGGGAGAGGGTGGGAGGAGAGTGTTTCAGTCGGAGGGGTTAGAGTGCATGAACATTAACTCACTGCGGGCCGAGTCGCTGACGCTGGAGGTGGACACCGTGCGGCTCCTACGCTCTGGCTCGTCGTCCCCAAACTCGTCCCTGTCCACCACGGTGGAGCACTCCGAGTAGAGCGAGTAGCTGCTCGACATGCCCGACAGGATGGAGGCCGAGCGGCCGCCAGACAGGAGGGAGCTGGCGCCCGACAGCTGCGAGCCGGGGCTGCCGTGCCGGCCGTTGGGCAGGTGTCCGTTGCACTGCACGCACCCCTCCGGGAAGCTGAACCGCCGCTGTTGTCTCGCTGGCGCTCCGGCGGGCCCCGGGACGGGGATCGCGGAGTTGGGCCCCGTCTGGGGTCCCGCGTCCGGCTGCGCGCGGCACCTCGCGTCGCACGGGCCGCCCCCGTTGCCGCCGGTGACCGCGTCGTCGTAGCAACCGCCGGCGCCCTCGTCGCCAAGGCAGCCGTTCTCCTCGGCGAGGACCAGCTGCCCGGGCGTCTTGCCGTTGGCGATGACGATCCTTTTGAGCGTCGCCGTGATCGTCGTCGCGTCCTCCGAGGCCGCCGTCGTCAACACGGGCACGTGCGGGCAGCCGGCGCCGTTCACGCAGCCGCCGCCGTCGCCGCGGTCCGGGGGCCGCGCGGGGACGTGGCCGCACTCGGAGGCCGCGTTCGTCTCGCTCGATTCGGCTGCGGGCACACGTGCGGGAGGAAACCGAGTGTGCCGCCCGTCCGCCAGCGGCGGCGCCGCACCCGCTCGCGCCGATTGCCCGGCGATGGCGCCGCGCGGACGCGAGGCTGCGTCAGTGGCGCAGTGCGCGGGCGCAGATAAATGGACGATAATAACAAAAATAAACCCGCGACGCATCTGTTACCAACGTCTAGCTTTAAGATCCGAAAGGCTAAAATTTGGTTTAGATCGTTTGTAGTGCTATAGTGCTATAAACGTGGCAAGTTTTTTTTCCATTCAATTTGAATTTCAGCAGAATGTCGGCATCCAGCCTAGAGGACAAACTTATCGTCACCAGCAGAGGCGCCCATCTGGCGCCGAGTGCTTGTGTCGGAGAGAGGGGAGCTGTCTACATGTTCACGGGATTGTGCGTGTGTGGGAACAGATATTGCGCCAATGCACTTCTGGAATGCTTGCCCAAGCTATGCCTGGGCTACGGGAGTTGTTTGACCGTAATTCACCGCACAGGTTGGTGCACGTTGGTGAAGGCGGGCAGCATAGATGTGGGAACATCAAAGTACAGTATAACACTACCCTCTGTTGTCCGCCTTGTAGTCCTCGCAGCAGCCTACAACACCGGTTACACGGCGGTCGCCCATCGACACGCTACCCAGCGTGTTCTGGGTGACTTGGTCACAGGCAGCAGCGTTGAGCATGTGACCAAACACAAGTGTAATTAAAAACGACCGCTGGTGTTTATAAACAGTGGCAAGGTCATGTGGCGGATGGGGCGTGTGCTACCGCGCTTCTCTCAGTTGCAGGGTGTGTGGAGTCGCTCGACCGAAATGAATGGGGGGTGGCGGCGCCCCACACGCACGCTCACACCACTGGTGAAAGTGCGTGAGGGGGTTCACCCCTCCCCCCCCACCTGCTCCGAAGTGAGAAATGGGGCCTGATCGCCAGAAAGAAAAGAAAAAACATAATTCCGTGTAAGGAACGCTAGTGGGGTGTGATCTGGCCATGCACGGATCCGTTAGATAAGCAAGAAATATGTGAGTAGCACCCGAGCGTATATGCGGTACAACTAGAGGCAGGGCTGGGCGGGGTTGAAGGACGAGCAGCGTCGTGCCGACATTGTGGATCGGCACGGGGCGTGCTCGCACAAGTCCTCACCGCCGTGTGCTAATTAACACGCTCACGTCGATCAGCCACCCTGATCGCCCATTTCAATTGCGTTGTTTGGAAATGTCAAACGTCGGCTATTTCATTCGGCAAAACGAATACCACTTAGTGGAGAAGTCAGTGGTGGCCATCTGATAATAGACACCCTCTCGCCATATTAACGTGGAATTTTCCCCACTGGCTCCAGGCTTTAGAGAAGAGATTAGCGCCAAATTCCTCAACACTCATTGGAGCAGCAGGAACTCACTTATGAGCATTGCTTGAAAACAGCGGCACAGGTTCTGTTAGAGCAGAGTTAGGGCTGTTGTGATCCACTCCGTGATTTCCAACAGCGGCAATAACTAAATATATGCGACTTGGCGACCAGGAGAGTCTGCCGGCAACACCATTGATCACGAGCGCTGTGCCCGGACATACCGGGAGCGGTTATGGAGGGGTTAAGGATGCATCCTGGGCGTTACAGAGATACATTTACATGAGCTTGGCTACTTCAAGAACATGGCTGTGTAGTGGTGGCGCGACGCACCAAGCATATCAATGCACGGCGCGCGGCAGGGAAAGTTAATTACGCGTTGCTCACAAAACCATGCAAGGATTAATAGTACAGTGTGTCAATTGCACGTAATTTAGAGCAGAATAAATTATTACACAGAGCACGGTGGAACCTCCGTTACAATTTGATTTCGAGGCTGATAAAATGGCATGTAACGAGCTGCAATTTCGATAAGTGCGGCATCCAAATTATTATAAAATTCTGGGGTCAGAGGTGGCTTTCTTAGGGATTAATGTATGGTTGTTGAGGCCCGTAGATGAATATAAACTTGAATGATTCTTCACATCACTGCAGGGAATTTAAAACTGGCCAATGAGCTGCATCCTTTGAACCATGACCCCAGAATTTCCAGATTTGCCCAGTCGGGTGCTCAAACCCTGAGGCATCTTTCAAGCTCAACGACCGCATATGATGCTGTGCGGTCCTAATGGGCGCGAGCATTATTTATCAGGTAGCTTACATAAAAAATGCTGTGTGAAGCCGTTACTGATCAAAGCCACACTATCGTGTAGCTCTACACTGTAGAGCAACAGCTTCAGGTGGGAGCTGCGAGCCTAGGAGGTTCCACTGCGCTGGACAGCGGGCATGTTAGATGCGGGTTAGAAGAAGCGTCTTACATTCATCGCCATCATCCTCATCAGCAACATCCACAGACTCCTGCTGCAGCACGGCGGCATGCTGGGGAGGGTCCACGTCACACCGCACTGCGTCCTTCAACGGCCGCTCACACTCCCTTGCAACGAGGGACGGGACGGCAGCGGTGGTGGCGGTGGCGGAGGTGGCGGCGTGGGTTCCGGCCGAGTTGCCCTGTGCTGCGCGTTGGCCCTCGGCCCGCAAGTCTAGTGGCGCGTCCTGAATGGTGCTCGTAATGAGGGGCCTCGGCGGCTCGTGCGACTCAGAGTCATCGGTGCGCGCGTTCCGCTGGACGTCGGTGCCGTCTTTGGGGAGGGCGCTGCGTGACTCTCGGCCTGCTGCCTGCTCCTCCCGCTGCGCGGTCTGGGAGTCCTTGTCTTCTTCTTGCAAAGCATTGTGGGGGGATCGCTGAGGCCTGGCCTCGTGCTGCAAAGGCGGCTGCGCGTCACAAAGCTTCGGCCCATCCAGCGGGAGGCTCTGCGGCTCGCTCGCCTCGCTCCTAACCTCGTTCGGGGGGGTCGGGCCTTCTTGCTTCTGGCCTGTGGCGTGCTGCGGCTTGTCCTGGCCGTCTCTGTATACCTCCTGGCTGTCCTCTGCCTTGCTCTGACCCTCCTGGGAGGCGCCCTGCTTGCACTGGGGCTCCGTCTGCTCGAGCAGCGGCGCCGGTGGCGCGCAGCCAGGCTCGTGGCCGTCCGGCGGCCCGTCCTGATCGTGCTTACTTTCGAGGGACAGCGGCCCCGTGTCGAGCTGCCGGCGCCGCTCGGCCTCGCGCTCCATCTCCTCGATCTCCTGCATGCGCTGGGTCAGCAGCTCTGCCTGTCGCTTCTGCTTCTTCTTCAACTTCTTTTTCTTGTTCTTCGAGAGTTTCCCCATCTGAAGAGAGCAGAAGCGCCCAGTGCCGTGCGGGCGGACGTCAGTGCACACACAGATCCAGCGACACACACACAAAACTACACCAACATGCAGCATGTTAATTACAAGGGCCTCTTTTGGCAGTTGAACATTCCTCGCTGTGACTGAACCAAAGCAGAATAGATTAAAACAAATACTTCTCACAGCCCCATTTCCTTTTCTATGAATAACCTCATCTGTTTAGTAACTTAATTAACATCCTTCAAAAAAATGCTACAATATCGGCTTCCTGTTCATCAATAGTGACTTCTATTTTTAACCCATATAATTACATGGCTGTTATATTAGTTTTCACGTTTTATTTATCTTTGTGGGGCGGCACGGTGGCGTAGTGGGTAGCGCTTCCACCTCACAGCAAGAAGGTCCCGGGTTCGAATCTCGGCTCGGGGTGCCTTTCTGTGTGGAGTTTGCATGTTCTCCCCGTGTCCGCGTGGGTTTTCGCCGGGCACTCCGGTTTCCTCCCACCGTCCAAAGACATGCTGCCAGGTTAATTGGCGTACTGACTAAATTTCCCCAGGCGCCCTGCGATGGACTGGCGTCCCATCCTTGGTGTTCCCCTGCCTTGCGCCCTGTGTCTGCCGGGATAGGCTCCGGCTCACCGCGACCCTGTATAGGATTAAGCGGTTTCTGAAAATGAATGAATTTATCTTTGTTTGAATTCTTTTAATAACAGAACATGAACAATTATTTCAACCAGGCACGTCCTGTTCGTCTTGGTTTGCGAGAGGTCGGCCGTTCATCCTTTCTCATTTTGTTCTGATTATTTTCCAGACGATATTTTTTTCCCCAAGATTTCTCAAGAGAAAATAACAATCACAGCCCCCATTACCTCTTCACTGTGTTATAAACATTCATTCAATCTCCGCTCGCCCTTTAGAGAGAACCCCACAATGCCACTCTCGCTCGGCCTCGAGACGAATTAATCGAGACGCCTGGCCCCCAGCTCACAATTAAATTTCAATTTCAAACGCCACAATGAGCAGAATTTTCATGAGATGCGTCGAAACGCTTAATACCGAGCGGCACGCTGCGGCACACCATGTCTATGAATGGCGTCAAAGACGGAGCTATATATAACTCCTCGGAACAAACTGTGCTCCGCACTCGTGCCCACGCAACGCCCACATACTTCCGGCATAGCCGGCAACACGGTCGGATAAAAAGGAACTCCAAGTGCGATTAACGAGCCCGCCGTGACGACGCCCGCATGGCCGGGGACAAGTCCTAACAGAGTGAGAAAGAGGCACCCACCTGCTTCTCCTGTGGAGCCGTGCTCACTATTGGGGGGTGGTGGGGGGGGACGGGGGAACAACAGCACAGAGATGCACACTGTTAGACAGCTTGCAACGACGCAGCCCAAACCCGCAGGCGCTAGCTTCATAATTAAAACTTACAACCATATATAAAGGAGCGGATCATGAAACGCTATCTTACACCAGCTCAATAACATACAACCGGCTTTGGTATTTCTTCAGAGTAGAGACAGCGAGTGGGTGCTCTTCATTAATTAAGATATTTCACCTGAAAAATCCCACGAGATGGCACATCCAATTTAAAAGGGTGTCCAGGGTAGTCAATTGAAACGTCTACGGCACGCACATAATTGCACATTATAGGCACATTTTAAGTCCATAACCTACACGTAATGACCGCGCAGATTGTCACAGTTGGGCTGCCGTGTAGCCTTCCAATGTGTTTTTGGGTCGTGTCGCATGTTGCAGCGCTTTGTGACCCTCGGGTGAAAGGCGCCCTATACATGCTATTATTAAATTATTAAATGTTCGGCGTTTCACTTAACAAGCAGCTTACAGCACGTGGCACGTCGGACATTGTGCCAGGCAACACACAGCAGTAGGACCTGACAAAAACACATCCTACAAAGATCTCCAGTAAAACGTCGCACAAAATTGTCAGAATTGTTGCTGATTTTCTGGAAAACTAAATCAACTTTATTTGATTGTCTCTGTTGGGTGGTGGAGGGTTATAGTAAAAAAAAAAATGTATACCTACATGACTTGACCGAAAATAAACAAATTAATGAATATGTTTCTACTACATTACTCAACCAAGAGAAAACAATATTAGGTAATCTGTCAGGGGGTCAAGGTAGCAGCGTTCACGTCGCGATCCCTGTCAGGTAATACTTGGTGTTGCCTGCGAATTCTACCAAACACTTCGAAGCCGTGCTGAAAGACAACGATGTCCAGAAGCTGACCATCGTGCTTCGAAGAATCGCAAAGAAGAAGAATTCACAAGCTGATTTAGATTTATTATAGGTCACACATTACAGTACATGGTCATGGAAACACTGGTTGCAGCGCTTTGTGACCCTCGGGTGAAAGGCGCTATATAAATGCTATTATTATTATTAATCTTAGGGTGAGATCAAGAACAAGCAACCACCGGTAGCTGCAAACACAGACGACATTTGAGTAACGTTTAAATGACGTTGGAACGAACCTCGAATGCGCGACTACCCTACCCCCCCACATCACCTCCTGATCAACACAGGCTATGCCCAGTTGAACTTCCGTTCTATTTCACTTCCTCGGTTATATCCATCCATCCATTTTCTAAACCGCTTGTCTTGGTGAGGGTCGCGGTGGCAGCAGTCCACTGTTATAGTTATTTTCATCACGATTGCTGAGCACAGCCGAGAGTTCCAAACACTCCAAGTGGCCACTTCCGTTCAGAACCCAAATTCTAACTCTAAATGTTGCAGCTCCACTTCTCGAGTTTCGAACACGAAGTCCACCCACCCCTCCTTCTGTGTGTGCGCGTGATGCCAAGGAGAGAGAGGTGCTCACCAGCAGAGCCCGAGGGGGGTGGTGCCCCTTGCTGCTGCCACTGCGTGGCCTCGGCGGCCATGCGCCGCACATACGCGTCGTCCACGCACAGCAGGATGTTCTCGGGCTTAATGTCCGTGTGGATGATCTTGCACTTGGTGTGCAGGTAGTCCAGGCCCTGCAGCACCTGCACGCGTGGTTGTGCACGGTGACGAGCACAATCTCTCTTCTCTTCTGCTTAACCGCACCATGAGTGAATGAGGTTAGCTGGTACACCCCCCCGGGGGCGCCAAATGCAACCAGTATTTATCATGGGCATAAGGATTAGTGCAGGGGTTCCCAACCATTTGCACCTGAAGGCCCACTTGGGTATGGTCTCCATGGACCACTAGGTGGTGCCCATTTATATATTTTTTCCCTCTCCCAAATTTATATTCACTATCAAACATACTACGGTACCCACGGTGACCTTGCTATCATGATATAGAGATACAATTCTTCAAGGTAACTATTGTTAGCATTTGCCACCCTAGCTGGTACCAATAAGCCATTTTTGGGGCCAAAGGCTCAAGGACCATCAATCTTTACATGGCAGCTGACAATGACGCCGGACGATGTTCTTACGCAGCAGAAGTATGGCAGTTTCTCCAAGCATCGGCATCTGAAGGTGTGCTAGCACAGGGGCCACGTGTGCATCTAGAAAAACTGGCCAACAATGCAATACGCCGTAAGAAGACACCGCAAGAGCCACCTGGGAGATAACTGCCATCGCGTCATCGGAGCCGGGACTGGATGAGCGAATGGCTAGTTAACGAGGGTCACGGGCAAGATTAATAACAAGCTTCTCTCTTAATTGAGTACACTGCCACCACGGGCTGCTTAATTAATAGGTGCAAACAAAATCTCACAGTGTTGATCCCACCCCTGTTGTTTACGTGGGCGATGTGGTCCATTTAATTTCCACTAAACGAAGTCAATCAGCATGAGACTCGCACAACTCGCACCTCCCACGTCTGCAAACAACGAACCACGGAACAGAAAGCCGTGGACGCAAGACTAACAATTAATTGTGATTCACGAGCCCTCTCGGCCTGCAGGGAGCCCAGGGCCCTTAATGCAATAATAAACACTGAAGCCACGCTTGAATCTGGCAAAGCCCACAGGGGGGCAGCATGAGACCGCCGGTTCAAGCTTCAATTTCCCACCTCTACCCATTGGCGCTACCGAAAAAAACACACCATTGGCGCACACAGCAGCAACATGAAGCACAGCCCTCTGTGTCTGTGCGGACGTTAGGTCAAATGTCCCATCTGCATTATGACACTACTGCGATTGTTGCCGGGGACGAAACTCACCACGATTCATGAAGGTCCCAGAGAATAATTTCTAAAGTGAATATATTCTGGCTTGCTGTTAGACTGGAGTAGGTGGTACATGACCAGTAGCTACAAATGTAGCGAAATGTATACTGGATGTGGCGTGCCGGGCGCTCGCAAATAGTTTCTGGGTTGATAACCTGGACAAACCCCCAGCTGCAATTAAGCCCTGGCCATAGTTCCAATGCAGGACCATCTAATGAGGTAACAATGTAAGCAAGCTGCAGGCTAGCATGAAAACAGATAAGGCGTTAAACAGACAATGGCATGGTGTTAAAACCTGTCCCTCCACTGGCGTAGCAGACGGTATTGTGCTCAGGCTGAGAGGCAGCGATCAATCGTGTCGACTAATGGAAATCTCCCCCAGGGGCCAGGCGGTGCTAGCGCTGGCAGAACAAGTCGAGGCCAGGCTGGTGCCCCCTTCTAGCCTCCGCAGGCGCCCGCTCTTAACGATGCCCATCCACGCGAAACCAGTGTTTACGACTGCTGATTTGGATGCTACTTGCAAAGTGCCACCTGTTTTTCACAACCGTTTATACAATAACAGTGATTTTTATATTTATCGGCCAGGGAAAGACAAGGCCCTATTATGCAGGTGTATAAAAAGGTTTTGCATTTATCTCAAAACTGGCGTCCCATCCTCGGTGTTCCACTGCCTTGCGCCCTCTGTCTGTCGGGATAGGCTCCGGCTCACCGCGACCCTGTACGGGATTAAGCGGTTTCTCAAAATGGACGGATTTATCTCAAAGGTAAATGTGCAGGCTTATAATTGCTCACACCATTGCTGGCAGAATGGCCTAGAGTATAGGCAGCTTCTTCTTCTTTGCGATTCTTCGAAGCACGATGGTCAGCCTCTGGACATCGTTGTCTTTCAGCTCGGCCTCGAAGTGTTTGGTAGAATTCGCAGGCAATACCAAGTATTACCTGACAGGGATCGCGACGTGAACGCTTCTACCTTTCTAGCTGCCCGACGTCTTTGAAGAGGTGCATGTACCCACACGTTACTCCACCAGACATGACCTGCAGATCGCCAAAATGTGGTGTACTCATGTGTAATGGGGGTCAAGGTAGAAGCGTTCACGTCGCGATCCCTGTCAGGTAATACTTGGTATTGCCTGCGAATTCTACCAAACACTTTGAGGCCGAGCTGAAAGACGATGTCCAGAAGCTGACCATCGTGCTTCGAAGAATCGCAAAGAAGAAGACTCATGTGTAATGGCGAGTGGAGAAGAGGGCCTAGTTAAAAAGTGTGCACCATTGATACAGCTGCCACGCCGGGAGATGGAACTGATGATCTCTGTATTGCAAGTTCAGTGTGCTGACCATTGCACCGCAGCAGCAACCTTGTTATCACTTAAAACACGTGCGTTCCCTAACGAATGTCAACAGCCATACATGTTTCCTTTAAGAACAGGTGCTGGGATAGGGTTAACATATTAAATGATACGTGGCTGCCGGTATTGAAGGTAGAAAAAAAAATCTAATTATGTTTATGAACATTTTATCTATTTTATTCCATTGTGAATGGAAAAGCCGATACGGAGCAAACAGACAGGCTGCTCTGGTGGATCAAGATGTCCCTGTGCTCGCCACACGCTGCCACTCTTTGGACACACACTGCTCTGGGTCAGGGGCAGACCCCAACCTCCTACAGGAGATTTGGCCGACACCAACGCTTCCCAGCAAAATTAAACTGCGTGGCTATTACTCTT
This sequence comes from Geotria australis, assembly GCA_036362915.1. Lineage (NCBI taxonomy): Eukaryota > Metazoa > Chordata > Hyperoartia > Petromyzontiformes > Geotriidae > Geotria > Geotria australis. Next base: position 464,645 of record JAZEWU010000025.1, on the reverse strand, counting down.
TGTGCGCCACGTTCCATGGCCCTGACGGATATTGCTACAGTTGTGGATAACCAATCTCCAGTGGATGGCGACACCGACGGAGAAAACCGACTAGCACAGCACAACAGCCCCCACGAAAATCTATTTAGCCTGTCTATCACGCACTGACAACCCCACGGAGCTCTCTGTGAGCGTGGAAATATTCTGCATGGGCACTATTAAACGCGGTTGTATTGGTCCATGTGTCACGGTTAAGCAAGCTGGTCCCTGCAGATAATGCTGCCATAACCGGAAATGTTCAGCGTCCCTCATACAGCAATTTTCTGCGACGCATTTTATTTTGCGCTTGGCGAGTGGGAGGTGTGCGATGCATCTTGTATAAATATGAATAGGCTGCTCCTCTCTCTCGTCACTTGATGCCATCACCCGGTATAAGCGCTTTCTGAGAACATGAGCTCCTGCAGGAGTTTGGAATGCTTAAGATAATCAGTTCGCTCCCATAAAGTGCCTGTGACAGTCGGCAAAGACGCAATGCGGTTCGAATGCAGATGAGCAATAAACTGCGTGCGAATTAACACTTCGCGCGGCAGCCTCGAGCGGTGTCATGTCGCTGAGGCGTTCAGAATCAAATATTCAAAATGTTTTTACCAGCTCTTTGTCAATCCACTGCTGGATGATGGCCTCACCCATTGTGTCCATTTCTTGGCTATAGTTCACCACTCTGGTCAGTGTGGGTTAGCTATTACCACCGTGGTTGAAAATATAACTCGATTAGTTGAGCGATTAGAGTGCTGCACTAACCACTAAATGGGCAGCTACTCCCACAAAGGTGTTCATAACCTAACAAACAGCATGCCATACAACCTTCATTGCAAACACATGCCTCCCTTAACCACAGAACATTTAGGGCCAGATTCACACCATGACGGAATCACGTTGCTCTGGCAATTTCCCCCATATTTGGTGACGCGGACATTTCCGCACAAAAGAAGATAAATTAACCAACACGGGAACGAGGCCCTGTTTTTCTCACAGTGGCAACGAGGCGGATGTGCAGGGGCACGCGGACACGTGGGAGCACAGGCGGCCATACCTGGTGGATGATGCTCCTCACGCACGGAGTGGGCAAGCCCTGGTAGCTCGACTTGATGATCCACTTGAGCAGGTGGTGACCGAGCACCTCAAACACCATGCACACGTCTGTGCAGCTCGTCAAGGCTCCAACACCTGCCAACGTTCAACCTTGAATCGCCTCTCGCGGTCGCAGCCCTCGACTGACTTCCATTTACAAAAATTAAAATGCCACTTTGGCTGCCCCTGTCAGCTAGCGAATGTCACAGAGGAACCATGAATCTGATGTCTAAACAGCTCCGTACGGAATTACTCTTTTACAGTAGCTATTGGACGAAGCCTGCTAAATATTTCAGAGGGGTGAAGTAGTGTTTCAAAGTCACTCATTTGAGGAAAACAAAAATTATTGTATTTCTACATTAAGCTTTTATTATTATTATTATATTTAATATATCTTGACTGAAAATTTGAAGCACACGATGCCAGGAAAGACAGCAAGTTACGTTACAAAAGCAATTTAAAAAATTGGATGTGAGTGGAAATTTCTAACGCTAAATTCTTTAGTAATATCAAGGACAAAGGTAATCATAAAGAAGGGTATGGATCGCCAACATCTTTGAGAAAAGACACGGTACATAGAGAGAAATATCTTTTAAAAAATAAACCAGCATTCAGAAGTGAAGGATTCATTTACAATATTTTTCTGTATGTACAAAAAGTGATCGGCAACATGGAAAGGTCCTCTACATACAATTCTGACAAGAACCCGAATGTGTTCTGCGTAATTTCACCTCAGCCTGTCTGAGTCAGTGACCCGGAAAACACTGAGTGAGAACTGAAGCCCTGGAGGGAACGCGTGCATCGCGGCAGCAGCGGCAATAAGGATACGTGTGCCGTTGACGCCCGTGATCTTGAAGTCGTCCAAGAGGTTGACCACCATGTCACGGTTCGAGTCGCACGGGTCGCTGTCCCGAACCTGCGTCGTGAGACGGTGACACACGGCGACCGCCCCTTAATTCTCTCACAACACTGGGCTTCAATTTACTCCAGAAGTACTTTTCCCTCTTTGTGCCTGTGCTGCTGTTTGTCGGCTCTCCAAGCTGCCTCTTAAAAACAGGCAAGCTTATGTGTTACCCCTGACATAATTGACCTCTGGTTGAGGTGACAGGATGGTCTAAGTGGTCAGAGTACTAAGCTGGACTGCTGAGACCCTGAGTTTAAAACCAGGCAGCTGCCTGTGATTAAACTCGGTTCTCAAGTGTCACGAATTGATGGTCTTCGCCAGACCAATCATGACGTCACGAAAAAAACCCCATGACATAAAATTTGGTTCTGGACTTACATTTGATAAATTCCAGCTCTGGGACTTAATAATATCGGTTTGACCATAGCAGGGTCGATAGTGAAGGAGCTGACAGAAAAAAGTTGCCCGCTAATGTGTGGAGGCAAGAGTCTATTCAAAGGAATTCTCTAAGATAGCTCCGTGGTGTCCGCTTCAGTGGGCCGTTCTATAACACGTTGCACTGCTCTGGATCGATTCTTCGTCTCGTGGCAACATGTCACAGCACAACTGGGATGAAATTGGAGAAAAGATCTTGAAAGGAGCCGTACGTGTGCATACACGTAAGGCATATGATCATATTCCTGTCCGATCCCTCTCGTTTTGTGGACAGCTTCTCAGTAATGAGCTTTCCAATTAGTGGGCTGTGCCCTGTGGCGCTTTTAAGTTTCAACCGACCATATGGTCTCATGCAGCTGTACCGCCTTACATCGTGCTGCCTTTGTTTTCATGCAACTGCATTTCTTCTTGTATGCAGCTAGAGACGTAGCCTAATAATAACAATGTTTAGTTTTATACATCGCTTCGTCGTTCACGGAAATTGCATTTCACATTCGTTTGAGGAACCACAGACAAGCTGGAAGGCAGCAGCCAGGCGGTGAACTCGCACTAACAACAACTGCTCAAGGTGTGCAGTCCTCTCTATATTAAGGTGTTTTCTTCAGCCAAATAATTAGTGTTGAGATATGGAAGAAAACCGGAGCACCGGGGAAAATCCAACACATGCGAGGAAACAACAGCTAGGGTACGCCACCTACTGGGATGCCACCTGTTTGTTGACTATGAAACTGGCACAGGAACAATCCGCATCACAGGCTACCAATATGCGGCTCACCCCACGGCTTCCCACGGCACTGACGCCACGACAGTGACACGAGCAGAATACATTTAAAGTAAGTCGTACTTTACAGCCTCGTGTCAATCCACTGCTGTACGGAGGCCAATCTCGTGTCAATCCATTGCTGTACGGAGGCCAATCTATATCGTCAGTCAGGTTGTTAGAGCATACGTCATTAAGCTGGTTCATGTGAGTTTGTAAATGGCGAGGGAGATGTGGGGTTGGGTTCGGATATCACTCGCCAGTCATGTTTCCCATGGCCAGCAATTACCCTCAGGTCATGGTTCGTATAGTACCATACGCTGACCATTATGAGACCGCTGCACTCCACAGCAGAGAAGAGAGATTACATCTCTCCTATTAACACCGTCTACGTTTGCTCATACTGTGCATGACCCGGGTATTATTGCCAACCGTGCCGGCGCGCGTGACACACACGAGTAAGAATCGACGATGGTGCTGCCATCACTCACGCATTTCAGCAGCTTGATCTCGTCGAGCGCCGTCTCCGTGTAGTGCTGTGCGCTCTTCACCACCTTCATAGCCACGAACCGCTTGCCCCTGCGTACGCCGACAGAGCAAGCGTTATGGTGGCACCAGCTGTCGAGCGGCCTCCTACTCGTGAGCAAATCACCCCCGACCGTGCCAATTACCGCTGCGAAAATGTGCATCTTTCTCTCTCTAAAGCTGTACCCCAACCACCCTCCCCACACACTCTCCCGTTCACCCTGGGGCCACCACAGACCCAGCTCGGCTTGCGCGGCTTCACGCCCCCGCAGGTTCGCTGTGTGCTACGGCTTAGCGGGCTCCCTCCGCTCGCACGAGCCTCCTCCTCGCCGCCACCCTCCCACGCCTTTAGAATATCTCGCCGCACGCCCCCACCCCCCATCCCCGCGCGCGGGCGGGTGAGCAAACGGGAATAATCCGTTTGCAATCCCGTTGACGCCTCACTGCTCGCTGTTCCGCCGCCTCCGCCACCGGCGACTCCACGAATTAACCAGGGCTCTCGTTACATAACTCATCCCCTCCCACGCCTCCTCCCTCCTGCGCACACACACAACCGGATCGGACTTCTCCCCATTTCTCAGGAGCACAGGAATCGCCTCGTTCACCGGTTTTGATTTTGGAGACATCATCCTTTAAAAATTCCACCTCCGCGGCTTCGCACCGGTTTCACACGGAGTCGTGAGGCTTGCCGGAGATTAGCAAGTCGCGCGCGTGCGCTTCCCATTAGCGGCCTGCGGCGCACGACCGCTTCTGTGGCACAGAAATAGGAGCCGGTCCCTGGGGCCTACCCAGGTGGCGACGTCACCACTCTCCCGCCTCCACCGGGGAGAGGGACGTTATCCATTTTATCTTCCCCTCTTTCTCGACAGAGAGCAGCATCTCCTTGACATACGCTTCGTGTGCTGCCGACGCACGAGTGAGTGTGCACGGTCGGTGGGAGCGTCGCTTTGTTGTGACACAATATTGTGTGGCGCACTTTGCCGCCAGCTAAAAATACGCGCAAGTGGTCCCGTCTCAAAGCTCTCCGCCGCTTCCTCCAAAACTGGCTCATTACCACGACATCCATTTACCAGAATAGCACAATCTTGACAGTTACCAAGAACATCATTTCCACTCTGCTACCATCCCTGCGCCGCTCGCTCACTGTGCCGCTTCGATAAAATTATACTCCCGTGTGACGCGCGACAGTGGTGTCGTCCACGGTGCCGAGGAGTGAATCACCCCCAGTCGGGCCCTTTAAGTGAAGACTTGAGCCTGAATGCTAATGAGAGCCTGTCGCCGCGTGCCGAGGCTGACAAGCGGTGCCTGGCCGACATGCCGGCCGTTATGAAACGCAGCTCCTAGGATTCCACTTTAGGTGATTCCTGGCAAATGATTCTGAGCACAAAGGTATCACGCGGGCAGCCCGCCGCCCTTCAGATCCGCGGAACACGATAACATGGAGGGCTCTTGATGGCCTTGAGACCGCTAGCTCTAATTGGTGCTAAAACGGACCACTTAGCCGCTGCTCACAACACATCCTCCCACGTGACCTGCCGTCACGGCACCTGCGAGGGCGCCACTCACATCATGTCCCAGCACAGCCACACCGTGGAGAAGTGGCCCCAGCCCAGCTTGCGTACTACGTGGTAGCGCCCATTGAAGAGGTCTCCGATCTTCACCGCATGGTAGCCCCCTGTGCCATGCGTGCACGCACACAGACAAATACACGCAGACGTGCACGAACGTTAGCCGTGAGCGGGAATCAAGCACATGTGCAGGCATACGCACACGCACCACAAACAAAATCGCACGCACACACCCGCCACAAACGCGCACATGACTATGCACGTACACACTTCGTTCAGGGCGCCGGACGCACCGCTCCCTTGACATCTGTCGAAACCAGCGGTGGCGAGAGCAGTGACAGAGCCGCTCGCATACATCTCAACTCTCTCCGCGGAACCCTCCCGTGGAGCAGCACCTGCAGCAGCAGCGCTCGTCCAAACCCACGGCTCCTGAGGGACGCGGTTTCATCTCCGGGCATCAAAACGCATTTTTGATTAAAGCGCAAAACGCGACCCCCAACGCGCACCGCTCCGGCCTGCCACGCAGGGAGCGCGCCACGGCACGGCCCGCCCACCCGCCCGCTCGCCCGCTCGCCGCCGCCGCCGCCGAGACCGACCTTTGCAATAGTCGTTGGGGTCTTCCTGTTCCTCGTCGTCCGAGCCCAAGATCTCCTCCTGGTGCGAGGGCGGCACGGCCATGGGGAGCGGCGGAGTCACCGCCGGGGGGGACGGCGTAGGCCCGTGGACCGGAGCCGTCCCGCACGTGCGGCCGTCTGCGAGGGGAGGGGCCGGGGCTGGCGCCGCCGCCTCCACGACCGGGCGGGACGGAGCCACCTCGGGCAGGGGGGCCGCCACGTGGGCCGGGGCTGGGCCCTCGGGCAGCAGGGGAATGTCGGTCGGCCGGGAGGAGGGGGCCGCCGGCGGGGCGGCCTCCAGGGGAGGGGACGCATGCCTATTCCCAGCCTCAGGCCTGTAAAGATAAGGACAAATAACACCTAGTTAACTTCACACACTTGTAGGCGCAAGTGCTGAGACGTGGTCCAGAGGGGGTGGTGGGGTCAGAACCAAGCATGCCCGCTTCGTCTCGGCAATTCCAATCTTCACCCATCGCATATTTAAGTCGACCAAGGAGAAGACCAAGACAGGTTTAGATATCACGAGCAACAGATGTGCATTGTGGCTATGAATCAAACTCAGGTCTCCCAAGATCCGAGTGCTGTGTATGGAGCCCTCTACTTCTGTTCGCCACCACACGCACGCACACACGCACCAGGTGAAGGACAAGATGAAACACACATGCACACGATGACACACTCCCAACACAGGGCAGAATCACAGAGATCACAGCACGCAGACGGCACACGTAGAGATAACATGCAAGTCTGACTCATCACAGCTCGTGTACTCAGCCGCTTCTATATATACACTCATGCGCAAGAGAGAGCTATATATATAAACCTAATTTATATAAATTGCTGCGATCTCCTAACGCCAAACGAGGGAATCGCCAAACACGTGGCTCTGCGGCTAGCTTCTCAATTCGGAACATCAAGCATTCCATGCAGGAGCGCAAACGTGGTGCCACTAGGAGCGAGGAGGCGAATTAAGCGAGGCGAGGTCTGCTGGGAGGCGCCACGGACGGCGAGGCCGCTCCATTACTCACATGGCTCCGTCGGCTCGGGCCGCCGTCGCGTGCTCTGTTAACAAACGCCGCTCTTTTACCCCGCGTTTACGCCGCTCATGCTTTCAAGGTCACGATCGTGTGCCTCCACTCTCCGTTTTATAAAACATGCTCATCCGTCCTCTGCGAGAACACACGACCGCCACCCTCCTACCACCACCCCCCCCCTGCGCCCCGATGAGGTAATGGTAACCATGGCAACCCTTGCTAGCTGCAAAACGTACGCCAGGCGGCGCCATGGCGACGGGCCCACGTGACCGCCCCAGTCGCCGTGACGACGGCTTCATCCGCCAGTTCCTCGAGCAGACCGCCAGACTAATCCCGACAACATCTGCCGAACGCAATAGCCTCCGTGATTGCGGCGCCAGACTACCCGTCCCATTCCGCGCCACCACCCCTCCGCGCTTCTGAGCCGCGCCGGCAGCAGTGGCACCGCTGGGGTCACTGGCTCCAGGGCTCAGCACCAGGTGGTCGTCCCTTTTCACCTCGTTCCAAAAGCGTCAGCAACTGAGTGTTGCGATTGCACCGAGCGGCCCGTTTGCTCAGCCCAGCTGCAGAAACTGACCCCTCACGGCGCCCTCCCCCGGGGAAGATCATCCAGCACCACCAGGACGGGCGCATCACTCTCGCTTGTTGGTGACTAGGATGTGATTGAAAATACGGCATGGCCTCCAACAAGTGCCCTCCCCCTACCTCTCCAAAGCACTTCGGAATCAGTGTTCCACCTCGACAGAGAATTGCGTCTGTAATGATGTGTGTGTGTGTGTGTGTCAGACAGCTGCCATTCCTGCCGGTGAGAGAATATGACCGCCGCGTAAAAGTGCCTCGAACAGACATGCATCAGCAGCAGCATCAAAAGGAGCAGCATCAGCAGCAGCATCAGCAGCTTGCCCATCGACCCAATCAGCTACCTCTCTCAAACGAGGGGAGTGGCTTCAAGCTTAAGGCATTCACATCTTAGGCACAAGCGGCTCTGTGAACAGACCAGGCTGTCGCTTATTAGATTGCTGTTAATGGCACGATGGCGTGCACCAGTGGTTTAGGAGGCAGGAGCAGGTGGATCACGTAGAGATTTGTGAAACTGGCCAGGAGATAGTAACAGAGTTAGCATTGTCGTCAAAGTTACGTGCCTGAATTTTGTGAATTAACCACTCCGAATAATCTGGTTTCCTCTCGTGTAAAGCAAAACATACATTATAATAAAAACAAAATTAAAAAAACATCTCAATTCAGGAGTTCAGCCAATGCAGGACCCTTCTGAAGAGTCTTGAGACTCACTGAGGCTGTCCTGGATAAATGTTCATCTGCAGCCCTTTTGTCAATCCACTGCTGGATGAGGGCCACCCCACGTTGTGCAGAGACTGGCATTAGTTGACTGTATATCACCACAACAGTCAGTGTGGATTGGTAAATGTAAACGAATATAGTCATTGGAGAATTGTAAGTATAACCCCCATGAGGGACGCTTGCCGTGTTTTCACGCGCAGCTCTCATATTCGCCGAT
>JAZEWU010000025.1:439733-450429 GCA_036362915.1 Geotria australis | reverse complement strand
CCCCCCGCCACAAAGAGCAAGGTGCGGACGGCGGGGGCATTACCGCGACCGGCGCGTTTTACGCTAATCTGTTAATTAAAATGACTCCGTCAAACGCACTGTACGTCATTTCGGCATTTAGCGGCGCCGGAGTGAGCTGCTCCATAATTGATGGAGACGCGAGCTGGGGGCAGGCTCATTACGCGTTAATGTTTGTTTTAGGAAACATTAGCGCCGGCTGGTCGTTGCGCGCGACGCACAGGCGCCCCGCTCCGCGATCGGCATCGCTCCATTAATCTCCGCGCGCCCGGCGAACGCCAACAACGCGCCTTGTTCCCGTCCGTCCGCCGAGCAGCCCTCGCGCTCGCGATTAATCACGGCCGCCGCCACGGCGCGGCGGGGCGAGCGACCGCGCTCGTGAAGACGACGCCGAGAACCAAGTGTGGGCACCAAGACGGCCGCCGCGGGCGCCATGATGGCGGCGACCGAAAGCAAGATTTGTGAAACTTGGTACCAAGATGGAGGCGCTTGGCCCCAAGATGGCAGAGCCGGGCACTGAGACGGAGGCGAGCGGGATCGCGATGGCGCACTCGGTCGATCAAGCGGAGGGAGGCCCGCGACCGGTGGGGATGACGTCGACGACAACAGCAGCCGTCGTTCGCAACCGAGTGGCGGTGACGTCACCACGGCGCTCGTGCCGGGCCAGATGCACCTCGAGGCCATCGCGCGAAGTGTCGGAGGCTCGCTGACGGGACAGAGCCAGGTGTTGCGGCCTAACCGGCTGAGCAGGGACGCTCGCCGGCACGGCGCCGAGCGCACGCGGGCCCGTGCGATGGCGGCGGCGGCGACGCGGCCCCACCGCCCGCGGGGCCTCGCTCGGGCCGCCGAGACGAGAGCGCGTGCGACGGACGGCGCGAGCGGCGCCGCGTTAGCGCCGAGCGTGACGGGCCGCGCCACCGCCCCGTCGCCGCCAGCGACACCGCCGCGCTGGGCCGCGGCGAGCGCGCGCGGGGAAGTGGAGCGCAATCAAAACAAAGCCGTTTGCGTTAACGGGGAGAGACGTGCGGGAGAGAAGTCTCCCCCTCTACCGCCCCCCCCCGTCACCCCTGTCCCCGCGTCCCCCGCCGGCTCTGGTCAAAGCGGCGCATGCCCGTCGTTAGGCGGCGCAGGCGCCGGGCCGGCTTGCGCACGCATCCCGGGCGGGCGCCAGCTAAAGCGTGCGTTTACGAAGTCGAAGGCGTGCGACCGTGTGCTGGCTGCCCAACTAAAGGACTTCGTGGCACGCCTGCGTGTGTTCGAGAATTGCTCTTAAGAGCTGCTCTTTCGGCACAGCCGTGGCGAGGCGTTCCTCCTCTCTCCTTTGCAATGTTTCGCCTTCCACGTTAGAGGCATCTTCGGGCGTGGTAGTCGAAGTCAGCGAGCCTTCGACTTCGTAAACGCACGCTCACGCGTCTGGGGAAAGGTCAAAGTCACGGTGCTACCAAAACATTAAACGGGCACCGCGGGTGCTCCACGGCAGAACAGTGCCATACGCGGCCGCCGGCACGCTTGCCGATTCCGATCCGGCACGCCGAGCCGGCTCACGGAGCAGCGGCGTGGCGACCCCGCGACCCTGCCTGGAGCTACGCCGCTCTCCGTCGCGGGCGAGGCCCCGCCGAGCGTCCCCGTGGAAACCGACGACCCACCTGCGTGTGCGGCGAGACCAGCGACAGATTCAACCGAGACGACGATTCATTAACTCCGCCGCGCCGTGCGCGCGGTTTGTTTGCACGGCCAACACGGCGATATTGAGGCTCCATTATTGGGCTTGGTCTGTCGGGCTTGCTGCCGTACGCGAGCGAACGCGCGATCTGCATTAGTCATCGGCGCCGGGCACCAGGATCCGAGCGATACAATTATCGTAGTAACCTACTTTGTTTAAGGATTCACGGGTAATCTTTGTGTGTGTGTACGCAATTGCTGGTCCTGGTCACCCCCACCCCCTCACGTGCCATGTCGACCTTCACAGTTGCAATCCGCTAACAGCACTTGACCCTACAGTCCGTTAAGGCGATAGGGGGGGATCTTTGTCTCTGTATGCAATTGCAAGCGGGTGCGTGCGTGCCCGTGCGTGTCTGAGCGTGTGGGGGCGCCGCCCGCGCACCGCGTGCCTCCGTTATCGCTGCCGCTGCCACCGACAACTTCTCCACATGCCGGAGATGCCGCGCGCTCGCTCCGTGCTGGTGCTGGTGGCGGCTAGATTGTGTGGGGAGGGGCAGGTGCTGTTGGTGAGACGCACCTATACAGGCCGGAACGTCGCACAAGTGTGGCGAGTGCCTCTCTGCCCGGCGGCAATGTTTACACACCGCACTCGGTACTCGTGTGAAGCCAAGTCGACTCAGAGAGGCCCAGCACCGGTTCAGAAAATGGTCAACGGTGTTGGCCGTGACCGGAAATGTTATTCGCGTAGCCGGGTTCGTATCGCGGCGCGCTACCCGCAGCGGCAGCGCCCCTGACGATCCGCGGCAAGCGCACCGAAACGCCGACGGAGGCGTTTCGCGGCCAACTCACCGGCGGCGCGCGCGGGGACCGCGTGTCGCCCGCGTGTCACCCGCGGCCCTGCTGGGCCCCGAGCCAGAGCTCACGGCGAGGCCGGCGTATCGCGCCGCGGTTCCGGTTCAAACGCGGCCGGCGGAGAACGGTCGCCCGCGCCCACGCGGCGCACGCCCACGCCCGGCTCCGGCGCAAACCGCGAGGAGCCGGCGCCCGACCGCGACGCCCTCCGTCCCGAGGCAGCGCCGCCGCTCGCAAACCGCGGCGGCGCGCCGCTCCTCGCTGCCGGAGACACGGACACCCCCCCCCCGCCCGCCCCTCCCTCCACGGGGTCGGAGCCGCCGCGTGGAACGGGGCCAGGGATTACAGAGCGCGCGAGGCCTCGCCGCGCCGACACGAGCGGGCCGGCGCGGCGCCCAAACGGCATTCCTGCTCCCTCCTCCTCGCCCCGCGTCCCGCTCCTCACCGTGCGGGAAGCCCGAGCGCGGCGCTCCCGCGGCGCCGCGACCGCCGGCGGGGAAGCGCGAGGCCGGCGACGGAGGGGGCCGGGGCTCGACGGCGGCAGAGAGGGGAGAGACGGAGAGCGCGAGGCGAGACGGAGACGGGGTGACGGAGGCGACAGAGACGCGAGGGAGAGAGAAAGAACGAACGAACGAGCGCCGTGAAATGTCGCTCGGCGAGTCGGCCCCGGGCCGCTCTTAATCCAATTTGAAATCGTAATTTTTGCACGGTTGTTTTTGGCAAAGCGCGCTCAGCTTTGTGCCAGAACGGCATCTCACAGTCGTGCCCCCCACCCCCCCTCCGAGCGAGCATGCAGTCGCTCCGGGCACTCCGACTCCGAGGGAGACAGCTCGTGAGGCGGCGGTGCCGGGAAAGTAGCGCGGCGTGTGGACGAGGGGGCCCCCCCGACGTCCGGGCATCGCTCCCCATTGCTGCCACCACCACCACCGCCGCCGCTGCTGCCACCGCGGTGTCAGAGAGCACCGCGTCAGCGACACGGCTGCGACTAGAACTAGGATCATTATCACTACAGATCGAGGCCCGTGCTAGGGATACCATTGAGGCTGATTTTAATATTGGCGTTAGACGGGATACCGTTATTAGTGTTAGGGTTACAACTAGGGGAAGGGTTAGGTTAGTCTTCTTCTTTGCGATTCTTCGAAGCACGATGGTCAGTGTGAGTGGTGTTAGGCTCACCGCTAGAGCTAGTCTTACGGTTAACGGTAGTATTAGAGACAGGGCTAGTGTTAGGGATAGTATTAAGAGTTGGGGATAGTGGCATTCGGGTTAGGGCTGTGTTAGTATGCAGGTTAGTGTCAGTGATAGTGTTAGGGCACGCGTTAGTGTTCACGTGTCAGTGATAGTGTTAGGGCTAGTGTTAGCATCGAGGGCAGTGTTAGGGCTGAGTCGGGGATAGGGTGAGCGTTAGCGGCTTCTGCCCCAGATTCCTTCCCTCACTCATCCCCCCCCCCCTCCAGCCCGCAGCACAAACGTGGCTCCCCACAACAACGAAGAACGTTTACAATATTAATACTTTTCTTAAACACCCAAAAATAACAGTGCGGCTAGCCGCGGGAGCGACACAGCTGGAGGTCTTCAAAGTGCGCGGCTCAAGAACACCTGCGCGCAGATCCATCCGTGCGGCAGCTGAGCCGCGTGCTGAGCACATCGCTCGGTGGAAGGCAGAGAGGGAGGGAGGGGGGGTGACGGTAGGAACGATGGGTTCACGGTTGATGTTTGCGGTGGTGTACACAGCATTTGTGGCAGAGGTGCGGTGGACGGTCGGTGAATGTTTGGTGGATTCGCGGCGAACGCGTTGGATGCGCGCTGGATGCTTCGTGGATGCCACGGCGTGCGCTCGGTGGATTTGCGGTGGATTCGCTTAGGATCCGCGACGGATTCGGCGGCTGAGTTTGCGCGGGGAGCGAACGACCGGAGCGAATCGGCGAGTGTCACCGCGCCGCCGGTGCCGCGCTCGCCGGGCGCCGCTCCCGACCTGCGGCCAGGTGAGCGGCGGTAACAGGCACGGCGGCGCTCTAATGGGCCGCACCCTGCTGATGATCTCGTTAATAATTAAGGCCGTTGCTTATCCCAGGGACCCTTCGAGGAGGCGTCTAGGTGCACTTCTGGACGAGATCTTCCGGCTCGGAGATTTGACCGAGAGTGGTTGTCAAAATTGCTCTTAAGGAGATGCTCTTTCGGGATAGCCTGCTGGCCGTGGAGACACGCTCGAAACTGCTATCCAGAATAAGGCGCTCTTAAGAGGCATTCCCATACATCGCGCCGTGCAAAGCTGCGTCGGTACGGCGGTTGCTTGTTTGTATTGATGTAGGTTATAATGGCGCGATGTGCTATGAGAGTTGCTCCCGAGAGCTGCTCTTGCAGGATAGCCGAGTCGAGCATTTTCTCGCATGTTTGTTGTGTCGCGCCGATGAAGGCCGGCACGGCGCACGAGGGGGAGGGCGGCCAGCACCATGCCTGGTCACGTGTCCCTGGTGGCAATGTTTACACACCGCACCAGGTACTCATCTGAGGCCGAGTCGAGTCGAACTGGGGGAAGCCCAGGACCACTTCCCATAATCGCAACCGGCATTGGTGGCCGTGAGCGGGATTCGAACTCGGTTCGTAGAAACGCGCGCTAACCACTGCGCGCTAACCGCCGCGCCACAGCTCCCCGCTCGCGCGATACGTTTACGCGCGTACGCGGACGCGTACGTGGACGCGCACGCAGACAAACGCACGGCCCGTCACGTGGCCGTGAGGCTCGGCGACTCTTCCCCGTCCCTCATTCGATCACACGCTTAAATTGCCTCGTTAGCCTTAATAGGGAGGCCGCGGAAGATCTCGCCCGTGAGCGGCCGCGGGACGTGACTCCGTCTCCCGCCCGCTCGCCCCGCAGTCCTCGCACTAACGACTGTTTACGCGGCGGCCACGCGGGGAGCCGACGCGGGCGATCGACGCACGAATGTGGAATCGCAAACCGTGCGGTCGGCGCGCGGAGCGAGACCGCGAGCACCACGACCCGGTGTTAACATCTTAGGGGACGCTGGCAGATTTTTGCCGCTCTTAAGATTGTCAGTTTCACGACCTTTCAGTGTATTCGAACCAGCCTTAGTCATTTAATGTTTTGTTGCTTTGGTTTGTAGTAGCTTTTTTTCGTGTCGTTGTTGACATGCCGTTCTCTCCGCGGCCCTTGAGCAGCACTTTGTAACCCTCGGGTGAAAGGAGCTCTTTAAAATTCTTCTTATTATATTCTGGCTTGTTACTACACCGGGCCGGCGACGCCGCACGGCCCCGCTACTCCCGACGCGATCGTCCGCATCGGCCGCCCGCCTCGTCGTGAGATAGCAGCCGCCGCTCCGCATCCACGTCGGCTGCTCGTCCAACCGCAAGCGGCGGCACAACTCGCTCGCCGCTCGTGGTGTTGACGCGAGAATTCGGGAGAGACCGCACCGCGGATAACCCCCGCGGGGGATAAACACCCTCGTAAAGGATGCCGACAGAATGTACACCAGTCAAAAAACAAGGAGGGGGACAGGCCGAGGAAGAGAGGAGGGGGGGGCGGCGGTGGCGACAGGAGCTGGGGTCAGTGTCTCGGAGGAAGATGCCCGCGAAACGTCGCCAACGAGACGGGAAGGCGCGACGCGGCTATCCCAAAAGAGCAGCTATGGAGAGCGATTTTCAGAATAACAGGTATCCACATCCACACGGCCATAGCCCATGTAGATGTTTAATCGAGAGGTTAAGAAGTTCCGTACCAAGCACTTCGTAAACATACTTCTCTCTGTCAGAGAATTCCTGCATCTAATGAAGTCAATACAACGTGACTTGGCTAATCATTACGATGCTTCTCGGTAAAATGTCTCGTCCCGACTAAACTGTCCCCGGTGCCCTGGCATGTAACTTGCTTACTCCTCCCTACTGGACGACTTTGAAAAAGCGCTATAGCTCGACGGTTCTTTCCAGTTTAGATTAAAAACTGACGGAAACTAAATTGCCCCCGGTGCCGTGTGATGGACTGGCGTCCCATCCTGGGTATAGCCCTGCCTTGCGCCCTGTGTCTGCCGGGATAGGCTCCGGCTCACTGCAACCCTGTACAGGATTAAGCGGTTTCTGACAATGAATGAACGAAACTGAATGACTCATCCATCTCACCCTGTCCACAGCAGAACAACAACCCAGGGGGATTCCCCCTCAGGGACCCCAGCCCCCCCCCCTTCACCCCAGGACCCTGCCCATGTTTTATTGGACCCTCTTGCGAGTCAATTCTCGTTGGAGGAGATATTTGTTGTTTACCGAGTCAAACATTAACCCGCGCCTCTGCGGGGAGGGAGGCGAGAGAGGGGGAGGGAGAGGGAGTGCCTGGAGTCAGGAAGAGCGAGGAGGAGCTGTTTATGGTGGATCTGGGACTCTCGGGGATCAGGGAGGGAGTCTCAGGGAGGGGGGTCGGCATCAACAGCAGCCGCGAGCGCGTCATGAAACCCCGCGCAATCTGCATCCTGCGTGTGCTGCCTGACCAGCTGTGACGAGCTGTGTGTGGCCGACCGCGCGCGTGTGTGAAGCTAGTGTAGAATTGTCAGCACAGTGGCCAATCTGGCAGTCATCTCACACAGTCATCTCACACAGCCCACGCTTCACGTGGCCTCAAAGTGCACACGACCTGGTACAAGCGCCGCGGTGACGTCACCGCCACAGTGGCGAATTGATGGATGATAGATAGATGTGTGTTATTACACCAGAAAATGACCCAGTGGGCTTGCACGCTGTTTTCGGAATTCTTTCGACACAACACACACGCGAACGGCGGTTGTTATCGAGAGGGTGGGTGGGTGAGTGAGTGGGAGAGAGGTGTTATAGATGGTAGTGGGAACGTGCCGGGAAAACACCAGACACGTGGACCTGGCGAGTCAGTAGGTGAGAGGCTAAGTCAGTGAGTCAGTGACTGCGTGAATGAGTGCGTGAGAGGGTGGTCGACTGAGTGGGATAGGGTGTGGTGCTGGCCACCCACCCACTCACGGTGTTTGCCTTCATAGGTGCTCGTTAACGGCACTTGACCCTACAGTCTGTTAAGGCTATACGGGGATCTTTGTTTGCGAGTGGGTGGGTGCGTGTTCCGCACAGTGGTGTACCGGCGCCATTATAACCCTGGCCCGTCACACCAAATGTTTAGTTATTCCGATCACAATACCGCAAAACTATTTCCGCGGAGGGGAACCGGTAGTGTAGTGGCGGGTGTGCTGCGATAACACGCCGCACACACGCACTGCGCAGGTACACTGGGCCGCTCAGAGCAGGTGTCTCACGATCAGCCGCGAGCTAAGAGACCGCGGCTCAACGCGCGGAACCGGCGTGGAAACGAGCTGCCGCTTAATCGGATATTTATTCAACGAGGGCACCACCTCTAACCGAGGGGGGGGGGGCAGCTCGCCATCAGGGGCATTGGCTGCCCCTCCAGAAGGGGCCCCCGTGTCACGTGCGGCACAATTACAGAGACTCAGGGGACCAGCGCTGTCCGCACGACAAGCACCAACGACAAAGATCCCCCGCATAGCCTTTGCAGACCGCAGGGTCAAGTGCTGTCGGCGATTTGCCCCTATAAAGACCGGCATGGCACACGAGCAGGTGGGTGGCCAGCACCAGGCCCTAGTTACGATGTTTATACACCGCAGCAGGTGCTCGTTTGAGGCCGAGTCAACCTGTGGTCGCTTGTGTTAGCGACCACGGGTCCGTGGCGGAGCGCGCTAACCGCTGCACCGCCGCTCCCCACACCGGCACCGCCACCAGCACCGCCACCGGCCACAGATAATGGGGCTCAGATGAACCACAGCGGCGTCGCGCCTAGAGGCGCTCCATCTCAATCAGCTGCGTGACATTTATGGCCCGTTAGCGTCAAGTGTGGGGGCTCCGTGCCTCCCCACCCCCCACCACCCCGCCCAACCGACCCATCTGCTCAGCTGCCCCCCCCCCTGTGCCCCCCCCCCCCCCCCAAGGGGGGGGGGGGTCAGACAGGATCGGACCCCCCCCCCCCGGAATGGGGCCCCGTCCCCGGTGATGACGGATGAGGGCGCGAGGTGTTGTGGCTGCGGTGGCTGCGGTGACAGAGAGACGCGTGACCTGTGTCGGGCCGAGTCGAACCCGGACCGTGAACCCGCGGGGACCGAGGCGCCCCGAGCGTCTCTCTGCGCGGCCACGCTCGCACACCGCCCGGCGTTGGCGGCGGTGGTGGTGATGGTGGTGGGGGTGGCGGCGGTGGCGGTAGCGGTCGTGGTAGCGGTCGTGTTCTAACAATGCCACCGCGTTCCGCCGGCTTGCCGTGACAGGCGCTCGACGACGGGGCTTGCCAAGAACGATCGGGAGTTCGCGGAAGCGATTTCCATCTGTGCGCCGCCTGCGAACGAGCGCGTTTATCGCTAAACGGGACGCGCCGACGGCGCCCGTACGGAGGGTTGGCTGCTGCTGTTGTTGTTGTTTATGAGAATCGCTCTTACGAGCTGTTATTTCTGGATATACGTGTCGGGCCTCCCACTTTGGAGGCGAAACGTCACGAAGAAAGGAGAGCGGAGGAACGCTCGACACGGACGTGCTGAAAGAGCAGCTCTCGAGAGCGATTCTCCTACAACGAGCCGTGACAAACCTACATCAATACTTATTTCTTCAGTTCTTAACAAACCGTTCTCACTCGATAAGTAGAAATAACCCTTCTCCACACACAGCTGCGGCTTTTATTTATACCGCTAATAACGGTTGAAGGTGCAGGTGCAGCCCTGCAATGACTATCTCGCGCCACCGCCGACAAAACAGCCCGCCTGTTAGTAGTAAGCCGTTGGAGGCATCTCGGCCGATTCAGCCACGAAGGAACCGGCTTGCCAACCGGGAGACGGGATTGAACCCGTGGCCTCCGGGTCACCGGTCACGCCGCGTTCCTGCCGAACGTGGCAGCGGTGGCGGCAGCATCCGTTAGTGGGCGGCGAGAGCGCCGGAGTCATCGGCGTGCCGAGCGACGCGCCGAGGGGCCCCTTGGCGAGCCAGATGTTGATCTCAAGGGCCATCGTCCCCGGCACACGCGGGCCTCTCTCGACGCAGTCAGGCCCCGCTCTAGTCACCGCCGCCGGCGCTGATCTGGCAATAGTTTGCGCTGTCGCCGCCCGTCACGCCCGGTGGGGTTTAAATAATCACGCGACGCCGCCGTCGCCGCAGCGGTTATTTGGAGCGCCGACGAGTGACGTAGCGCGCCGTCTCCCAGGCTCTGCGCCGGCTCGCGCGGTCAAACAAACCGCGCGAACGCCGCGTCGTGGCGACGGAGGTCTTCTTCATCCAGCGGTGGACTGAGAGCGGCTGCGATTAACATTCACTGTAGAGGGTTGCGGCGAAGCCAAGAGGCCGTCGCGGCAGACGTGGGGCGCAAGGCGGGGCTCTTCCCAGGATGGGACGCCAGTCCATCGCTGGGCACCCGGGGGCACTTTAGTCAGCAGGCCAATTAACCTAGACAGTGGCAGCGGCGTGTCTTTGGATTGCGGGAGTAAACTGCAGTACCCGGCGAAAACCCAGGCGGACACGGGGAGAACTTGCAAACGTCACACAGAAAGGGGACCCGAGCCGGGAATAAAACCCGGGGGTTTCGGTTCATTTTTCTTCGAGGCAGGCACTAATTATATTTTGTTATCTTGACCGTGAGCACAGCCAACAAGCCATGCGGTGTACAGTGCGGCTGGGCCGACTCGCATCACGTGACTCCGTGAGAATCGCTCTCAAGCGCCGCTCTTTCAGGATAGCCGTGTCGAGCGTTGCTCCCCCTCTCTCATTCGCGACGTTTCGCCTCCCGCGTCGGAGGCATCTTTCAGGCTCGTGAGTGAAACTCCCGGCAACGTGCATCAGCCGTGACACCTACATCGGCACATTCCCGCGGGGTCACCGCGACCGTGCTCCCCGTGGGCATCGCTCGCCGGGACCCTCCACGAGGCGAGCGGCGCGCGGAAGCGGACACCAAAGAGCTGCTACCCACCCCCACCCCCCGAAATTCCCTCCCGTGACCTCTGGCCCCACTCGGTGAGCTGCAGGACTTTACACCCAGCTGTGCCACGGAGCGTAAAGCATGTCGCTCGTGGGTTTCGTTCTCAGGCCCTAAAAATTACCCGACGGAAATGAAGAACCGATTTTTTGTGTTACAGGAATCCCCCCCCCCCCC
>JAZEWU010000025.1:407756-425120 GCA_036362915.1 Geotria australis | reverse complement strand
TTTGTGACCGTCGGGTGAAAGGCGCTATATAAATGCTATTATTATTATTATCTGTACTGTCATTCTGCTCACAACAAATCCCTACAGCCCATATCACCTGTTATGCACTGTCCAGGCTTAATCTTAGTTAGCTTCCGAGATCTGGACAAATTGTGGTGAATTATGAGGGATATAGTCATAGACTCTCCTGGTTAAATCCATGGTGTTCATAGATTAATTAATCAGACAGCTGGAGATGGGTGCATCCAGTGCAGTTGGAACAAATCAAAACCCACGCCACAGCCGCCGTTCGCTGCGGTGCGCTGCTCATTAACAGTGCCAGCACGCGGCCACTTGACGGCCAGGCCACGGCTCACCCAGCGAGTCCACCGGGTCAAACGAGAGGGCCAAAATGCACAGCTGGATGCCGTGTACACACAGCTGAATGCCACACAGCAAGTAGTGGCCCCCACTCTTGTCGGTCGGCGAGGCTTGTAAAGATTCACATCCATGGGAACCTTTTTGATAGTTTACAAATGACGTGAAAAATAAACGAGGTTTTACCCTTTCTGCCAGAAAGATTCACCTCTGATGGTTGCTCTTCAGAGCTGTTCTTTCGGGATAGCCGTGTCCAGAGCTCTCCATCTCTCCCTAGAAATGTTTCGCTTCCCATGTTGGAAGCATCATCAGGCGTTCCAACGTGGTGAGGTGGCTCAATGGTCGAGCAATCGGCTCGAAATCTCAAAGTTGAGAATTGAAATGTTGTTTGGGGGTGGCCTCAACCCATCGTCCCTCCACGGGTAACTTTTTAGGGAAATCAACAGTGGTTGTCCTATGGAACGTTCAAGCCGCCAACAAAGAAACGTGCATTTCCACCACTGGCTCTGAGCTGTAAACCGAGTTGAGCGCTGCCTTAATGCTCATTGCAGCAGGAAATCACTTAGACATTTGTACGTAATTAAGTCATCAACACGAGGTGTGAGACAATGCATCTTTCTGAAAAATTGTAAATTAGATTCTAGAATATATTAGATATATATTTTAACATCGAGGTTACTGTAGCATTGTCTCTTGCCGCTGAATGAGTCACATTCACTCTCACGAAGTGACACACGTTGTTTGTTGCATATTCCGTTCGACGCACAAAAATCTATTTTAATATGAGACGAATCGATGCATCGTGACACGCCTCGCGGACACGGTCACAACGACTCTGGTTTCATCAGAACACGCGGGATGGATCGTGTCAAACGTGCGCTTTCAACTCAAGCGCAACTCTCCATTGCGAGGTCGTCCATCAAGAGCGGTGCTACTACACGGCGCCGGCACCGAACCGCTCATCAAATTATTGTACCGCTCTTTTAGATTTACACGTGACAAATTGACACAATTGCACGTCCCATTGCAAGTGACAGTAAGATGGAAATGCACTCAGAATAATGGTCCTGGGAAGCAACGCTTCATGTGTTGCCGCTGCCTCTTTGATGATCGTCACATTTGGCCGAGTCCTTGGGTGAACCTAGACAATTTAAAAATAAAATATTACCCAATCCCCCCCATAACAAGGAGTCGGTTAGTATTGGCTGCGTCAAAACTCACACTCCTCTTCACCTCGCTGTGGCCAAGGCAGGCGGAGATCAAATAAAATCGTTAAGGCATTTGGTATTCACGTCGTTTGAATAGGGCAACGCGAACATAAAGGAGATATGTTTCACACAGCCTGCAAAGTTTCACGGGGCAATGTTGCTATGTATAATCCCATTTGAATGATTTGTGGATAAATAGAAAAGTCCGGTAAATTTGGACCATAACGTCAGTCCACAATGTCAAATCATTTGAAATACAATGGGATCTTTAGTGTTCACTGTGAATCAGATGGCATGCAGTACTTTATGGGTTACGGTTCATCCACCTAGGGTGGCCTCTGATTTGAACCACGAACCTCTATCTCTGTAACAAGCAGCAAACGCACTCCCGCTGGACCCCCTAAAAAGGTTCTCAAAACAGCGTCTGCACATCCTACAAACCGGCATTAGATTTACATGTGCTGTTAAGTACTCACGAGCAAGCAGTTTAACCCGGCATGTCACCTGATAAAATACCATGATATTCCTTTGATAAATATAGTCTGCATTTCCAATTTTGCTACAAAAACACCCATGAATAACAATAAAACCTGTATCATCTACCCCACTGGGACACAGTAGCTGGCCACGCCATGGATAGACCAATGCCCAGCTCATCTTTCGCGTTTGCTGTGACATCACAGAAAAGACCAGACGAGTCGAATCAAGCCGGGCGCTACTCTCGCACGCCGACGCTGAGATTCCCCGCAGCGCCGGCTCGCGTCGCGCGAAGAAACACACACTTTGACCCCAACCCCCCCAATAAATCAATCTCGGAAACTTCACACATCAGCATTTCATCATTTGTGCATGTGGAACTCAGACGTGAGTGATAATTACACCCTTGAATTTCTCCAAGGGTCACGGTTGTTTTTTTCCGTCGACATTTCCGCCGAGTGCAGCGCGTCCTGGTCGCCGACGATCAAGCGAGTCCAATGATCAATCCGGGACTCACGGTGTGAGGGGACGAGTGAACGCCGCCACACGGCCGCCCCCCCCCCCCCCCCCCCNAAGGAGTACGGCTCGTGTCGTGCAGCACGCAATCCCGAGTGGCGGCTCACAGACAAACTCTCGTCACCTCCCGAGCACCAACGACCTGATCGCAGGTTCACTTTGACCAAACGTCTACATTATTTTTGCGCTCACCCCAACACAAATGCACTGCCTGGTTTGTAAACGTACAATCGCAACTCGGTGATTTTCTGAAGCTGGGTTTGCACTCGCTGTTCGTCAGCAGGCGGCTTCAGTTGGACACGGCACCTGGCTCCTCGTAACCCGGGTTTGGTTAAAGTCACGAGAGAGAGACAGGGGAAGGGGTTGTTATGGTTGGAGATAGAGCTGGGGTTAGTGAGACTTCAGACTGTTCTCTAGGGCCTGGATGAACTATGTTTGCCTTTCCCCCACATACGAATTAGGCACTGATTTTTTTTATCGATATCCCTCGTCATACGAGGGCAGCTGGGAAATTAAAAACACTGCAGGCAACAGCCATACTAGGCCAGGTTTCTCTGATTCAGGACTGGTTTGGGTTCTATAGCGATGGAGTGAGCAGATCGCAATAATAAGGCTGCGAGTTCACAAACTGTTTTGGGGTTAACTCGGCCCATCATCCCTCCAGGGACAAAATTGGTACCACTCTATGGGAAAGTTAATAGCGGTTGTCCAATCAATGGACTGGGCTCCTCATCAAAGGAATGTGGAGTTTCTGCCTCTAGCTCAGGGCTGTAAACAGATGAGTGCCACCTCAATGCTCATTTGAACAGGAAATAATTTTTACTTGAATAGACTCTGTTTAAACCTGCTCAGGGCAAAGCGCCAATGCCAATAGTCCATTCATTCACAGGCCTTAGCATCCCATTGCCAACATCTTGTGCGATAGTTCGATCTAGTGGTGCGAGGAAAGCGCAGCCATGGGGTGAAGGGGGAGGCGTTGAAACTAGACCCAGGCTCCTGGCAGATGGCTGAGGGTGGACGAGGGGACGGGTGGAAAGGAAAGCGGGCATCCACCCATTTCAAGGTCAGGCGCCGATCGGCAGCCCTGGGCAATGATGGGGTCCGGCTTTGCTGTCTGATGCCCATCTGCCAGCGCCGAGCCGAGGGCTGAGGGCGGTTGGTGACAACGGCGGATTTGCGCTTCCGCACTTGGGTTAATCCGGACGCGGTGACCACGCAGGTCGGGACGGTTCGCTACTTGCGCTAGTGAACATTTTGCGGTCCTCGCAGCGAGTATCGATTGACTGAGCGCTACATGTCATCCCCGGCCTTGTCCAAACTCCATTTCATAAAAAATAAACAACGTGTTTATCAAGCGTGAAGAAAGCGCTTGGGGCACCAGCCTTCAGTTGCAGCAGCTCATGACACAACAAGAATAAAATATATAACGCTCATCTTGCAGATTCACATGAGGGGTTGCATGTCCTAGGCTGCTCAACATGCGTTTGAGGCTTCGTAAATTAGAAAATAAGACTTTTAAATCACCATTGAGTGAGGAGGTGGTCAATGGAATTGTGACCGTGAACCCAAAAAACATGTAGACTTATGGAGGGCAGAATCATTACAAAACTAGTAATTACACCTCAAATTCATAATACTGCATAGGTCGAGGTGACCACCAGAGTAGGACCTATCCTAACAGCAGTGTGCAGCAAAACCCCGACAAGGGGAGAGCCATGGTCCGGGCGAGCTGGAAGGTCGCGGGCTATCTGCAGTTTCAATTAAAATCACAGTTAAAGAAACCCAACAGCAACCCCTATTACTAGTGCTTAGCGCACTCCGCTATGAACCTGGTGACCCAAGCTCGAGTCCTGCTCACGAACAATAACAGTGAACCAGTCCTGGGGCTCCCTTTAACGAGTGGTTGGTGTGGGATGTAAACATTATAGGGAGACAAATGCAGCTAGGCGTGGAGTTGGCCACCCACCCCCTCGTGTGCCGTTCTGCCCTAGCTAACAGTGCTTGCCCCAACAGTCTGGTGGCGGCTATGCGGGGGATCTTTGTCTTTGTTAGTGTACATACTAAGCAAAAACAAATACCTGGGTGTGTTGCATCTTGTGCTATATGTACAGTACTGTAGTTATTCCATCAGTTTGAGGTTGTCGGTCCCGCTACCCCGTTCCCCACCACCCCACCTCCATCACCCCTCGCCACCATCCCACACTCCCCGTGGCCTACCACTAACTTTTTGCCGTGAGTATAATTAATCACACTGTAATTACACATTTTGCACATTATACGCAATTGAACATGTTCTTGTGGATTTAATCATGTATGTCATGCTATAATTTTTCGAAATTATACAGCGTTGTTCAACATTTGATAAGTTTCGGCGCGGCTCCACCATAAAATGCAGTGCTTTGAAAATGGATGGATTAACAATGTTACTGCATTTAAATTGAGTTAGAGTATATTTGTATTAGCCTGCATTCATCTGCTTAATTGTGGAGTCTGGCTAGCCAGGATTTATTGCAATAACAAAATGTCCTCTATTGATCGAGAAAAACCCTCAATGAGTCTCACGATCCTTTTCCAGGAGGGTGCCGCTGCATTGGAATATTTGGCAATTTCCATTATTAAGTGTTGGCATTGTGTGGGAGATAACCAGAAATACCTGGAGCATAAGAGAGGGGGAGGACGATGGGTAACATGCAAAGTTCCACGCAGATAGGTTCAAAAATCTTAATAATTGCAACTGGTAACATGCCACAAAGTAAATGCTCACGACTTGGAGGCGCGAAGGAGCCAGCACCAACAATTGCCCGAGCTCTGTGGCCCCCCATATATAGTAGGGTAAGGTTTTTTAAAAGCTAATGAGTGTGTGCATATGAGAGGAATCACCAGCACCCAGACAAAACCAACACGCGCAAGAAGAGAACACTATCCTGTACAAACGCGTGCGAGGGAACACACTCTATCCCTTCCAGACGGAACAAGTGGAGGCTATATTTGTGCAGTACCGCCTTTTCATGGCGAGCCAGGGTATGGCTCTTCCTTGATGCCCATGGGAAAGGATCCACCAACCCTCATCTCCACAGCGCCGCGTTACAGGCAGGCATCACCACCGCACGGCTCAATACGTTGCTGTACTGCCATCTCAGAGTTACCTCCCAAACCAATAATAAAACACTATTTTCAGTAAATGTTTTGTCATACTGCATGCAGCAAGTCTGCTTACTTAGCGACTGTAGCACTGCCCTTCACTGTCCGTTCCGGTAAAAGCCTGCCTCCCTGCCTGGTTTTAACAGTGGGCTGAAGCACGGCATTACAAATCACACGCACCGTCGTATATGACCTTAACGCTGTACATGCAGCAGAGACAATATATATAGTAGCATAACCCATTCCGGAGGCACGCGCGTCACCAGAACGTAAACACGGTCCAATGTGCGTAGCGCGGTCCATGTGCAATAAACACAACTCACGCTCCGTGCCTGCACCGCAAATTGTATTTATTAAAGTAATAATTATAATTTCCTGCACGCACGCATGATCGTGAAAATGCTGCCTATTGTGTGCGGGGGGGGGGGGCGAAGAAGGCTCGCGTCGTTTATTAACACAGCGCTGGGGAATAAAAATGTAAATTCCATCGGCTTGTCTGGCATCGTCGTTATATTTAGGTTCTCCGTGTGCCCACGGACACGTCCGCCATCGCTGTCGCACGCACCAGACGTGCAGCCGGTGTCAAATGGGCAGCAACGGAGGGCGAGGCATGGCCTCCGCTCTCTCCGGTTTAACGCCGAATGTTCGACACACCTCGCACGAGACGTCGTCGTCCCCATCGCGGCTTCTGATGACGCTGCCAGCTGCAACTGTTGCGCGGTGTTCAGCTAAAGAGGGTGCTTGTAATCGCAAAGCCTCGATTAGAGGTCGGCTAACGGCTGACTAAAGCTGCGGATCACATAAATGTTCTCTAAATGTGCAGGGCACCAACACCACCTGTGCACCCAATGCGTGAGCACCACACTGTTGCTGCTGCTGTTGCTGTCTGCCATCGCCTTTCATTCAACCCTACTCACCCATAATCACCCGCCCCCACCCTGAAGTCAAATCATGAGAGGACTGGGTTCATGGACGTTACGGACCCCCCAAAACAAGTGAACAAATCTGCTCCCTTTGCCCTCCGCATCGCCCTTTTGACGGAGAGTAAAAATGTATCATCCGTACGCATATGCCCTTTTCATCTCCCACACCCACTCTGTAAAATCACTAAATAAATCCAGTCCATTACCACCAATTTGCCTGAAACTATTGGCATTCTCCAGGTCTCCTCATCAATTATTCATAGCGACATGCCGAGAAGTGTATTTACTTATGAATGCTTAATGACATCATGGTGCAGCACACAGCACGGACTGTGCCGGCACTCCCGATCACCTGTCAGTACACAGATTTCATGGGCTGCAGACGCAAGTGAAAACCTTAATGGCTCACGCTGTTCTCTGCACCGACTTCACAGAGACAAACCGAGCAGCAATAGCAGCACCGACACTTCGTTGCATGCAGACTCGCAAAGCTTAACGAGCCCTGAACAATATGGGGATAAATGAAGATCAGCCCGTGCGCGCGGGCATAATGGGGTGGCCTCACCAATCCACAACGTCCATCCATCCATTTTCAGAAACCGCTTAATCCTGTACAGGGTCGCGGTCAATTCACAACGTGAAAAGTATAAACGCCGACGACCCAATTCACACGCACTGCACCTGAACTCACTGCAACTTGGAAGCTCAGCAAGTTTAAGTCGAGGATTGGATTGGTGACCACCACACACAAACAGGTTGTTGTAGCTCTTGTGAGGGCAACAATATGGGTTTTAATGAGCAATGTGGAAACATCTCTTTCTTGACCTTACTTCGATGCTTCCATATCTATGATTCTCCCTGCCTTCACCAACCCCACTCTGGCCAATATGGTGACACAGAGGCATGGGGTAACCTTCATCCAGCAGCGGACTGACAAAGGGTTGTTGTACACGTACACAAATTGTGTACGCACTGCTTTGCATCCTACACGCGCCATGTTAGTAAATAGAGACACGTAATTATTTAATTGCATGCGACCCTAACCCAGCATTTATACCTCAAACGGATTAAACTACATGGCGGGTGGCAGTGGAACATCACAATACGATTTAGCCTTAAACAACCCAGGTCGCTCATGCATACAGGCAGTGCTGTTTAACGTGCGCGGCTTTAACCGGCCGGTTCAAGAAAGGAGACCGGTACCGAATGGCTTGGCGATCTACGCGCTGTACACGTACACGGGCGACCTGTCACGCGAAGGCGCCGTGTGTTTAAGTGAGACACACGCCTGGCCCTCGCGCCGAGAACGTCTCGAACGGACCGCTTCTCCTCCGGGGACGCGGACCCAGGCTTTCGACGCGGTGCGCCGCCACCGCTCCGGTGCAGCCATTATTCATTCCGCTCAGGCGTCCCCGGGAGTTCACCCGCTTGTGTGACCGAGGTGCAAGGACGGGCGCCATCGCCACCGCCGCCCCGGCGGCGCATTCCTCCCGTTACCAAGCGGCAGGGCGAGCACCGCGGGGCCACTCTGGCCTGGGCGAGAACGAGCGGCGGCGGCGGCGGCGGGAGGGGCAGTGCGGGACGAGCGGCGATGGCTCTTCGCGCGGCCACCATCGACGGTGAGCGACGAGACGCGAGGTTGATTTTTTTCTGCAGGCCTCATTACGTAACGGTTAAAGAGACCTTTCACTGACGTGCGAATCTATTCACCGCACAATGGAGACGCTGATGGATGACCAAAGGCACTTGTGGCTGCTTACGCGATGACAGCTAGAGATTACTCAAGATTGTCAGATTTGCATAACGGCATTAACTTGCGCCCTGGCTGCACAGCCCTGCTCGACCGCGAGATTCAGGACACGGGAGGTACAGGTGGCGCAGGGCGGGTCCTCCACCCAAACCAATAACGCTCACCCCTCCCAGGGGGCGCGGGTTACGGGGTCACAGGCCAGCAGTGTCCACTGCCAGATCATTAGCACTCCCCCTAATGCGCGTAACCAACTCCTCACTGAATTAACGATCCCTGGGGCTAACATGGGCGAGTCAATCGCTCCCCTTGCAGGCTGCTCTGGGCAAACAGGCCCGGCCTCTTGTCGAGCCAGCCGACAATTGTTCCGTTGACACCTGACCGATTACAGTTCCCAAATGCCGTAAGCGAGGCCCGGGAGCATACCAGGCATTGTGGTTACACCGCACCTTCCGCCTGGCCGGGACGCTGCCCGCCGTGGAAAACGTGAACCTAACGGCATGCTCCTCACGCCAAACGAAGGCGGGTGGAGCCGCCACAATGCCGTGGCGCCGAGGCGAGCGGTGAACACGGTGTACAGTACCTTTGTGGAGAGGAGCTGGTGACAGGATGCACTGACATGAGATGTCGGTGACCGAACCGGCAGCGCTCGGCGTCGATGGCAAACCGTCGCGGCAATGGCAACGAGCGGTGTCGCTCCCCCCCCTTCGGCTTTTGTCTCGGTTCCTCTGCCTTTGTTTGTTTTGGGGTTTTTTTTTGCCTCCCTCCCCCCTCACTGCCTGGCTCGTAATGAATCGGCCAGGCCGGGTGCGCTACTACGGAGATCCAGGAAACGTCTGTCCGTGCGCCGCACAGAGAGCCGCGCAGAAGCCCTTGCCTGCACCGGCGGGGCGAACCATTGCGCTCACGTCGGAGGGGGGGTTGGCGGGCGGGCGGGGAAGAGGCAGCGGCGTTGGGGTGCGGGGCTGCCCGTGCTCACGCATCGCGCGTTCCGAACGCACACCCACTGAATATTTAATTCATTAAATATTAGAAATTATTCATCGTATTGCTACAGGCACGCCGGTGCTTGCAAGCTGTATAATAGAGACACTGGCAGCTGATGCTGTGATTGTAGGCGACGTTCGGTAAGGGACCCCCGCGGAATTTTCACGGTGGCTCCCGCTGCGGTCGCGGTGAGAATACCCAAGGGCCGTCACACAATAGCGAGCCGCCTCCGCCTCCGTGCGTACGAGGCACGGCAACGAGGGGCCCGCTTCCCTCTCAGGCCCCACAGCAACAGGCAGCTCAGGCCTCCTCGCCGTCCCCTCACTCTCGCTCGAGACAGACCCCCCCCCCGGGTCACAGCTCTGCTCCAATCGCATCCCCGGCGCCAAGTGTCACCGCTGGTGGCAGCTGAGCGTTCCTAACAAACAATTCGTCCCTTCTTCACGCATGATCCCTAAGCCAACAAGTGCACCTCGGCGGAATGGCGATAATCGCATTCCAAGCAACTAGTCTCGTTAAACAACAAACTGAACAAAACATCCATCTGTGTTGCGGCATTCCCGCAGGCACCGACACAAATATGCGGGGATCCGACAGAAGGAAAATAAGGGCCGACTGAGAAGGTGCTGGCTAGAGATGTAATCATTCACCACCCTCCCAATGCTCCTCCTCCCCCAGAGAGTCAATAAATAGTTATGATTTATGGTCAGAATTTGCTTCAGGAATCAATTCAATTATTTTTTAATGTCGTATTCTACAGTCGTTTCCGAATTGTGCTATTGGCATCGTGTCGGATAAACAATTGATTTCGAACGCTCACAGGGCTGTGCATCTCGCCTCATGTTATACAGGGTGGTCCAGATGTCTTGTGACCACCATTTTATTGATCTCTAAGATTTTTTTCCTTTGCTCATTCAGTTTGATTAAATACGTTTTAGGGAAATTAATGGGGTCACACGACATCTAGACCATCCTGTAGAACAGCTCGCAGGAGATATCAAAGAACTGCACGTGAGATCCCGTCCTCTCACTCTCTGGCAGCACATTTCCACCTGCTCTGCTACAGAGAGAAACGCTCCAAGAGATATATAGCATCACAGTCAAATCTATCCTCAAACCTGAAATTTACCCGAATTAAGTCCAACACTAATCGGTATACGACCTGGCTGAGACCAGCAAACTCACTACACCTGAGAACCTTATTGAATCACTGGCAGCTGAAACCAGAATTGGAACTCGTGGTCTCAGCGTTGCAAGCTCAGCTCTTTGACTTGAGCCACCAAAGCACCTCCGTTATTTTTTGAAACACTGCAGTGCACGACAGCGCCTCTAGTGATGGAAGAGGTCATGTGAACTCGTTACATGCACCATAAATAAACGAATAAAAAACTTGGACTTAAGAGTCAATTCATGATGAACTGTGCTTAACAATCAATATTAATTGATGAGCTGGAAACACAATATTTAAGCACTAAAAACATGCAGATCCTACTGCTAATCGGTGAATCATTCGAGGCCTAACGCTGGCCCACGATGGTACCGCCGTGCACGACACTCGGTAAGCGTGCGCGGCGCCCACTCCCCATGGCACCGACTCCTCGTGGCCCCGAGCCTGTCGATTTACCGAAAGGGCCACGCATGCCGACCTTTCTCACCGCCGATAAAACACCAGCACCATCGGCCCCGAGCCCAGAGTCATCAACGACAGCCACTCCACGCACGAGACTCCGCGGCGACGGGCAGCGACACACGCCGGAGACCAGAGCCGCACGACGGGACGGCGGTTGTGGCGACAGCTGCTGCTGCTGCTATCCCGGGCGAAAGCGTGGCACCCACAACGATAGCGCCACGCTAGTCTGTGGAGCACCCCACTCCTGAGGGATGTGGGGTAGGGTGACTACCGGCGGGGGGCCGACCCACTGGGGACTGCGGGAGGTGGGGGTGGGAAACGTGGGCCACAGCAATTCAAACCCCGCCGTGTCCCCTCCTGCCGGGCCCTGTCCTGCCGGGCGACCCCATTGGCCAAGGAGGAGGCAGCCGGAGGGCCGGCGCTCTGATGGACGGGCCACGTGTTGGGGGTATTCGACAGGTGGAAGTCGGCAGTGTGGGGCTCGCGTGGAGCCTGCTCCTCACCAGCTCCTCTGCGGCGGACGGCAAACGGCTCGTTCGCTCGCCCCGTGGCACCCGAAACATGTGGCACAATTTCATCATCGCGAGAAACCTTTGATTTTTACGCAGTGTAAAATAAAACCACTGCAACTGGTTTTATTTTTCAGACGGGTTTCACGAGACACGCTTATTAAATGAAGCTCAGGTCTAGCATCTGAATTAGCCATGATGATTGTTTATCCTCATATTATTGCAACACCGCTCCTCACTGTGTGCAAACACGAAGCTTTCTCTCTTTGACACAAGTAATATTATAATTTTTACATCCACAAAGACCACAGGTGGTGATTTTCTACTTCATGTGAATTAACGCAGATTCCTGCATGAAACCAACAACCAAGACTGACACGATAGGAATTGGGGCGATAGCAAAAAAGCATCGTCCGATAAAAGAAACGGACTCGAGTGGCACGGTGGCGAGTAACGCTGCCGCCTCACAGCAAGAAGACCCTGGGTTCAATTCTCAGCTCGAGTGCCTTTTCTGCGTGGCGTTTGCATGTTTTCCCCGTGTATACATTGTTGAAAACTCTTCCACAATCACTGTGCCTCCAAACGCTCCCACATGCCCTCTGGACAAACCACAATGAAACAAAGAATCCAAGCCGGACCATAGGGAGGAGACACAGTAATCACCACAATGCTGTGGGCCGCCCCGTCACGTGAGTTGCAGGGGAATCTCACAATTCACAAGGACGTAAATTCCAGTTCAAGGCGAGTGGTCAAGGAGGCATGTGAGGAGGTGTGTTCGGCTTGCAGGCATCCATTGACTAGGGGACAGAGCCAGAGCCGCGTCCATGCTAAGTGGGGAGCCGTGCAGATGGAGGAGAGGCCCGGGAGACACCTTAAGGTCACGAAAGAGAGACACTGAGACACACGGAGATACATAGACAGATACATTGAGACATAAGCGTAGAACCCGAGATAAATAAGGACATGTACAGACAGGACAGATGAGACCGGACAGATGAGACATTTTTATATTAAAACAGAATGTGTGGTGGTGGTCAAGGCAGGGAACCACATGGGAGAGGGGATAGAGCATACAACACAGTGCCACGGCTTGAGAAAAATAAAAACTAGGGCCCAGCGCCCACGACAAACTGGCCTCAGGGACAGCCTGGCCAGCCAGGGCAGACAGGGCAGCCAGCGCATATTCAACAATTCCACGTGGCCCTCGCTGCACATGCCTCACCTTCCCACTGCAGGGAAACATGTTTACATTCGGAGATAACTTGGCAATGCAAGAAGCATGGGGCAGCATCTGCCGTTAGCAATCGCTTAATTTCCTAATATAAAAATCTTGCCAAGGAATAAAAAGATAAATATAGGCTGGTGGTACGGGGTGGTGGAGGGAGGAGGTGGGGGGTTGAGAGGCAGGCGGCGAGGGAGACAGGCCAGCAAAGCATCATGTCACGTCTGCGTACAGTGCAGCACACGTCGATGGCACATAATGGTCAATATTTTTTTTTAAACCCCTACAAGTGAAAACACATGGTGCCTCTGGGAACTCTATCTTCTCCGCTCATGCCCCACTAAATGCCAGAGTCTGTGTTGGAAGTAATTTCCGTGTTCAATTGTTGTGTTTATCTTCAATGCTTCACACTAGCCAGGTTTGCATGGCTTCATAAATATATCCTGACATTAATAAAGCCTTTGTGATGCTAATTTGAATGCAAACAAAAATTTTGGCCTGACAAAAAAGAGTAATCTGGAAAAAATGACTTCACAGCGCTAACCAGATTTGAGCTCTTCATTAAGACCGTGTCCTTTCAAATCACATGCACATGGCCCTGGAGGTTTATCAGTGTATTTTGAAAACAGCCACATAATAAGACACAAGATACTAGTTTCCAGAAGCTGAGAATGTAAATACATTGGAACGAATGAAAATTACACTAATGAGTTAAATGGAGAACCCTCTGCCAGTCTAATTAAAATCGTGTGTGCGCCGTGTCAACAGGGTGCTGGGTTCATCGCAAAAATCGACGTGGCACTTGCGTAAAATGTGTGGTAGCCGATGTGTGACACGAGTCCTGCGGAACGCCTTCCACACGAGCCATGAGCCCAAATCACAATGCATTAACAACTAACCCTGCACACACTGACCCTGCACTCAATGACCCCAACCGTACACACAGTAACCTTACACACGGACCCTAACCCTGCACTCACTCGCCATAGTCCTGCTCACACTGACCATAACCATGTACACAACCACCCTTGCACACACTGACCTAATTCGCTACACAATTATCCTAATTAAACACACACCAACTCTTACCCTTCCACACAAGGCATAAACACACACCTAAGGTGCACTAAACATAACTATGGAGCTAAAACTCAATGGTGTGATTTTCCTGCATTTCAGTCGCACACTCATCAAGTTTTGATTGCCTGGATAGGGGTCATACAGTCGTCATGGTAGCATGGTCTAACGTGGCTTAATTTTGCATGGACATAATGGCTAGGACAATTTTACGAGCCAACTAGATAAACACATATTTTTACGAGCGTAGATAGCACACTTGTTTTTCATTATTGTCTCATACAGTCATAGTTTCACATCATTAACTTTCGTCAAATAATTGACATGTTATTATGTTTATCATAGGCTAAGCAAGCACCTTCCCTTACCTAGATTCTCTGCCGGGTTCCCAGGCAAAGCATCCAGGCAACAAGCAAGTGCCGGGGAAAGGGCCTCTACTTTATCAGTCACAGGCCGCCGTGATTGAGTTTAAAGGCTCAGTAATGTGTAATTGTGTTGCAAAACAATAGGAACGAAGTTGTAGTACTTAACACAGCATGTCACGCAACATTGGAAGGCAGCAACTTAATTACAAGTGGTAAAGATGAATCACTAAAAATCAGCTTAACCTTAACCTTTCTATGATCCTCATTATCATCACCCAGGATCTGCTAGATGAAAGCCTCCCCATGCCATCACGGTCTCTCATAGTGGTATCCAACTAGCAATTGCACGCACACCAATGTTACAGCACAAATGCCGCAGTGGGCGTCCTTCATACGATCCACAAACACAAAACACACCAACCTTGACCCTAATTATAACCCATAATCACCCACGCACTGTCTATTGCGCACAGGTAGGAAGCCAACGGAACGCCACAATTTCCTTTAGAGGCGCCGGCCTGATTTCCTAGACTGCGGTCTCCGTCGCTGGCGCAAAGAGGCTGGAGACAGCCGCCTCAGCACTGTGCGGTGATTTATTTCAGCCGCTTATGGCCGGGTTGGCAACGTTGGCAAAGATTTCTCCACCCGGCGCACCACTTCCAGAATATCTCACGCTATGGCTGTGGCTGCTGGTCACGGGACTACTCCAGCCTACCAGTGACCCGGATAGATACATAGATGTGTATTATTACAGCAGAAAAATACCCAGTGTGCTTGAAAGCTATTTACAGGATTCCTGCGACATAACAAACAAGCGGAAATTATTAGCTAAGAAAGGACACCCTGGCACCAAATCAGTGAGATCCCGGCCACATATAATTTAGACGTAGAAGCTCAATGAGGATGACCCATTTCATTCCATCTGGCTCGGCGTACGGCTGAGGAGAACCCCTGCGTCGCCATAGCGGCACACCATCGTCACTGCACCCCACAGGCAACAAAGAGAAGTGTGTGGGGTGGGTGGGCCTGCGAGGTCGGTGCGACACGTAAAGTAGGCCGTCAATCCGAGTGATGTGCCTCCATCGATCCAACCGGCTCCCAGGCCGGCTGTGCGTGAGGCCACCCGACACCGGAGGAGGCCCCTGGGCTACACATCAAGTAAAACGATCGTCTGATTCGTTCGGCGGCCGAACGACACAGAGACGGTTAAGAGGGGGAATGGCGTCGCACCCCGAGCACCGCAGTTTGACTCGCATCGGTTAAACACAAAGCGTTGGTCTCCCTATGCAATGTCTGCAAAGCGTGGCTGGAAACCAAAGAAGAGCAGGTAAAATAACGGAAGCGCCACTGCGAGTGGAAGGGTGCAGACAAGGATTGTCAGTCACTACGGAAATGGTGGCTGCACCCACAGGCCCCCACTGCTGACCACAAACACGGCGTGTTTATTATTCCAATTACTAGGATGCATCAAACCCTACTGCCTAACGGCGGCATCAGCGAAGCTGTTTAAGTCGAGATTGAGACGATGGCGGCTAGGGTGCAAACGAGCGAGCATCGCGCCAGATTTGTGTTCGGCCACAGGTCACGCTCGCGGCACAATGCAGAGAGAGAGTAATGGTGATGCTATTTACGGCACGGTCCGCCCAATCGGCAACCGACAGCGCCAGCGTGCCATCCGCCAGCTGTCAGTCTCAATCTCATCACACCTGCCGGAGGGTGGGTCAGGGGTCGGGGGTCGGGGTGGCGAGGGGGCGTGGGAGGTGGGTGGCCGAGCTCCACAAGGGGAGGGGCCCGTACGCTCGCACGATGCTTACGCACCCCAGCCAGCGCCTCCCCGGTAACTGACACGTGCGCCAAGGTGCTGCACATGTCAGCCGTCAATGTGATGTGACGACCGTTCAGTACGTGCGCGCACGTGTGTGTGCTGTGACCGGTTGTGTATGCATAGCACATTGCGGATGGATGGGGAAATGAGATTACGCCTGTTTACCCAGGAAAGCCTCCCTGAGCCACAGAGATAATGTTTCAGGACGGTCCTGCTAAGTTTTTGCGCTAGGGGGCGACAATGTCTATATTTCTCAATTAAGTAATTGGTGGTGTAATTCAAATTTTGGCGAATGTGGATCGTGGCGCTGCACACAACGGCCTCCTTCCCCTTCTTCGAAATATGTCAGAGAAACTATAAAGGCCACCCGTGAAGCAGACAACAAAGAGTATTTTATGGTCAATACGCATCTATTATAAACGACATAAACGGACATGCGTAAAGAGGAAAGCCACTATCGCCGAAACGCTGTACAGACATTTTTTAAAATGCATCACGGCGTAATAGAAGAGCGGCTAGAAACGTGTCAATAGTCGTAGCCTAAAGTGTAAAAACCGTTCTTCATCAACGATGCGGCTATTTATAGACCTGGACAGATGTCAGTAGCATGAGGGTTAAATATGGTTATGAGCCACTGGCCAGCAGATATCTAGAGTAATCCTACCCAAGCACGTGCACGGACCATATGCATAGGCAATCACACCTCTAATGTACTTAAACCCCCAACAACAATCACAACCGCGTCCTCCAGTCCGCTCTTGTGCAACAACCGCATAAACATCTCCCGAGCGGGACACAGGCGGTCATTGACGCTATCTGTATCCTGTCAACGGCTTGTGCTTAAAATATTTCAAAACACGGCGCAAAGGGCGTCTGCTTCAATTAACCCAGTTCATGCCCCCTCAAGCCGTCAGTCCCCAGCAGGCCTACAGAAACACAAGTATCAAAACAACGCCACCAATGAAGCTGTGAATGCACGCCACAAAAACCCTTATTCTGCCCCAAAAAGTCCTAAGAATCCCTAACAATCTAGACAGACCCATAAGATCTGATATAAGTTGTTCATAAGGAGTGTTGCAGAGTCACAAAAAGTCTTCAAGCAAAGCACAATATGAAAGCACAAATTGCTCTTAGCTGGTAAACACAAGACATACCCCTCCCTATCTTGTAGTAGTTTGAAAAATCGGTGGCTGGTCTTTCTGTCTCGTTTGTGCAGCTTTGTTCCCAACATTATAATTAATGTAACATTGGCATATTGTTTTCATACATAACGATAAACTTGCTTCTTCTTCTTTGCGATTCTTCGAAGCGCGATGGTTAAATTACAGTTTCCCATTTCCTTACACAGCCCCTTGCATTTTCATTGAACTCCACAAGGTC
>JAZEWU010000025.1:338007-351008 GCA_036362915.1 Geotria australis | reverse complement strand
CTGGCCAACCTCACGTTCCCGCTTACCATCACTCGTGAACAATACCCCGAACGTGTTATATTTAATACAATGAGGTGTGATCGGAAGACAATGAGGGTTGGGGCCGAAGCGCCCATTTTTCCCCCTCGCCCCCCTCTTTCAACGGGCTTGTCCGGACTTGGATTGATTACCTCATTACATCGTCCTCCGTAGAGCGGGGACTCGACGTGGTTACTTCGTCCACCGTGCGGTTATTTCGTCCGCCAGTTTCTGATCATATGTAGGTCATTACACACTGAATCCACGGTGCTTCTGAGCCAGGAGGGAGGTCTTCAGCAGGGGGGATTCCCATGCCAGTTGGAGGAGGGTCACTCTCAAGCTTTTCCGTCCAGAGCTGGAGTCTGGTTTCTTCTCGAGATGTTGTTAGGGGCTGCACATGGCTGAGGAAGCTGCTTCTTGACTTCAGTCGTTGGGCCAGGGGTTGAAGTCCATGAAGGAGGTGGCGTTCATCACTAATAGCCTTTGTCATCTCGACTCGACTGGCCACTTCCCGTCTGATAACAATAATAAACCACCACGCAGCAGTGGATAGAGCCTGACTGCCGCTCCCCCGTAACTACGTGACGTCATGGGGCTTCCCAGGGGTCACGTGACGGGGTGGGGTGAGTGCCCGGATGTTGGGGCCGCACCCGCCGCCAGAACTCGGGCCCGGGGCCACGACGCGAGTTTCCAGCGGCGGAGTCTGAGGTACAACACGGGGGGAATCCTGAGGCCGAATACCATGATTCCTCAAGAGCATTGTCTGGACGCTACACATTTGTGTCACTCGCTGTCGAGGTGTATTAAGATGAATGTATTATACCGATGGGAACGTTTCTTATGTAGGTACAATACAGTACGCGTAATGTGTTACACCGAAGGAGATATATTTAGATGAATGCGTTACACCAACGGAGATGTACAGTGTTTGGATGAATGTGTTAAACTGCCCTTGTGAGGCCCAGAGGGGCGGCTTTGTCTGCCGATTCTGTGGCGTTTTCACGGCGTTGTGAGTTTCTGTCACAGAACACAGTACACTCGCAACACAGCACACTCGCAACACAGCACACTCGAAATCCAGGTCCGCATTGATTCGATGCCGCCTCCTAGCGCGGCGGTGATTGCAGTGCGGAAAGTTTCCTAAATCCCCTCCGCCGCCCCACGGAGACCAGCGCCACACACGGGTTCACAACATCATGGTTTCACCACAACACCATGGCAGCAGGTCGAGTGAAATGGGATAAAGAGTGGCTTCCAGGCCGTTTGGTCATTGTGAAAGAGTAGACCAAATAACCCCGAGTTCCCGCTCGTGCAGGCCCCATGCACCAGAACGTGTGTAAATCAAGCAAGCGCAGGGCTGTACCTTCACATTTTTTTCATTTTTAATCAAGGTGAATAAAACCGCAAGCTATATACGGACCAGGTTTCGGGCTTCGTGGAAGTAATCGGTTGACGTTAAGAAAACAGACCTAGCGGGGTATTCCACTCGCAATCCACTTCCTTAACGTGCCACTCCACGGAAACGTGAACACTTTCCATTGGCCTCACTGCCTTTCAGAGAGTGAATAGTTTCAGAAGCATTGGTTCAGTACCAGCAACATAGACCATTTTCAGCAGTTAATAATAATAGCATTTATAGAGCGCCTTTCACCCAAGGGTCACAAAGCGCTGCACAAGGCTGTGGAGAGAACGGCATGTTAACAACATCAAGACAGATTAACTGAGAGTCAAGCAATATCGAAAAATTATAGGACATAAAGACAGCAGAAAATATACTAATAATTCTCC
The DNA here is from genome assembly GCA_036362915.1 of Geotria australis. Taxonomy (NCBI): domain Eukaryota; kingdom Metazoa; phylum Chordata; class Hyperoartia; order Petromyzontiformes; family Geotriidae; genus Geotria; species Geotria australis. The sequence continues at coordinate 349,202 of JAZEWU010000025.1, read as the reverse complement.
AACAAGCAAGGAGGGAACAGATGTTCCCGAGCAGATGCAGATCGGGAGAGAGAGAGAGCCAGCGTCTCAGCACAGCACCACTGACCCGCACCAACAGTCCAAGCCAGAGGAAAGAATACATGTTCCCATGAAGGCGCTGGTAGGAAGAGAGCCAACATCCTGGCACGGCAGCATTGAGCCGCATCCGTAGGCCTAGCCGGAGGACTTGAAAGCTATACGGACTAGGTGAGTCTTGAGACGAGATTTGAAGATGGTCAAGGACTCCGCTTAACGAATTTCCAGTGCAAGGGCATTCCAGAGTCAAGGAGCAGCGCGCGAGAAGGCTCTGTCACCTATCGACTGGAGGTGCGACCTGGGAACATACAGCAAGCGTGTATTGGAGGATCGCAGTTGTCGTGTTGAGGAGGGTGCCTGAAGTAGGTCACGGATGTATGTCGGAGCTGCGTCAGTGAGGGCCTTGTAAGTGAGAAGGAGGATCTTGAATTCAATCCTGTATTTAACAGGTAACCAGTGGAGAGACTTCAGTCCTGGGGATATGTGATCATGGATTGGTGTGCCAGTGAGGACTCTAGCACCCGCATTTTGCACACGTTGGAGACGTTATCAGCAAAGTCTGATTATGTATTCCCGTTCTCTCTGTAAACTCTGTGCACAACAATTCTGTGCAATAATATACAAGCTTAAGTAGAAAAAATAAAAAAGTGAACAATACTGTGATATTATAATAAGTACTAATAGCACATGCATAGACAACAAGTGGATGTGATGTACGTGTAGCAGCAATGGGGTCCTCGGTTTGGCAGTGTTTAGCGTTCTCGTTGGCGGTAATATCAGGATAGAGAGGGGTCTGTGTGATGCGGTCTGTGGTGGGAGTCAGACTTGCCCTGCGAACTGTATTCCACGTGCCCAGTCACAACCTCACCCCCCGTGTGCACCTATAGTTTCTGTGCAGGCCCCATTCGGGGCTGTGTTGCTGCGCAACACAATGAGCTGCGGCGGGGGTCATGACGTGGATAACGAGGAGGACGGGTGCTGCAGCGCACGGGGGTTGCGCACGCCAGGAGACACGACCGATTGCTCGGAGAGCGGCCTCTCCTTCCACTCGGTGACCGGCGATGACTCCGCCGCCGAGGCTCAAGGCTACGAGGCCGACTTTGAGCCGCCCCTTGAGAGCAAGTACGAGTGTCCCATCTGCCTGATGGCGCTGAGGGAGCCGGTGCAGACGCCCTGCGGACACCGCTTCTGTAGGGCGTGCATCCTGCACTCCATGAGGTGTGCTGGGCCTTCCCACACTTCCACACACACACACACATGGCTTCAATAGCGCTGTTCTCGGTTGCGTGGAGATGTCGGACCACGCCACAGTTTCAGCGAGGATGCTCAGTGGACGAAGGGAGGGAAGCCATCACCTGCAAATGTTTCATCATTATTGTTACACTCGTTTACTCAGGAACACCACTCAGAGCCTCAAGACCGTTTTTCAGTAGTGTCCTGCCAAGCTGCAGTAGTTGGCGATGTTGCTATGTGTAATTCCAATTGAGACATTTGCAGGTAATGTTTCAGCTTTGGAATGTTTGACCAATACTGGTTACAATGTATGTTTTTTTTTATATACAGGCATACCTCTTTTAACGGATAGGATGCGTTCTTGAGGCTTGTCCGCTTAGCAATGAATTCGTTAAGAGAGGTCATTATCACATGGTAAATTTAACTGTACAGTTTAAATTAAAAGAATACTATAATAAATGAATACTATAATAATAGTCTTAGTGCCCTGTGATGGCCTGGCGTCCCATCCTGGGTATACCCATGCCTTGCGCCCTTTGTCTCCGGGATAGGCTCCGGCTCACCGCGACCCTGTACAGGATTAAGCGGTTTCTGGTAATGAATGAATTAACTATAATAATAATACATTAACGCGCGCACATTCCCTGAGCGCTCCTGCATTCGGAGGCGCGGAGCCTGGCTCAGTGGATTGTCATGTGTTGGTGAAAAGGTGTTCTTTTAGTAGTTTTTCGAAGATTGTGGGGGATTTTGTTTGGCGTAGTTGATGTGGTAGGCTGTTCCAGGTTGTGGGTGCCGCGACAGAGAAGCGGCATTGTGCAAAGGTTGTGCGTGAGAGCGGTGTGTGAAGTAGGTGCTGTGATGAGCTGCGTAGAGTGCGGGATTGTGTCGAGGTGAGTGGCCGGAGTAGCGATGTGAGGTATTGAGGGTGACCTGTGTTGATAGCACTGTGGCATAATACTGTAGTACTAATAATAATGCAGTATAATAGTAAACATAATACACCAAGCATGTTTATAGACAATGTATGGTTCACATGAGCCTTGGGAGTGCAGTGCAAGTGCCCTACTTGCTAGCATAGAATATTTCTGCATGAATATTTTATTCTAGTCCGTTAAACGAAAATTCGTTGGCCGAGACTTTAAGAGGTATGCCCGTATACACGAGAGGAAACCGGAGAACCCAGAGGAAACTCATGCAGAATAAAATGTGTAGATGTGGAGTCTGTGCGGTCATGTGTTCACAACGTCAGGTTCAAGTTTGCATTCCATGTCGCCATCTCAGGGATGCGGGTCCCAAGTGCCCAGTGGATAATGCCGTGCTTCACGAGGGACAGCTCTTCCCCGATAACTTTGCGAAGCGCGAGATCCTGTCGCTCACTGTGCGCTGTCCCAACAAGCCGTGCGCTCACCGCGGCGAGCTGCGCGCCCTGCAGGTGAGAAGCCGCCGTCCTTTGCCACACTGCATTACGGCCAGCACATGTTCAAATAGCACCTGTCCATCCGTCCATTGTCAGAAGCCGCTTAATCCTGTACAGAGTCGCGGTGAACCGGAGCCTATCCCGGCAGACACAGGGTGCAAGACGGCTATACCCATGGTGGGACGCCAATCCATCACGGGCCAGCGGGGGCAATTTAGTCTGCAGGCCAATTAACCTATGCAGCAGCATATTTTTGGACTGTGGGAGGAAACTGGAGTGCCCTGCGAAAACCCACACGGACACGGGGAGAACATGAAAACTCCACACAGAAAGGGAGCGAAGCCGGGATTCTAACCGGGGATCTTCTTGCTGTGACGCGGGAGTGCTACTCACTGCACCACCATGCCACCCCTGGATCAGATAGCAAACCAAAAATTAGGCCCCATTCCATCAGAATTATTAAAATGCAATTTATTGGTTAAATAAACATCATTCTCGACAGTATGGTATTCCTCTGGTTATTAACCCTGAGCTAGTGATGGATATTCCACATCCCTATTATGTCTTTCTGACAAAGTGGTAATAATTGTATCCACCGTTGAGGGTGATAAGATGTGCTGAGGCAATTCCCAACCGGAATGTAAATTAACTACTTATCTAAGCAGGAAGTCACTGTGACTGCGTCTTGTGCAATGCCCCGTGTGTGTGTGTGTGTGTGCAGGAGCGGTAGCTCAGTGGTTAACGTGCTGGGCCACACACCTGGCGACCCGAGTTATAATCCCGCTCACAGCCAACACCAGTGACGATTTTATGAACCGGTCCTGGGTTCCCTCCATAGGTTGACGCAACCTCAAAAGAGTACCTAGTCCGATGTGTATACATTTCTACTAAGGAGACAAAGGCGGCCGGGCGTGGTGCTGGTCACCCACCTCTTCGTATGCCGTGTCGACCTTCATAGGTGCTTGCGAACGGCACTTGACCCTACAGTCTGATAAGGCTATATGGGGTATCTTTGTCTTTGTGTGCAGGAGCACCAGTCGCGTTGTGAGTACGCGCAGGTGCCTTGTGTGCGCTGTGAGATGCCTGTGTGCCGGCGGGACCTGGCGACACATGAGGAGCACGAGTGCATGAGACGCATCGTCACCTGTCCCCACTGCTGTGAGAAGATGGCATACCAGGACTCAGAGGTTGGACTGTGGCTGCGATTAATTCAGATTGGCTGCTGGGCGGCAGGGTGACAACAACGAGACCTGGGGTTCGATTTCAGACTCGAGCGCCAATCCATGTGAAGTTTGTCTGTTCTCTGCATGTTCTGGATGCATTTCCTTCAGGTTCTTCGGTTTCTTCCCACAACAAAAAAATGTCCATTAATTAATTGGCTGATAACACAGTATATAGGAAAGCAGTGTCTGGCGAGTTGGCGCCAGCTAACCACCTGGCTGACTCCTCCCCTCTCTGCGGTTTCCTCGCGCCTCCGTATCTGTGTCTCGTCCATGACCAGGCAATTTATGCGTGTTATAAATGGTATAATTATTATTATTATTACATGCCTGAATTGTGAAGCTTCAAAATGGTATGTTTAATTTCCAAAGTAATGGCTTTCCTGGGCATCTTGGTTTATTTTCCACTTTGCATCACTTTCCATTTTGTCAGAAATGGTGAACAGCCAAAATAGTTCAGGTAATCCAAAAAATTAACAATAAAGTAATAATAAAGTGAAGAGTAATGTGGAGGAGCTGCGCAGTTTAAGCAACAGCTGCAGGCTGGCGAGTCTGACTCATTGTGTTTCCTGTCTTGGGATGATGCGTGGAGTCTGCGTCGTATGTTGTGGACGTAAATTGGGGGGTTTTAGTGGCTATCTCGCCAAGAAAAATATGGGCGTAAATTCAGGGTTGTAATTCGAGCGGTCGTAAGTAAGCATCGTCTGTATATGGGACTCTATATATTCCAATAATGGCTATACAACTGATGAAAAATGTACGTGGAAAAAAGCATGACTATGTAGCAACTCGAGAAGAAATCTTCAAATGTGTCCTTCTGACACAATGACTAAGAGGTTGCCGTGTGGGTTCTGTTTGATTTGCCATAGAACCATGAGCAGATGTGTCCGCTTGTAGTGGTGATTTGCGAATACTGCCAACAGGAGCTCATCCGGGAACAGGTGAGTCCACTACTTCACTGCCATCTCCTTGCTTGGCTACGATACGGCAATATAGCAACTGGATTATTTTTTTTCTCTTCCATCTGTATGAGGATGAAGCTTTACCCCCTCACATGAGTGGATTTCATCTGGCTGCCTCCTCTGCCTCTGCGGTTTCCTTGCGCCTCCGAGTCACTCTCTTTGAATTAATATCTTTGAAATTGAATGAATATGTGCATTTATTATTATGTATTATTAGTGGCCAACGATGATGATGACCTGACACGACCTCTGGGCCATGTGGGCAATTGCCACGCTTGTCTTTCCAGCTCGGGCCGCATCTGGAGGTCGACTGTCAGCAAGCCCAGGTGCCCTGCACCTTCAGCCCGCTCGGCTGCGAGGCTCAGGTAACCCATCATCCATGGAGATGATTTGGGGGGCTTCACATCCTGTCCATAGTCACATTTTTTCTCTAAACTTTAAGACAGACATCAAGTAGCTTGGGCGGCACGGTGGCGCGCTGAGTAGCGCACCTGCCTCACAGCAAGAAGGCCCCGGGTTCGAATCCTGGCTCGGGTGCCTTTCTGTGTGTAGTTTGCATGTTCTCCCCGTGTCTGCGTGGGTTTTTGCCAGACACTCCGGTTTTCTCCCACATACCAAAGACGTGTTGCTTCATAGGTTAATTGGCTTGCCGACTAAATTTACCCCGGTTCCCTGTGGTTTACTAGCGTCCCATCATAGATGTGGCCCTGCCTTGCGTCCTGTGTCTGCCGGGATAGGCTCCGGCTCACCGCAACCCTGTACAGGATTAAGCGGTTTCTGACAATGAGATTAGATGAGATCAAGTAGCTCTTTGGTTCATAGATGCAGAGATAAATTATGATATATTTTTGTAAAGTAAAGTCGGTAGTGGTGGCAGAGTGGTGTAGTGGTAACACTCATTCCTCATAACAAGAAGGGTTGGGTTAGATTTAGGACTGGCCTCTTTCTGTGTGAAATGTATATGTTCTCCCTGTTCTACAGAGTAAGTCTAGCTTCTGTTTCGTCCCATAGCGAAATCACTTGGTGTAATTGGCTTTGACCAACAATGCTGTCAGAAAAAAAGGGATTTAAGTAACACTAACATTATATCAAGGGCTTGTTTTGCATCATTGTTTAATATTGATGATAATTCTGTTGTATGATCCGAATTTGTGTGCTTTCTGTTACCGAGTGAAAAAAATGTGCATATGGTAGTAACCTCTAAATGTTGTCCTATCTTTCTACATATTTGCATGCAGACTTAACTTTTCCTATGTAACAAGGGCAGCCTTGTGGAGATAGAAATTTAAAACTTTTTTTTGGGCCACTAGTAAACAATAATAGTAAACAAGTCGTATAGACATGCCATTACAGTGTAGAATGAAATGGACTATGTGGGGTACGCGTGTGGGGTACGCACGCGTGAACACGTGCGACTGGCGTGTTTCCCGCAGATGGTGCGCTCGCTGCTGGCTGCTCACATGCACGAGCACACGCAGGTGCACATGCGTCTCCTGGCGAACGGCCTCAAGAACCTGCGCATGCAGGTCGGCCACGGCGCGCCGCCCTCCTCCGCGGCCGGCTCCTCCGCTGCGCCCGTCAGCCTCTCGTGGCCAAGCGGCGCGAGCGGCGGGGACGCCGCGGCCGCCGGCCGGATCCAGGGCCCGCGCGACCGCACTGCGTGCGACTGCGCCCAGGAGCTGGAGCGTCTGCGCGAAGCCGCGCGGACCCTGGAGGAGCGCGTCGTGCTGCAGTTGCACCAGATCCGGGAGCTGAGCGCCAAGACGGACAACCAGCAGGGCCTACTGGCCGAGGCCTCGCGCCTCGTGCGCTCGCTGGAGGCCCGCGTGGCCGAGTCCGAGTCGCGCCTGTGCGCGGGCATCTTCTCGTGGCGCGTCGAGCGGTTCTCGCGCCTCCTCCCTGGGGGCCTCGCGCCCGGCTCGGCCTCTGACGGGACGCACGCCGACGCTCCCGCCGTCGTGCACAGCCCGGGGTTCTACACGGGCGTGCCCGGGTACCGCCTGTGCCTGCGCCTGCAGGTGCTGAGCAACCGTGAGGGCCCAGCGGGGTGTGCCGGCCCCTCCGGCGCGCCGCTCGCCGGACGCCAACCTCACCTGGCCTTGTTCGTTCACTTGCTGCAAGGCGACTACGACCATCGCCTGCCGTGGCCCTTCAAGGGCCGCATACGCATCTCGGTGGTGGACCAGTGCGAGCGCGACGGCGTGCACGTCACCGAGATGATGGACGCCGATCCGCAGCTGAGCGCCTTCCAGCGCCCTGCCATGCACCGCAACCCCAAGGGTTTCGGCTACATGAACTTCGTGGATATCAACACCCTGCACCGCCGGTCTTACCTACGCGATGACTGCCTGCTGGTGCGCTGCGAGGTGGTGACGACGCTTGGGCCGGGAGGGGGGCAGCAGCCAGACCTGCTGCTCGAGGACCCCCCCCGGCCCCCGAATCACTCCGAGAATGTCCCGCATTCCATGGGATGAGCTGAATGGGGGGTTTTAACACAACCGGAATGTCCATCGTAATTATTGTTTTAATTAATTATCATTATTAATACGGTTTTTTAGCCAGGAAACCTCACTGGGTCTAAAGACTTTTTTCAGGAGGGTCCTGCCAAGTTTTTGGAGTAGCAGGCGTTGTTGCCATGTGTGATCCATATTAATTGCAGGTACATTTTCAGCCTTGAGCATTTGGCCAATATCAATTACATTTTAAAAAATCTGTCAAAGGAAACCCTCTAGGTTTCCACCCAGTGGGCCGTGCCTGGTAGACTTTTCGGGGGAGCCTCCCAGGGGGCATCCTTACCAGATGCCCGAACCACCTCAGCTGGCTTCTCTCAATCCAGAGGAGCAGCGACTCTACATCGAGGTTCTCCCGGATTTCTGTGCTCCTCACCTTGTCACGGAGAGTGAACCCAGCAATCCTGGGGAGAAACCTCATTTCTGCAGCTTGTATCCACGATCTCGTTATTTCGGTCATTACCCAAAGCTCATGACCATAGATTGACCTGTAAACCGAGAGCTTCGACCAAGCTCACGCTTCACTACCACGGACCAGTACAGTGCCTGCATCACTGCAGACGATGCTCCAATACACTGGCCAACCTGACGTTCCAGCTATTTGTGGGTTAAGATGTCCAAGTTTCTATAACATGTGTAAGGACATCCAAGTTTCTACAGCCTGTAAGAGCAATAGCGGCTCTTACCTGCTATTTGGAAGTAAACTAAGAATGTACTGTACATGCTGTGAGGTATTGATACAATCAGGCTGCATTGCCAACAATGTCACCATTTTAAATCCATACAGATGCTCCACCTGCACTGCAACCGTAGGTACCTGCCGCATTTACATCCTCGGTGAAACGCCACAAAAAATGTATGTTTGAATGACTCTCGAGCGAGTGAGTGTCGCTTTCTGTATCGCTGCACTCACGCTAGTTTTGCATCATGATCTTGTGAATTTGAAATAAAGTCTTTTTAAAGATGAGTGAGTTCTTGCTGCTCCAATAAGCATTCAGACATCAGTGCTCTTTGCTGTTTACAGCCCATGCTTGATTCTAACGTGGGAGGCGTAATGTCGCGAGGGACAAAGGGAGAGCGCTCAGTGACACGGCTATCCCGAAAGAACAGCTTTGCAAAGCAATTCTCATGCAATTGAGCCGTGACAAACCTACATGAGTACGATTACAGCCAGTCAGTTTGCATTTAATCTGGAAGAGACTGTTGAGCGGGTGGCACGGTGGCGCAGTGGGCAGCGCTGACACCGCACAGCAACAACGTCCTGGGTTCGAATCCTGGCTCGAGGGCCTTTCTGTGTAGAGTTTGCGTGTTCATCCCCGTGTCTGCGTGGGTTTTCGCCGGGCACTCCGGTTTCCTCCCACAGTCCAAAGACATGCTGCTGCAAAGGTTAATTGGCCTGTGGACTAAATCGCTGCCGGTGCCCTGTGGTGGACTGGCTTCCCATCCTGGATATAGCCCTGCCTCGCGCCCTGTCAGCTCCGGCTCACCCCAACCCTGTTTCGGCTTAAGCGATTTCTGACAATGGTTGGATGGAACCGTTGAGCTATGTAGTTCTGACTGAAAGCGGTTAGCGGTCATTCGCAACCTGGTAGGGCGGGGCCCAGTTGAGGGGCGTGGTCCTAGTCAGGGGGCGGGGCCTCGCGACCCCGGGCCCTGTGTGTGTAGAGGCGTTCGCGGCCATGCCCGTGTTCCCGTTCTCCGCCGCCGAGGAGCTCGTGTCCCGGGCCGCGGTCCGCGCTCTCTTCTACCCCACGCTGCTCTACACGGTGTTAGCGAGCCGGCTGCTCGGGCCGCGCCGCCGCCGCTGGTTCGACCGCGTGGATGCGACCGTGGTGCTGGGCGCGCTGCCCCTGCGCAGCTTGACCGAGCAGGCGAGGGGCGCCGCGTCGGCTCGCTCGGTTCCCCGTGGGCCCGCCGCGTCCCTCCTTGGCCATTTCTTGGTAGTGGCTGTCTGCTGAGTTCGTATCCTGGTTGGGGGTACCATGAAGCCCGTCACCTCTCTGGGGATGGTAACATTGGTGCCAACGAGTAACGTTTGTGGGGAAGTTAGCAGTGATTGTCCGCTGGATAGACACGTCTCCCCCCCCCAAAGGAAGATGGAATTTTCATCACTGACTCCCGCGTCAGAGTTCTAGACGGCTGGAGCAGCGTGTCTCCGCTCACACTCCCCTTGTCTCCGTTCGCAGCTGGTGAAGGAGGAGAACGTACGCGGCGTCATCACCATGAATGAGCCTTACGAGACGAGGCTGCTGTGCAACTCGCACGAGGTCCCTGACGACAATTCACGCCGACACAGCACACCACATCCATCATACATTTCGCTTTGGCTGTTGCTCCCAATCCCATGGTGTATCAGAGATTCGGGTGATTGTTCACGTGCCTGGTCACGAATTAAATCGTTACATGCAATGAATCGTAAACGCGTTACGTGCTGGACGACGATTGAATGACGCCCGCTCCGTGGCCGCGTGCTGGGGCCCCGCGTGCCCCGGGCAGGAGTGGCGGGAGGCCGGCGTGGAGCAGCTCACGCTGAGCACCATGGACTTCACGGGAGTGCCCTCCCCGCAGCAGCTGCACGCCGGCGTGGCCTTCACGCTGAGACACGCCGCGCTCGGCCACTCGGTCTACGTGCACTGCAAGGCTGGGCGCTCACGCAGCGCCACCATGGTGGCGGCCTACCTCATCCAGGCACGTCACCCGCCGCTCCTCGCCACGCCTCACTGCGCCTCACCACACCTCACCACCGCAGCCTACACGTGCGCCACCTCGGTCACCATAGAGCACATTGTAATTACATTCGTTTTTTATTCATTTATTATCAGAAACCACTTAATCCTGTACAGGGTTGCGGTGAGTCAGAGCCTATCCCGGTTTTACTCAGGAATTAGTTTAGCTTGTAACGCACAACACAATATTCGCTCATTCGCAAACAGCGAAAACATTCAGTAGGAAGAAACCACAGACAAGCAGGACGGCGGCCACGCAGTGAGCCAGCGCCAACAATTTCCCATGGTCTGTGGTTCTCCAAGGTGTTATTGGCCGATTTCTGAGTGTATCCCATTAAAAAAAATAAGCGTCGAAAACCCGCGTTCTGACGTCAATTGCATCTGCGACGTATGCCCTCAAGTCCACTGACACCGCAGGTTCAACTAGATTTTGCGCAGCGAGGAGAGAACTCAAGAGACTGGGTCTCATTTGCAAGCATGGGCCGCGGTGCGACAGCGACGGAAGCGGTGACGCTGAGGAGCGGCGCGTGACGCGAGCCGTGTGCGTGACGCGGCGCGTGACGCGGGCCGTGTGCCTGACGTGTGCGTGTAGGTGCACGGCTGGGACGCGCACGCGGCCTGTGGCCACCTCCTCGCTCTGCGCTCACATGTCCTCATCCGGCCCGCCCAGCGCGAGGCCCTGGCCCGGTTTGCGGCCGAGGCGCGGGCGGCGAGAGTGGACGGCTCCGCGAGCGGCCGGGCCACGGCGCCGCCCGCCTAGCCGGCGGCCCGCTCCGGCCGTCCCCTCCCGTTGGCCGCGGTGTCTGCAGTAACGCGTGTCTGTTCAGGGCGGCGACGCGTTAGACTCGGGGCACTGCCCACAATTGCACTACCTGTGCCACCCGGGACGGCTAGTGCTACCCGTGCAGTCTTCTTCTTTGCGATTCTTCGAAGCGCGATGGTTAAATAAGTTTCCCATTTTCTTACACAGCCCCTTGCATTTTCATTGAACTCCGCAAGGTCTATTGAGCTGCAGATGTTCGGTACTAGAGCACAGACAAGGCAGTGTTCCATAGTATGGTCTGCTTCTCCAC
>JAZEWU010000025.1:296959-328864 GCA_036362915.1 Geotria australis | reverse complement strand
CCAACCCGGATACCGGCCGTTCAAACCGGCAAGAACAAAAACAACACAGCGATAGTAAGTAGAGCGGTCGCAATCATAATAATAATTGTGTTTTTATTTGAGGTCCCCGATTACTTGGATTACATCAAGAAGCCGATGGATTTCTCGAGCATGCGGGCACGCCTGGAGGCGCACGGCTACTGCTCACTGGACGAGTTTGAGGACGACTTCGACCTCATCGTGGCCAACTGCATGCAGTACAACAGCAAGGACACCATCTTCTACAAGGCGGCCGTGCGGCTTCGCGACCAGGGCGGCGCCATCCTGCGGCAGGCCCGGCGGCAGGCCGACAAGATCGGCTTCGACTACGCGACGGGCATGCACCTGCCCACGGCGCCGCAGCTCGCCGAGCCGCCCCTGCTCAAGTGGGAGGAAGGTGCGTTCTTGCCACGGCGGATGTTTTTAGAACAACTTTCCGACGGAGGGCGAGAACCTTTTTAACAGCGTTAACCCCCTTCTCTCTGTTGCGGGGGAGTCACGTTAGCGCTTGTAAAAACCTTCTTGTTGTTGCAGTGGACAACCTGCTGCTGCCGGAGAACCGGGTGCACATGTCGCTGGAGGAGCAGCTGCGGGAGCTGCTCGAAAAGCTGGACTTGACGACCAACATGCGCCTGGGCGGCGCGCGCTCGCGACGCGCCAAGCTCCTGCGCAAGGAGATAAACGTGGTGCGGCGCAAGATGTCGACGCAGCACGAGGTGACGAGGCGGGGGAGCGGCGGCAGCGGCACCAGCGGCAGCAGCGGTGGTGGCGGCGGCGGCGGCGGCGGCGGGGCCCAGCAGAGGAGCAACGGGGAGCTGTGCAGCCCGGTGACGAGGACGCGAGCGAACGGCGTTGCAGAGGAGGCGGCCGGCGCCGTCCCCGCCACCACCCTGCCGGCCAACGGCGGTGACAGTGGCAAAGGTGGGCCCTGGCGCCCGGACACGCAACGATTTGCCTCCCGAGCTATTCGGTTTGGTTGTTATTGTTTGGCGATCTCGGATCGATTGCAGAGCTGCCGATGTGTTTGCGTTGTGTTGAATGTGGGACCTGCAGTGGATGCAGGAAATCAATTAAACCCGATTTAATAAAAGGTGCAAAAACACAACTTGAAATACTTTTGTTTTGGGCGATTCGGTGGACGGATTGTGAGGGTAAGTTGATTTTAATGGACGCAGATACACGTGGTGCTTTATAGTGACCGGTACGACCAAGCCACGGTGACAGGCGAGATGAGCATTTGAGAATTATTGAACCCCCACTGAGCAAAGTTTGATCGGGGCTTCCATAGCCTTGGAGTAGCGTGCCGCCGATTTTGGAAGCGTTTGGTCTGGCGTCGGTGTAGCCGGCTGCGGTGCGTGACGGCGGAGGTTTGACCGCGCGCCGTCCCCGCAGACTCGACGACGTCGCAGTCGTCGCCCGTGTCGGACGTGGGCCGGCGCACCTCGGTGCTCTTCACCCGCAAGTGCCGAGGGGGCACGCGGCGAGGCCCGGGCCGCGCCGGCCGGCACGCGGACCCCGACGCGAGCGCGGACGGCGCCGACGGCGGGCAGGGATCGGGGGACGCCGCCGCCGCCGGCGCCGCCGCCGCGCCCTCCGCCACTAACTCCCGGAAGCGCGCGCGGAGCGCCAGCGCCTGCTCAGACGCGGAGGCGGGCGCCCCAAACGCGCACATGCACAACGGTACGCGGCGGGCACGGCGCCGGCATCTCACCGGGCACGCACGCACGCGCACGGCGCCACCCTGTGTCCGTGCACTCAGAATCTTTAGACTGAAGTCAGCGTCTGTACAGAGCTACTTATTTTTGGGGGAAGTCTTGCAGAGCTGCCGACGGAGGCGGTCATGCTTGCGGGTCGTGTGTTAACGCCTCTGCGGGTCGTGGAGCTGCCGCCACTGTTATTTTTTTGAAGGCCACGGCAGGAGAGCTGACTAGTCGTGCCGTGTCTTGCCACCCCATGGTTAAGGAACCGTGCAGTGTTGCCGGCCGTCCAGATGATGCCACACTCGCACAGGCGCAGGCAGGCCCACGTGCACCACGGTAAATCGCGCACTCGTCTGCAGTACAAGCGGTCACGCGCAACGATCTATACTCTACCCACAACACCCGTTTCCAGTCACAGCCGTGTCGTTAGACAAAGGAATGAGAGCATGCCGAGACTATTCATCAAAGCACCCATTCACGCAACCTGAGCTGAATAGTCATTTTGGGACACCTGGTGATGGTGATGGTGGTAGTGGTGGTGGTGGTGTTACCCTTACCGGTTGGATGTCGCTACCGTAGGAACAGAGCTCCGCTTGCAAACGGATACCCGGTGCGGTGGTAACGTTGCCTCAACCGGGTCCGTCCCGTCCGCAGGGCTGAGCAACGGCTACGAGAACGGCTCGGACGGCGAGGAGCCGCGCTCTAACCACAGCGGGACGAACCGCCTCTCTTGCGGCTCGGACTCCGACTCTGGCTCGAGCTGCAATAGCAGCGACCACAGCAGGTGAGGGGTGAGCGGGTTTCAATCGTCGCGAACGCCGCCGCGAGCGGCGCGGTGCGTTCCTCTCCGGGCCGCAGCGATTTAATTAATTGCGCGCGTGCGTACTTATCGCGTAGTCGTGAGCGATGCGTGTAGACCCTTGTGTTTGCGATGGTGGGTTGAGCGTTGACAGTCGCTGCGGGACAGCATCGCTTGTCGCGTGGCATCCACGAGCCGCACTCACGCGTGCGCGCCCTGTCCTCGGGCCACAGCTAAGTGTGTGTGCGTGTCTGCACAGCGGCTCCGAGAAAAAGAACGGACAAGGAAAGCGAGGGCGCGGTCCGGACGATGGCACGATAGAAAACGGAGACCTGCCCGCGTTCTCGGACCCGGAGGCGCAGTGCGGGCGGGGCAAGAAAGGGCTGGGCAAATCCACAGGTATGTGTGGCGTGACCATTGAGCAACAGCAACACGAGCTGCGATTTGTATTTACTTTTCCGTGTGAGCGTTGCACAGGTTCTCTGATAATTACCTTTTGGTTGAATAGTTTGCCATATGTTGCTGGCGTTGCATTAGTATGCAATATTGATCGATGTTTATTTTCATTGGTTCATATACAAAAATTCCATGTTATTTGTTGTGAGGTGGTCATGCATTATCAATTTAGGCCGCTATCAATTGCTCATTAAAATCTAAACGTTTAATCCATTTCGAGTAGCTTACAGTACAGTACATTTCCCCGATTGGCGCTCGTAAATTTAGTTACGCGAGCGTCACGTGCCTGCCGTTTGTGATCCCTCGAAGCTTTGACGGTTTTGTAGCTGCTCGGTTGTGTCGTAACGTAAACGAGCGTCGCAATTGATCTCGGCGCCCCTCGTCGCGCCCCCCTCGCTCGCAGCCAACCTGAAGGGACCCAACCGGCCGAGCATCTGGTTCTCCGAGGACGTCGACACGCCAATGGAGCCGCTTGACCTGGTTTGGGCAAAGTGTCGGGGCTACCCCTCCTACCCCGCACTGGTGAGGGGCAGCTTCACGGTGATACTACACACCACCAGCACTGCCCTCGCGCTCTCTAAAGACACTGAACCGCAGGGTTTCGCGGTGGTAACGCTTGTGCCTCACCGCACGCAAGGCTTGAGTTGTATTTCCTACTCGGATGCCTGCCTGTTTGGAGCTTATACTGTGTGTTCGCTATCCCGAAATGATACGTGGAAATCACTCAATTGGGATTGCACGTGGGAACCTTGCCCATTACTGTGACAAACCTGACAGGACCCTCCTAAAACAGTATTGACACTCGGTGAGGCTTTCCTGGGTGAACACACATAATAATGACTGTCAAAACTATACAGGGGAGGTATGACACAATCTTCTATGAGTGGGGAATTAAGGAATCACAGCCTGGTTGTGGTGAAGAGCCAGCCATCACTTACATCACCGTTATATATGCAAGTCTGGGTATCTGCGAGTCTACGGGACTCAGTGCGAGTCTCGTGGTCCTCTGCATGAGTCTTAATTGCGACTGCCGTGAAGTGTAATCCATTACTCGGATCGTCAATCAATTTTTATCTGTCTTGACGACCCGAGGCCCCATCGAATGGCGTCTCGACACCCGACAAGCACACGGCTATAAATACACGCATCGCTTTTCAAATGCCTTGTTAACCGCCCCTCGACCTTCTTGCTCGTTGTAGATAATTGACCCGAAGATCCCTCGGGAAGGCTTCTACCACAACAGCGTGCCAATCCCGCTGCCGCCAATGGATGTCCTGACGCTGGGGAAGGCGATGGCGGTCGAGGCCGGGGAGAGTCTCTTCCTGGTGCTGTTTTTCGACAACAAGCGCACCTGGTGAGTTCCCGCAATCGCGCGCTCGCACGCTCGCGCGATCGCGCGTCCTGCTGGCGCCGTGCCCACTCCGCTGATACCACAGGACTCGTACGCGGGCAGCGCTTTGTCGGCCACTGGCAGATGAGTGCTGTGTGGGCCGCGTGGTGTAGTTGACCACACTGTATCACGCCGGTTAGTGCAGGTTGGTGAAGGTGGGAAGCATAGGGACAACACAATGGATTGTATATATCCATGTATATGTTTGAGAGAAACGGAATTTCGATCCTCTATATGTCCTGTACATATGGCAGGATTGACAATAAAGTTCAATTGAATTGAAATTGTATTGTTGCACCCTCTGCTTATGGGTTTTTCACATAGAGGTCTCTCTAGGACACGTGGGTGGTCACACCTGCTCTGGGGTTTTTACTTTTGAGCGCATTGCGAGGACAAGGAGAGTCGCCCCACACGAGCCCAGGTGCTGTGTGGTGAGTCCTGAAAATGCGTGACCACGCGTGTTTGCGTGCGTCGAGAATGTGCCGGCATTGAGCAGCATGGAGCGAGCATACTCACCAGTCGCGTGTGCGTGTCGGCGTTTTGCAGGCAGTGGCTCCCGCGCTCCAAGCTGATGCCTCTGGGCATCGAGGAGAGCCTGGACAAGCTGAAGATGATGGAGGGCCGCAAGTCCAACATCCGCAAGTCCGTGCAGATCGCCTACGATCGTGCCATGTCCCATCGGAGCCGAGTGCAGGGAGAGAACAGTGACTCTAGCGACGTGGAGTGAGCTAGCCAGCGCCACCCGCCGCTTCCCGACGCTGCGTCTTTCCCCGCCTTACCTCAATCACTGACGGCAGCGAGCTCTGGCCTCCGCGCCAAAGACTGCTGCTCTCGTGGTCGGGGCGGCCGCTCGGTGTGTGGCGGCCTGACTGTGCCGGGGCCCCGCTGCTCCCTGGGTTCCACGTGACAGCTTCTTCCGACTGACGCCTTCACCCTCTGCCCGCCCGCCTCCTCCGCATCTCGCCTGATGTCAATGGACTTCGGTCAACGAAGCCTATGGGAGCGTGGATGTTGTTGTGCCGTCGCGGCAGCGCCACTTGTACTTGTTGCTGTACAGAGGTGTTTTTAATTCCTGCTTTCACGCGCTCTTTGTTTTCCAAGTTGCGACGCTGTAAAGATGCCTTGTACTGACGGACTTTGGTTTTACAGAGTGTGTATATTATTCTTCACGGCCCTCTTAAACAGAAGGCGGCGCTCGCGTTATATCTGTGGTATCTGAACTATTCACTTGAACTGTCTGTTTTTTGACACATTGTCTAATGAAATGTGACGTGACTTTTGTTAAATGTGCATGAGCTGGTAAACTGTATTTTTATACCTGCATTATTTTTTACTGTCACCATCTGGCTGTACTCTGTTCTGGTCTTTTATTTTATGAAGTACTGGGGACCTAAAGTAGATATGTTAAATGTACTGTTCTGGCAGTCTGTACTTTATATTTATTGTAGAAATGAGTGCTTTGATTGATAGTAATTTTTATAAGGTGCTTGACTAGTTGGAAAGTGGTTTATGGAAATATCTCTATATTTGTTTCATGTTTTATTTCATCACAGTTCAGACTGTCAGTTTCGTTTCAAACCAATAAATGTGATGAAGTCGTTTAATTTCGTACAGATGTGTGATTTGCTCTCCTGCTGGTCTACGAGATCTACAGTTTTGCACGTGGGCTGAACATCAAGCGATCACTTCTATCCGTTTTTAATGCGTAGATAAGCCAACAATTACAGTTTTATATATCTATAAAAAAGCAATAATATCGCCGAAATGTTTCCAGTTCGCACTTTTTATGAGATTACATATTAAGGATAGGATCACTGGTGGCTTGGACAGCAGGCCCAGAGTTGTGCCCAATATTTCCAAGGATGGTAGTTTGATGCACGGGGAAATTGTTACATCGTTATGAAGCATCGTTTTCAGAATAACACGTTTAATGATTATGTAATAATAAAGTGCCATACATCAAAAGGAGGAACTGGCCGATTTCATAAAACACCCATTTGTTGTGGCGTTCTCTTATTTTGTCAGGTAAAGCGTTAATCGAGGCAAATTATTTAAATGGAGCCTGAGCATCATTGGGATGTAGCTGGAATTGAATCAATCCATGGGCCAGGGAAAATCCGGTACCACCTTCGGTAGCAACACTTTAGTCGTAGCGATTTAATCATATGGTCCATAAATACGCCTTATTTGGTTACCTCCATTGTTTCAGAACAGTTGGCACAATTCACCGCTATTACATTGAGAAATTGGAACGGCGTAAATGCTGCCACCATGACGCGTACGGATGAGTAAAATATCTTGTTGAGCTCATGGGCTGAGCGTCGGATGTTGGCCTGAGGAATATTCCGGATTGTTTGGGGTTATAGGACTAGTTTTGGTAATAATAAATAATAATAGCGTTTTATATAGCGCCTTTCACCCGAGGGTCACAAAGCGCTGCACAAGGGCCACAAAGGGTCACAAAGTGCTGCACAACGGCCGCAGTTAGTGCTCTAGCAGTTTAAGGCAGTGGAAGTTGAGGTGCTTGTGTTAAAGTGAAGTGTTAAGATCGGGGTTTTGAGCAAGGTTGGGGTTAGTGTTTGAAGGAAGTGTTTTACGGACAGTGGATTTGGCAGGAGGGCAGCGCGGCGGCAGCGAGTACCGCTACTGCCTCAGAAAATTGGTTCTCATGTTTGATTCCCGGCCGTGGTGCCTTTCTGTGTGGAGATTGCGCGTTCTCCCCGTGTCCGCGTGGGTTGTTACTCGGTACTGCGGTTTCCTCCCACAGTCCAAATACGCAGGTGCCCTTGGTTAATTGGCCTGCTAGTCTAAATTTCCCCCTGGTCCCCTACGATGGACTGGCGTCCCATCCTGGATACAGTCCTACCTTGTGCCCTGTCTGTCTATAGGTTCCGATTCACCACGACCATATACAAGTTTAAGCAGGTACTGATAATGAATAGTTTCTGCATGATTAGTGTTGTGGTTAGTTACTTTTAAGTGCCCTTAAAAGTGTAACGTGTATTGTTAATGGGAGGGTGGGTTTTAATGTTACTGTGGGTATTGTCAGTGGTAAAGTGCGTGGTATGTGTATGATTCGATATTAGGCCAATTATTTGTCAGGGTGAATGCTTTGTGCCAGGCCAGGTGCACCTTGACGCCACGCAGAGTGTCGAAGGCTCGCTGACAGGTCATGGGACAGACCCAGGTGCCACCGCAACGACAACCGCCATTCGCCACTAAGTGGGGGGTGACGTCACCACGGCGCCTGTGCCACGCCATATAATAATTATGATAATAATTTAAAATTTATATAACGCGCACATATTAATTCAAAGTCGAAGGTACTCATTCGACGAGAGAACGACTCAGATGCGCGAGGAAAGCGCAAAGCAGCGGAGGAGGTAGCCAGGCGGTTTGCCGGTGCCAACATATTGCCACACACTACTTCCTATATATTATGATGTTATCGGCTAACTAATTAATACGGTTTTGTTTTAAGTTGTGAGAGGAAACCGGGAAACCCGGAGGAAACCCATGCGGAACAGGGGGAGAACACACAAACTCCACACAGAAAGGCGCCCAGGGCAGGATTCGAACCGCCTCAGGCAAGAAATATTCTATTCGCGAGGGTAAGGGCTCGCCAAAAATATGTAACGGGACAAACCCAGGTGTAATGGGCCACCACGGGACATCCAGGTGTCACGGGCTGCCGCCGCCGCCGCCGCCACCAAACCGGGCTCATTTGAAATCTCCCGCGCTCGCGTCACGCGGTCGCCACTGCGCGGCTGACGTAACGCGAGGGGGAGAGCAAAGGTTTCGCTTCCGGCACTGGGGCAGCAGCGGGAGACGCGACCAGCGGCCGGACGCGGGGAGAGACGCACGGAGACGGAGACGACGACGAGAAGGAGAAGAGACGAGGTGGAGTGACTAGAGGGGGGCGAGGTGGAGGCGGCGGGATGTACCGCGCGCTGTACGACTTTCGCTCGGCCGAGGCGAACTCGCTGGCGTTCTCGGCGGGAGAGGCGTTCGTGATCTTGGAGCGGAGCAACCAGTACTGGTGGCTGGCGAGCAAGAGCAGCGGCGACGTGGGATATGTGCCCGTCACTTACATCCGCAGGGACGAGGTGAGCGGGCGACCAGCGGGCGCGGGGGGGACGGGTGGTGAGGGCACCGGTGGGTGATGAGCGTGCCGGTGGTGAGGCGGCGGGTGATGGCAGGACGGGTCGATGATGAGGGGGCCGCAGGTGACGAGGGGATGCGGCAGGGAGACGCATGTCGAGGCGCTGCATGTTGAGGTGAGGTTGGGCGAGGTGGTGGAGAAGATGAGGTAGGTAGGTGGTGAAGGAGGCGGTCGATGAGGTGAGGGACCACAGGGGTGGCTGGGGTGGATTCGCTGAGGAGGCGAGGAAGGCGAGCGACACCGCAAGTTGACGTGGGGGAGGATGAGGAGGGTTTGCACGCGAGGCGCGGTGTCATTAAATAATCTAGAAGCGTTCACGTCGCGATCCCTGTCAGGTAGTACTTGGTGTTGCCTGCGAATTCTACCAAACACTTCGAAGCCAAGCTGAAAGACAACGATGTCCAGAAGCTGCCCATCGTGCTTTGAAGAATCGCAAAGAAGAAGATTAAATAATGATGATGTTGAGATGGCGGAATAGGTGGAAGGGGACGAGATTGCGGAGGTGGTGGGTGATGAGGTGCATTAGCAGGTGCTTGAGGAAGAGGTGGACAAAGAGGTGACCGAGGTAGGTGCAGAGAGTTTGATGATGGGGTATGGATGACGTGCACGAAGAGGTAGACGATATTTTAGAGGAGGCTGTAGGCGAGGCGGTGGAGGAGGTAGCGAGGAGTGGGTGGATGAGTGCGCGTTGCGGCCGGGCAGGAAGGAAGCTGCCTCGCCGCGTGATGCTGATGCCCGCAGACCGTTGTTTACGTCCCGACTGCGACTGAGTGACCAGACGAGCGGGGCTGATGAGGTGAGCCCTTGTGCTCTGTAGCGTCTAACACATCCCCTCTGCAACCTCATCTACAACCTCACCTGCCTCCTCACTCATTGTCAATTGCATCCACAACCTATCATTCACCACCTCGCCGACCTTTCGGTCCACCGACTACGCCACCACCTCGTCAACCTCATCAAGCACCTTTTTCTCCTTTGCCCGGCTCCTGCCTTGCCCCTGCCGTTAGCCCAGACCTTGCCACTGCTCACAAAGCTGTGCTAGAGCCAGACCTCGAGCCCTCACGGACCAGACGCTGCCCATGCCCAAGGTAATGCCCTTACTGAGACCTTGATGTTTGTTGCTATCTGCTTGAAGAACCCACCTCGATGCAGTGTTATGAGACATGCGACAGCAGAACCGCCCTTGACACATCTGCATCCGAGCTCCCAAGAGTGCACTGACTGACGGGCTCCGGTCTCAGAAGCGGCCCACTTTTGGGGTGCAATCAGGAGCCGGGTGTGCAGGGGGTCCAGGGTATAATAGTGAGTTGTGGGGCTAGAGGGCATATCCCTCCCCTCGGGGTCCTCCACGGGGACCCTCATTCCTCAGAGGGTCCTGGGTCCCCCCCTCCATGGGAATCGACAGCGCCGACACCGCCCATTATTGTTGTCCCCAGCTGGGGCACGGCTTACAGTCTCAACGTAATTATAAGCGTCGCGCGCCCATGCCAGGCGTTTAAATGCCCCGCAGCTGCACCCCTCGCAAACGTATTAAGCATTGAGATGACAGGCAAGGCGGTGGTGATGCCACCGCTCGCCGCCTGAAATATCCCCTGGAAAAAGCGTTGGGCGCTTGATGTGAATAATCCGGCGATCGATGTTTGGCCGCCGCTCAACGTTACGCCTAATCCTCTGCGCCATGAAGAGCTAGGCCGCCCCACCTCGGCCACGCTTGCCGTGACTGTCTGTGACGCTGTCCGTGGGCACTAATTCCCTGTAGTTATCATCTGATAGCCTCGGTGAGGCTCAAGGCCCTCCTGGCAGGAGGTTTTTGTTGTGGAGGCTTTATAAAGCGGACTGGAGGCGAAGGCGAGAGATCGGAAAGTGCGGGGTGTTGGGCACATTCTGGAAAAATAAACAAATATTTGTGATTCTGTGTGGGCAGTGGTGCACAAGCACACCGAACATAGATTCGACACATTTGTCGATACCATTGCCCCAAAGAGGATAACTTATATAACCGGTGATTTCTTGGGCAAAAAGCCGTTCTTTAAAGCAGATAGGTAGATGCCAGAGAGGTTGAGTGAATAGTAGTAGGAAACGGCACTGCACGCCATGGCGTCCTGATATCAGTGAGGTTTTAATGTTTCTAGCTGCTGTTGGTCTTATATTGGCATGTGAACCGTTTCTCGGCCACCAGATATTTAGTAAGAGACCCAAAACCCTTCAACAATAAACACAGACATCGTTCGCACGAACTAAGAATTAGCGTGATATTGTGTCGGCGCATCATCGCGGCAAGGCCGTCGTGCGGTCGAGGGACGTGTGTGGAGGGCGAGCGACGGCGCGCCGGGGGCCGCCGCGTCGTACGGCGCTCGCGGCGCGCTGCCGCAGCCGCTGTTGGTGCAGATTTACGGCGCCCGTGGCGTCACCGGCCAGGAGCCTGCGTGCCGGCCAGTTGTGGACGAAACGCGGCGATTGTGTTGCGACGCCGTTCGACGAGGGTGGCTCCCAGAGGGGGGCGATACGCATGATACAAACGAGACGGGGAGCTGGGACAGGACAGTGTGGGAGAGATGGACGGTACAGGGAATGCAGTTGAGGTCGTGGGCCAGACCAGAAGTCCGTCATAATTATAGTTACAGCAGCACGGACGGCTGATGTTATCATCACATTCACATTGTGATTGACATTTGTTCCCGATTACATAACAGTTACAGCGGTGGTTGAATCCAGGTTCCATGCGGAAAGCACAGAGACAAGAGACAAATTGCGAGCGACGTGATTGGTACGGACGGGACGCACGGCATGAGCGAGGCAGACGGTGCGGAGGGGACAGGGGTGTCCGGGTTGAGTGCTCGCTGCCCGTCCAGATCTCCATCGCAGAAGACATCACCCGTCACGTTGGCCCGTCACCCCCTTTAAATATACAGCAGCGTTCCGACCCAGCACGGCTCGTAAACAGGTCCCGGCTCGCCCGCGCTAAGCATGTATGTTCAGGCAGCGCTCGTTCAAAACGGCCGCGGTGCCTCGGGGGAGCGGACGCTTTGAGGTTATCCTTCTTTGCGTCACAGCTGCCGGAATGTAATCAATGCTGTACCAACCCTGGGCAATTAGCATTTGAAACGAAGCATAATTTCTTAATTGAGAACCAAAGCCGCTCGTGATGTAGAGCGCCGTTATATTTATTTATCTTCTGCAGAGTGAATAGAAAATTAAGGAATTAAACCGCGAGCGAGCGCGCGTATTTGCGGCGGAGGATTTCACGGAGCGTGGAATCTCAATTGGCCTTGACGCTCGCCCGGACACAGCGCCGCAGGGAGGGAGGGAGGGGATCTGGTGTCGGAGAGGCCGCCGTGGGTTCTGCGTTCCTGCGCCTCCATCGCTTCACGTACCCGCGGGAGCCCCCGGGGTTGGCGCTGTCCTTCCGTTATTTTTGGTGAAGCGCCACGACCCTTCTTATTGAATCTGCCGTCAGCCGCGGCTCGGCGGCGTCTGATTTAACGAGCGGCGAGGATTTACGGTTCTCCCCTAATGCGCGAGGCGCTCTGCGTCGTCGGGGCTCCGCGTGCGGCGCCGCGCGCCTGCCCCTTCGTCCGTCACGACGCGCTGCCCCCTCCTCTGCGGTGGTGCGGCCGACGCCAGGGATGGGCCGCGGCAGAAACCCCCTTTCCCTGCTCCGAGCCTGCTCGCTTTGTTGGGGCGTGCAAATGCAAAGCAACAAGAACGGCGGCGGGCTCTTCGCACGAGTCGGAAATCACCAGATGCCGCGTCCAAAGACATTAAATCTGGGGCTTAAATAGCGGCTGGGAAACGTAAATACTCCCGCGCCGCGCCCGGCCGTGAGTGAGCTCTACCTGCGAGCTTTTCTTGTTTGCGCTGGCGGCGTCGATATGCACCGCTCTCGCCGGCGCTCGGAAGGGTTGTAGCGGTCATTGATTGGGAGACTTGCCGGGCCTGCGTAGGGGGCGTAGGGAGGGAGAACGGGGGCGTTGATGGAGGGCAGGCGGAGTGGGGGGGCTGTTGGACAGTCACAGTAATTTGACCCTAGGACAAAAATCCAACTGCAGAGAATGTGTGACATAACTCCACGCGCCACGTGCACCGTCCCCCCATCTCCCGCCGGGTCGTTTCATCAGCGTGATGGAATTGTCTGCGGGAGGGTGGAAGGGCCTTGGGGGGGAGGGGGGCAGCTGTGTCAAAACAAGCCGACACGTTATTATTGCTGCGTTCTGCGCCCTCGGTTTGGCTGGTTGCGAGCAGGGGTGTGTGACGCCAAAAGCGACCGGCAGTGATTTGTGTGAGCGTTGATGAAATTCCCATCTCTGTTTTTTAACCTCGAGTCTAATCGCGGAACCTGTGCGTCTTATTGGTTGGTACTGCTTCAATATATAACTATAAATTGGGTTGACAAAATTTAGGCTCGACTGCGGATGACGCAGTTGGCGTTTGGAAATGCAGTGGTGTAGGGCTTTCCCTACAGAACAGCCCATTAGGCAATTAGCACAAAGAGCTGAGCTCTCTCTCAATGGCACCACTTTGTTTGTGAGTAATCAGCCAGTAAAATCCGCCTACGCAGGCTCGTGTCATTTTCAGTGACGGTTGTATTTATGTAGTTTTCACGGCTCGATATATGAGAATTGCTCTTGACAGCTTCTTCTTCTTTGCGATTCTTCGAAGCACGATGGTCAGCTTCTGGACATCGTTGTCTTTCAGCTCGGCCTCGAAGTGTTTGGTAGAATTCGCAGGCAATACCAAGTATTACCTGACAGGGATCGCGACGTGAACGCTTCTTTCTGGATAGCAGTGGCGAGCGTTCCTCCTCCCCTGATACCTGAATCAGTCCTAGTTCTCCCCTTCACCATCCTGCAGTGACCTGTAGCCAAACGAAGCGCATAACTGACAGGTCACTGGGAGACCTTCATCCAACAGTTGATTGATAAAGGACTGGACTTTTGAAACGCTGCTCCTCAAGGCTCCCCCCAGTCCTGGTTTACTAGTCTTCATGCGTCTGCAGTTTGTGGTGACTTCATCTGCCATGAACATGCAAATGTGGAATTGACTGGATCTCAGCGTGAGGAATGGAGTGTGAGCAGTGCTGGCCTTGGTCATTAAATCGATTTTGGGAGCTCAGCAGGAAAGAGTTGTTACTTCGTGTTTTGACCATGCTGATCTGACCAAAGGCAGAAATCCAGAATTCTAACGGAGGCCCATTTCGTTAATCTCCTGCACGGTGTGAAGACGCAGATTGTCGCATAGAGTGCAGCTGCACTGCGGCGGTGCGGTACTTCGCAGTGTTGTGCAGCAGAGTGCGGGAGCAACGGGGGACATCAGCAGAGGGGCCGCCTGGCCCCGATATGATTTTTAAGACTCCAGAAATCGTTTGGACTTCATTTATAAATGCTATTATTATTATTTAGGGGACCTTATTGAAATAAAGTTATTTCCTGCTGAAATGGGTAGTGAGGCATTGGTGTTCATCTGTTGTTTACAGCCGTGAGCCAGTGGCACAACTTTCACATTTCTATGTCGTGGGCAAGCCTATCTATGGGACAAACAACGTTGAGTTCCCTCCAAAGTGGTCTCTATTTAATCAACCGTAGAGGGATGGTGAGCCGACTCATCCCCCAGCCAGGATTTCGCCTTGTAACCTTCCGATTGCAGGCTGCTCGCTCTACCGCCTAGCCACCCAGGCCTGCTTACAGTTGCACCTTGGTACCTTGAGACAAAGCGTACATGCGTGTCCCCTCTGCACCAGTATTCGCTCGGGCAGGCATTACACTCGTGTTTCGCTAAATTCAATTGTGAGCGCATCACTGCATTGTGCCTCTTGTCGTTTCCAATTCGTTTAATATTTTTCGACGCAAAAAAAATCCATTGCAGTCGCACGACACAAAAACAGGATGGCTCCGGCGGATTTTTTCGATAGGTCATTGTAATTTAACGATTTGCCGTGTTTGGGCACGCCGTGTTTGCTGCGACCAGCAAAACATGTGCAACGCGGTCCCGATCGAACGTTGGTTCCGCCACAACGGTATTTTGAAAACATATTTTCCGTGACACGAGTAAAATCTGTGCAGAGTGGAACGACGAGGAGAGGCGAGTCGGGTGTCAGGTGGAATCCTGTCCCTGCTCCGACGAGCACCGAGGCAGCGGTCGTCGCATCGCCGGCCCTGAGCCGGCGGTGCTAATCCCACATTCCTATGGCCGGGTGCTTTTCTTTTAAACGCTAGGTGCACGGACAGTCGGCCGTTTTCCAGTCCACTGCACCCCACGCTGTGTTGGTTGCGAGCGCTATTTGCAGTTCGACGGTTGAACGTTTCTGCACCGCTTTCTGCTGCCAACAGAAAGCCCCGCACAGCCTGTATTGTCCGTCATTATTCACGGTAGTTGCCCATCCGAGCAGCATCCTTGCTCGGCCCTGGGAGGTGACGCTGCCTAGGGCGAGCACGTTCATGGTTTGAATCCGGCGGCCGCCCTGAGTAATACTGCCGGGTATAATTAACTGTAAGAATACGACGTGCCGTCTGCTTGACAGCGGATGTTTAACAATCCGTGACGGCAGTCGTAAGCGTAGGCCGTCGTTTGCCGGTGTCGCGGTCCAAAATTTTCCATCCATCCATCCATTTTCAGAAACCGCTTAATCCTGTGCAGGGTCGCGGTCTTCTTCTTTGCGATTATTCGAAGCGCGATGGTTAAATTACAGTTTCCCATTTCCTTACACAGCCCCTTGCATTTTCATTGAACTCCGCAAGGTCTTTGGAGCTGCAGAGGTTGGGTAGTAGAGCACAGACAAGGCAGTGTTCCATAGTATGGTCTGCTTCTCCACATTCACAGGTGGTTGGGCCGGTCTTGTAGCCCCATCTGACCAAAGCATCTTTTGATCGTCCCGTTCTAGTTCTCAGGCGGTTGAGTGTCTTCCACTAAATCCATGGTGCATCTGAGCCAGGAGGGAAGTCTTCAGCAGGTGGGATTCCCATGCCAGTTGCAGGAGGGTCATTCTCAAGCTTTTCCGTCCAGAGCTGGAGTCTGGTTTCCCCTCGAGATGTTGTTAGGGGCGGTGAGCCGGAGCCAATCCCGGCAGACACAGGGCGCAAGGCAACATTTTCCAAAATGTGCCAAATACGAAAAACCACACCGCAGGTTACGCCATTGGGATCGCGCGTAACGTCGTCACCCCGACTGCGAACGTCTTCGCAGGACCCTCCTGCGAAGATGGAGGGTCCTGCACCCCAGTCCTGACGAGATTGAAAGTGAGTTCCCGCAGATCCGCTCGTGGATTACGACGCGTGTTGTTGTTTGGTTTCCACCGCGGCCGTTATCGCAACGTGATGGAATGCGGGTCGTCTCGGGCTAACGCTCCTGCGCCCGCGCTGCGCCCGCCCGGCTTGCGCGATTGACTCGAGCGCCCGCTGCCCCCCCAACCCCCGTGTGCCCCTCAAGACCGAGAACAAGGATGCAGTCATCCTGTCCATCGACCGCGCCATCGAGGCCATCCACAACATCGCCATGGAGCACAGCGGGAAGTACACGCTCGAGCAGAGGGAGGTGCTGCAGTGAGTACCGCACACTCGCACCCATATAGCCTTGAACGGACTGTTTTCACGAGTGCGGTTGGCGCACACCTGTGAAGGCTGACACGGCACACGACGAGAGAGGGGTGTGTGTCAAACGCCTCGCCCAGTCGGGTTTCCTCCCCGGCACGGATGTTAACAAACAGCGCCAGCTCCTTTTTAAAGGCGGAATCGACTTAGGGGAGGCCCAGGACCGGTTCAAGCATCACTCACTCATTTTGCCCGTGAGCAAGAATGGAACGCTGCGCCGACACCCCACTCATTGTTGTGAGCGTTGCTCCACTGTGCGCAAACATACACGCACACCTGTGAACTCAAGAGCGTGCACGCTGGTGCGTGCCCGCTCGCGCCGTGACACGCACATGATCGCTCACGTGCTCACTCGCATACACGCAACTGGTGCACGTGAACGCGCACGCGCGCGCACTGGCGCACACAAATCGTGCCCGCTCGCACGCGCACATCTCGCTCCCACCCATGCGTGGTAACGCGCACACCCGCTAGCTCACACACTCTTAACACGCAACCGCTCACACCCACTCACTCACGCGCACATTCACACAGCGCCCCAGCATACACACGCGGCATCCGCACACGTGGCTCCCTGACACACGCACGCACGTTTGCGTGTAGTCGTATGCCCGCCGAGCGTGGTCGCGGTTGCGCCGCGCCGCACGCGCGCACGACCCTTAAAGAAAAATGCGCGGGTTAAATCGGGGCGGAATTTTTTTACTCGTTATTTTCCCGGCCGCTAATCCACTGGCGTAGGTGGCACGTGAGCAGAAGGAACCACAGATGTAGCGAGAGAGAGGTCTGTACAGCATAAGCTTTGCTGGGTGCCCAAATATTTTTCCAATTTGCCGACCGAGACAGGACCCGGGTCAAGTTAAGCCTCTCGGTGTGCATTTGGCCAGAGCGCACGCGTGTGCGGTTTGCCGTCCTCGCCCATTGAGCGTGGCCGAAACGGACGCTTGTTGCGCGTTTGACGCACGCTCGGCACTCGGAAGCTTCGTCGGTGCGACATTGCGTCGTTAACCGCGGCCCTTATAGCGGCTGAGACGGAGCCCCCCGCGGTGACTGTCCGCCCCGCGTCGCCCTCGCAGGAAGCTGATCCACCACCGCAAGGAGACGCTGGCCAAGCAGGGCCAGGCCCGGGCAGCCCAGCGGCCGACCATCCTGACCCCGGCATCGAGCGAGCACAAGCTGGGCGAGCGGGAAAGCGCGCAGCACTCCGACGGCGGCGGCGGCGGCGGCGGAGGGGCCACGGGGACCCCGTCTGCCGCCGGGTCCCTGGAGGACGATGAGCTCAGCCCGTACCAGGTGAGGAGGGGGGTCTGGCTCGGAGGGCGGGGGGGGTGCGTAATGAGGTCACGCGAGGGTCACGCTTCTGTTCACGCGCCCTCTAATCCGTGATTAAAGACCCCGTGCAGAACGAGGCTCGGAGCGCCTCGCCCCTAATTGGTGTTCAGCGCCGTCCCTCGCATTGCGCGCGGTCTCCCAGACGACTGGGAGACCGCGGGGTCACGGCAGAGGTCGCGCCAGTGAGGGTGAAGGGAGGGCCACGCGGGGACGCGTGCCGCCGATCGGGGATCCGTCGGTCGGCCTCTCGTCTGCGCCGTCGACGCAGCGGTGCAGACGTGGGGCCGCCGTGCGGCGAGTCGAAGCGGCGTGCGGAGCGGCGCTGTCACGTACGCGACAGCAGTGGAGTAGGGGGACAGCAACCTGAACCCGAGATGGCTCTAGAGATGCACCGAGAGACTCTCTGTCAAAACGAGTGACGGTGGCCTGCTTGTCAATTGAGCATGGGGCGATGCGCGTCGCCTCCTGTTTTCAGGATTCAACTGGCCTTGCCGTCGCTGGGCACTCCTCCTTAGCCGTGTCCGGGCTGAACAGGGGCAGGGTGCCGTCTCCTTGTTTCTTTGCGGTCGTCGGGACGATGACAAATGTCCTTGCGGACAAATACAAACTCCGTCCCGTGTCGTTGACTCGTGTCCATTAACTCTGCTCCCTGGTGGCCTTCAAGCTCTCAGCACCGGTGATGACATCGCGTTATACGCCGAATCCCCATACGCTAAATAAATGATCCAAAAACACCAACGATGCTCGGCCCTTCTCTTGCCGTCCGCCTCTCTCCGCGTCACCGCTGCTCTCGCGTTCACTCACCCCCGCGCTCCGCCTGTCCTCCCCGCGGAACCCTCGTGCCGCCGCTCGCAGGTGCCGCCCCAGCCGCGCCGCGCGGCCCCGGTCGTCCCGGCGCAGCCGGAGAAGACTCGCAGCTACCCGCTCGAGAAGCTCACCGACGCCAATCAGAACGGTGAGGTCATCTTCGCCACGTGCTCGCCACGCGCGCGCCTCTCGTGCCGGGCGGACGGAGAGGGGCGCTCGTGCGTTTGATTGAGGGAGACTCGATGTGACTGTCGCACGAGCGCCGTCGGCTGAGCGGGTGGAGGGGGCGGCTACCTCGGTACAGTGTCAGCAGTGGGGCGGTGATGGCGGTAGTGATCGTGATAGCACCGGGGAGCGGTGGCCCAGTGGTTAGCGCACTGGGCTACGAATCTGGCGACCCGAGTTCGAATCCCGCTCACCACCAACGCCAGTGACGATTTTCTGAACCAGTCCTGGGCCTCCCCTAGGTCGACTCAGCCTCAAATGAGTACCTAGTGGGGTGTGTAAAACATCACCACTAGGGAGACAAAGGCGGCCGGGCGTGGTGCCGGTCACCCACCCCCTCGTGTGCCATGTCGACCTTCATAGGTGCTCGCTAACGGCACTTGCCCCAACAGTCTGTTAAGGCTATACGGAGGATCTTTGTGCTGTCCTAGTGAGGTCGTAATGGTAATACCAACGCTCGACAATTGTCTCTACGTGTCACTGCTGCAGGGATGGCTACACGTTAAACTCCTTTGAGGTTGTGGTGTGAGTAATAATAACACAATACAGCCGCACCTCTCATCTTTCTTTGGAGCTAGTGGTCTAGCCAAGGCTGAGAGCATTGTACACGTGATGCTGCGGTCACCAGGCGTGCAGCAAGGTGGATGGACGGGAGTCGTGCCGCCTTGCTGCTGTTTGCGAGCAGAAGCGCCTGCGCCTGGCAGGAATCCCGTAAAGAGCTTGCAAGCTCACTGGGTATTTTTCTGCTGTAATAATAAACATCTGTATATCTATATTGCCATTCTTGTTTGTTTCCAGTCTGCAGCGCTGTCCCGTTGCGATGATTGGTTTTGTCATCGTCTACACAGAGCGCTGAATTTGAATTAGGTGCTCACCGCGGCCCCCTCCCCCACCCGCGCCTCCCATCATCCAGCCCTCGCTGCCCCCACTCGCACCAGGGAGCTGCTCCGAGCTCGGGTGTGAGAATTGGGCCGTTAGAGTTTGTGGAAATGCGCGTGCGCGCCGAGTGAAGGAATTTTAACGAGGCGCCTTCACAACCGTGATAGAGCCACCGGACTCGTTAGCGTTACATACGTCAGTTTTATGATTGTTATCTCTGTCTTCAGTTGTTTGACGTTAACCGGTGGCTCGTTACTGGCGCTGATGATTGATGTGTTCTGTAAGGCGGCACTGTCGATGAACCGTTTAATGGGACCGCACGACAGAGATTCTCAGATTAACCCCCGTGCTAGAGGATTGTCCTCCTCGCTTATGTATGTTTGAATCCTTCTGGTACGCTGAGGACATCTCCTCTAAGTCGAGCCGTCCATAGAGCATCTCTGCACGTGGCTTGGTTGCGTTCCGCACCAGCACCGATGTTTAAGCCGCGAGGGAGAATCGGGGCACGTTCCCAAGGGAAGACGAGTTGACGGCGGGAGGCTGAGATCCCAGCGCGGTGTTGGAGGAGCGCCTGCAAACGCGCGTTGGCCGCGCGGCCCTCGTCGTGCCGTGGCTGCGCCGCGGCCGACATTAACTTCGCCCACCCGTTCTGTCTCTCCGCCGGCAGGTGAAGCGGTGAGGAAATCCCAGAAATCGCGACCCGCGCCCGTCCCTCCCCCCAGCCCCTCCCGCTCATCCGCCACCTCATCCGCATCGTCCGCCCCATCTCCCTTTGCCACCGCGTCCATTTGCTCGAGCGGCGAGGCCGTCGCGAGGGACGCGGCGGATGAGGCGGCTAGGGGCGGAGGAGGCCGGGCGCCCGCGCTTAGCAACGGTGGGTCTCGGTGGATCGCGGAGGGCGGCGGCGGGTCCGAGCGGCCGTCGGCTAGCACCAGCGCAGCGCCGTCGTCCGCGCCGTCGTCCGCGCGGGCCGTGCCGCCCGGCGCCGCCGTCTCCTTCTTGGTGGGCGGGGAGGCCGTCGAGCGGCGCCTTCCGTCGCCGCCCCTTAGAAACTCCGAGTCGCTCCAGAGCGGACCGGCCATCCCGGAAGCGCCGACAGAAGCGCGCCCGGTCCCGGCACGGAACGCCGCGGCCTCCTCGCCGGCCGGTGACATTTGGCCGCTGGCCGTCGGCGATTCCCCCTTCCCCTCCTCCTGCGCCTCCTCCGGATCGCCTCCCTCGCTGGGGTCGCAGCGAGACCCGCCCAGACCTCCGCCTGCGCCCACGGAGACGCGGCGCCGCGACAACTCGGGGCTCTTCCCGGGCGTGGCGAGCACGGGAAATGGCGCCCACCGCGGGCCGGCGGGTCCGCTGGCAGGGCTGGAGACGCGCGAGGACGCGCCGCCGAGGCGGGACGCCGGCGCGGGATTGTCGGGCCCCGCCGGGAGGCGCCCGCACTGGAACCCGCCAAACTTCACGCAGTTAGTTCAGAAGCTGCTGTCGCCCGAGCGCTGGAAGAGGGCAGGTAACGGCGCCGCTCTCGCCGGCGGCTGGCGCACTTAACCGCGGGCAGGCGCCCTCCCCCGTAACCGCGATAACCAAGACGCTAACGCCGGAGCGCGACGATCCTCTGCGCTTGCTTGTCGAGGTGCCGCGAGGCCGAGCGGCGGCGGCGCTCGAGGCTCGGTCGCTTCGCTCGGGATTCGCCGCGCCGGTGTTCGTTCGGTTGTTGAATTAGAAAGAGGAGGCGTTGGGGGGCGCGAGGGATGTAGATCTTTGCGAGGGAGCGCGTTACGACCTTGGGCGCGTTGTTCGTTGTGGGGGGCTCGCTGGCCGTGCGGGGGAGCACGGAAGGGGGGTTCGGCCGCACGGAACCAATTTAGGTCGCCACCTGGAACGCGCGTGGCTCCGCTCCCAAAATCAGCTCTCCCCGCCTCTCACCCTTTCGCCCTCTTGCCCTCTCACCCTCCACCCTCTCAGCCACCCACCCACCCTCTCACGCGCTCGCCAACCCCATCTCCCGGGCCGTGGCATAGCCAGACGGTTCACTTCCGTCAGACCAACGTTTTAATTACGGCTTTGGACGGAATGAATGAGTTGGATTGTAGCTCGGCTCTTTGCCGTTTCATTTTTAAACATTAACAGATGTCTCCGAAGCCGGGTGACGTGAAGTTGGGCCTCTGGGTGTGTCTGTTGGGCCTCGACAAACATTCCCTTGTGTGACCACTCCCCACCACTCCCTCGTGCAACCATGCACCACTCATCCCTGCTGCGCCTGCCTCCTCACTGCAACTCTAATACGCCCTGGTTTTGCGCGTGTTTGTGCGTCTGTGTATGGCTCTGTGCGCGTGTTTACGTCTGTGTGTGGGCGTGTTGGTACGTAAGGGGGGTGGAGGGGCCGGTGACCCCTCTACGCTCAATCGATTACCACTAAACTACGTATAAAATATCAAACTAAGTTTGTGTCAGAGGCTCCAAGGGAACAGTTGTCTGCGACGTCTCCTGGCCAAACTATATTTGGTGGAGATGGGAGACTGAATACCCACCTTCGAGGTTCCTCCTAAAATCACAATAAACCACTGCGAGTGACCACGTGCAGCCGGTGGGTACGTGTGTGCGTGTGAGTACGTGTGCGCGTGCGTGTGGATACGCGTGTGGGCTTGGTGCTGTGCTCTGTGCGGCGCCTGTAGTGGACGTGGCACTAACCCAACCGCCGTCCCTCTCGCCCTCGCTGCAGGCGACCCCAGCTCGTGACCTCGCTGCCCCCGCGTTCCGCGTGTTCCCCACGCTCCTCGCGCAGGCTCCTGCGCTCCTCCTGGGACGGA
This sequence comes from Geotria australis, assembly GCA_036362915.1. NCBI lineage: Eukaryota > Metazoa > Chordata > Hyperoartia > Petromyzontiformes > Geotriidae > Geotria > Geotria australis. Next base: position 306,712 of record JAZEWU010000025.1, on the reverse strand, counting down.
CGATCCTCTCCGATCGCCTCCTCCTTCCTGCCACGACCTTCGATGTGCTCCTCCGCTGACTCCTTTGTTTCCTGTCTCTCCCCGACCTGTTTCTCCCCCTTCTTTTCGCCTCCTACATCTCCGCTTCCCTTGTCTCTCCCTGTCCTGGCCCTCCTTCCTTCCTGCCCCCGGCCGACCTCCTCGCCGCCCGCCGCACCGCCCCGGCCCTTCAGTCTGCGACGACCCGCGGGGCAACCCCCTCGCGGGCTCGTCCATCGCCCCCCCCTCCACTCGCAACGCCTCCGGCTTCTTCCCCTCGATCTTCGCCGCCTCGACGGCCGGCGCCCCCGCCTCGCGCGCTCGCTCTCGGGACCGCTCCTTCTCCCTCCCCTCCGACGATGACGACGGCGCCGGCGCCGCCGGCGCCGCCGTCTCCCCGCGGCGCCAGCCGTCGCGGGCGTCGCAGCGCCACAACGGCACGCCGTTCAGCGAGATCGCCGGCCGCGACTTCCCGCGCGTGCACGCCAAGGACGTGCAGAGCTACAAGGCGGCCGAGAGCGACAGCTCCGACGCGTCCGGCCACACCACCGGGTCGAACTCGTCTCGCGACGGCGACGACAAGGCGCCGGCCGACAGCCGCTCAGACGAGAACTCGTGCGGCGACGACGACGACGACGTGGCCGGCGCCGCCGCCGCCACCGCCGCCGCTCCAGAGCCCGCGCCGGAAAACACGGACGCGGCCGCGGGCCCTGATGGCGGCGGCGGTGGCGGCGACGCCCCGGAGGAGCGGCCGGGCCCCGGCTCCCCGCTCGCGCAGAACGCGACGGCGGAGGCGGCGGCCAATGGCACCGAGTCCCCGTCGAGGCGGAGAGACGCGCTGCTCCGGCGCCTCGACTCGCCGCTCAAGCGTTCCGAGTCGCTGTTCGACCGCTTGGATTCGCCGGTGCGCTCGTGCGGCTCCCCCGTGCGCTGCTGCGACTCCCCCGTGCGTTTCACCGACTCCCCCGTGCGTTGCCACGGTTCCCCCACCCGCCGCCCCGGCGGCTCTCCGGGCCGACGGCCCGCCTTCCCGGCGCAGGCCGCCGGCGACGGGTCGCCGCCGCGCCGCCGCGTCGAGTCCCCCCGCGGGACGCCGCCCGCGGCCTCCCCGCCCGCGCGCGCCGACGCGCCGCCGGCGAACGGCGCGAGCGAACCGCCGTTAGGATCGCCCCCCCCGCTCTCCCCGCCGTCGCGGGAGCCGGCGCGAGCGCGGGAAGAGCGGCGGTCGCCGGAGCGGGCGGAGCCCCTCGCGGCGCCGCCGGACGACGGTCGGGCTCGCCTGAGCCCCGTGTCGCCCCCCTCGCCGGCAGCGGAGGACGACGCCGGCGCCGTCCCCCGCACCATGGGGGTGGAGCTGACGGAGCTGGTGCGGCGCAACACGGGCCTGAGCTACGAGCTGTCGCGCGTCGCCATCGGCACCGTGGTGGGGCACATCCGCGACACGCTGCCCGCCACCGCCGACATCATGGAGGACATCCTCCTATCGCTGCTCACGCAGCAGGTGGGGGCGGCGGGGGTGCGGGGTGCGGGGATGGAGGTGGGGGGTCGTGAGATGGGCTGAGGCAGAAGGGGGGAGTATGATGGGCGGTGGGCGGTAGGACAGGAAGTGGGGACGGGGAAGTGGGGAGCCCCACCAGGACAAAGGTGCGATTGGGTGGAGGGAATGCAAGGGTCGAAGGGCAGGAGGTGAAGGTTGGGGGATGGAGTGGAGGGTGGGGAGCCCGGTCGGTGAGATAGAGAGCCGAGTGGTGTTTGTGGAATGGGTGGAGGCCCTTGTCCCGGCATCTGGAATTGACGTCAAGACACGAGGTCTTCGCTGTGCGGTTCAACTCGTGTGACTAATGACGCGCTCCGAATCGTCCAGTAAGCAGTTGGGACAGGTCACGGTGGGCTGGGTGCCAGTTAGTGTTGGATTCAAAGCCGACCCATATTACCCCCGTACTGGAGGCAAGTTTCGGCATTGCCTCCTACCACAAGAGGCCGTGGTGACTCAGAACCCGACTTTAAACCCTGGTTTTTATTCTGCATGGAGCCCTGAGCCCACACATCCTCAAGCTGATATTATCGATGCTGTGGTGGCAGCCGTCAGCACCTGACCTGTGACCTTGGTAAAGTAAACAGATTTGTGCCAAACGGCAACGCGGTCAGAGTGCCTACCGTCGGTCCCACGTTGAGATGGATGCTGAGCAGATCTCTAAGATGCACCGTCGTTCAGTGCTTGCCGTGAGATGTTAATTGCTGCCGACACAGTGGGTTTTTAAAAGTCCTATTAATACGTGCCGCTCTGGCGTCAGTGTAAAAATAACAAATTATAAAGTGAAGGTGACCCTCGTACAGCCACGCTCGCTAACGACGCTGGCACAAGGCCGGCGATGGTGGGTGATATCGTGCCGCTTTGGCCGGGCCACCGTCAGAAATCCTTAGCTCGCTGGGCCTCATCCGAAATAAAACGACCCACTGATGGCACGAATGAGGCGAGGGCCGACGACGGGATGAGTGCGGATGCGTCGCGTTCACACTGCTTTGGTTTTGTAGGCGGAGGAGGAGGAGGAGACGGCGCCCAGCGAGGCGGTAAGCCCCCCAGTTGGCGCTGCCCCGCCGTAACCTCCGCCTGATGCTCCCCTCTCCCCAGTAACCTCAGTTGCAGTGGCCTAACACGCGTAGTGTGCAAACGCACGCAGCACCTTAATGCACGTAGTCAACTAACGTGTGCGGTGTCCTAACGCCTAGCATCCCAACGAGTGCTGAGTTCTAACCCGTGCCGCGTGCTAACCCGTGCCGCGTTATAACTCCTTGGCAAGAATGCGCTGTGTGCGTCTGCAGCCAGGATGAGGCCTCTCTCCTCTCTGGCGCCGTCCCGTTTCTCTCACGCTCTCTGTCTCCAGCTTCACGCCTGCCACTTCTAACTATTCACAGCCTCTTGCTGCAGCGAGACGATTCAAAGTTTGCCATGAAGCCTGCCCCTCCGCTTTGATATTTTGAAATAATCAGTGATGTTTATTCAAGTTTAGTACTTTTGGGAAATCGGTTATATGCTTAGAGGTTATAGAATTAAAAAAAGCATCTCACTGAAGACTAGGACAAGTATTTATTCATTTTTAATTGCTTTTAATTAGTGGATTTTTGATGCAAGGAAATGGAAGAAGGGCCAGATTCTTCTGTTTACACGAGTGGGATTATGTAGTCGCTATTGGGCACGCAGCGATAGCACCGTGGGGAACGCGGTCGACACAGACGCAATCTCAGCAATTAACAGTTGAAGCTGTTTATTCTATTTAACGTGAGATCGTACCTGGATAATCTCTCGAGACGGAACGTCTCGTCCGCGAAGGTGTCAAGTCGCGTGTGCGTACGCGCGCGTTAACGTGCGCAGCGCGTACCGCGTGCGTGCACACGACGTGTAAACGTCGACAGACGCGGGCAGAGCAGTAGTAGGCACGGGAGGCACGGCCGGGACCCGCGGGACGGACACATCCAGGTCGGCTCGTGGCGACCGCCCCCACCCCCCTCGCGATGACCGAAGCCTGTTAGCGCGGCTCGTTAACCCTCGCGCCACCGCGCCCCCCGCCGCCGCCTCCCCCGCGGCTCGCAGGATCTGCAGGAGATGCCGGAGGGGCTGGAGTGCCAGGACGTGACGCGGCTCAACGTGATCTTCACGGACCTCGCGCGGCACAAGGACGACGCGCAGCAGCGCAGCTGGGCCCTGCACGAGGACGAGGCCGTGATCTCCAGCTACCTGCAGGAGCTGCTCTCTATCCTGGTCTCGCTCGCTCGCTCTCGCTCACCCGCACGCTCTCTCTCTCGCTTGCTTGCTTGCTCACCGGCATGCACTCTCCCGCTCGCTGACAAGCCGGCCAGGGGTCAGGGTGCCTCTGTGCAGGGCTGCTGAGCTGCCAACCTTGTGGCCTCCCGGGTTTAATCCCTGGTAGGATCAACGACTGACCCCGGGATGTGACCCCGTTAACGCATGAAAGGCTTCTCGTGTGCGGCGAAGCGACCTGCGTTGTAACCGTTGCGGAGAGGTCGGCGCCGAGAGGTCGTCGCGGCTCATTCCAGCGATGCCACGACACCACGCCGTCACTCCTTCCCTTCGGGCCAGATCCCACAGGCGTAAATTCTGTGCCCGCTTTTCAAAGTCTACTCTTTCAGCATCCCCGCCACCTGGCGTTGGTTCTCCCTCTTAATCTCCGAGCTCCGGGCGCCGTGTACACAAGCGGGCGCTCGGTTGGCCACTGGCACCCACGGCGCGCTCACTCGGATTGCCGTGCCGCTCCGCAGACGGACGCTAACCCGGACGTGAGCCGCCGCATGTGCAAGAGGGACGACTGCGAGCCGGTGCTGTCGCTCGTCAGCTACTACCAGATGGTACGTGGTGAGCGGCGGCGGGGGCGCGGCGTGCGGGGTGGCTGGGGGGGCCGAGCGTTGCTCACCGTGATCGTTGTGGTCGTCATCGACGCGTTAGCGGAATGTTTTAGTGAGAGCCCATCGGGTCGTTTCCTGTTCAAGAGAGGCTCAACGCAAACACGGCAATGCAATATGGCAAGAAAAATAATAGCTGTGTTGCACTGATGTAGGTTTTCTTTCTGGATAGCCGTGTCGATGTTTCGCCTCCCACGTTTGAGACATCTTCAGGCGTCCTGACAGCAAATCGAACTCAGGTCGTCGGAGTAGTTGCACGGCATGCTAACCGCTGCACTAGCGCTCCCCATCACCGCACCACCACCGTGGCAGCCGATGCGTGTATTCCGTGACGCCGCCGACCCGTTTCCCGTGACCTGTGACCCGTACCCAGGAGCACCGCGTGTCGCTGCGGCTGCTGCTGCTCAAGGTGTTTGGCGCCATGTGCAGCCTCGATGCCGACATCATCTCGGCGCTGCTCAACTCGGTGCTGCCCATGGAGCTGGCGCGGGACATGCAGACCGACACCAAAGGTGGGGCGGCGGGCGGTGCCGCGGGCTCACGGCCACAAACACCGCCCATGGCTCGTGTGAAAAGCCAACGAATGGCGGAAACACCGAGATTTGGCAATAATCGATACATAATGGGCATAGTGTTTTTCTGTCTGTCCGCACTGAGGTTACCGTGATCGAATCCTTGATAAGTGCACATTTTTTCTGCACAACATCAAGGCTTTTATGTCTTAGACCGAGATCTCCCGTAGCGTGGGTGCTCTGCTAGCACCCACGCTACGGGCGATCTAGCCAGACCCTCGTCCTTTTTCCTAACCCTAACCACACTTTTCCAACCAGAATGCCAAGCCTTAATCGTAACCCCACAAACATATTAGCCTCTCTTACAATGCTAATCCCACGATCCAGCAAGACACTAGCCTTACAGTTTCACGACCTTTCAGTATAATCGAAGTTGCCTTAATCATTTATTTTCTGTGGCTTTGGTTTTGCTATTGTTTTTTCTTTCGTTGGCGTGCCGTCCTCTTCGCGACCCTTGTGCAGCGCTTTGTGATCCTCGGGTGAAAGGCGCTATATAAATTGATATTATTATTATTACAGTGATAACCACAGCAGCCAACCTGACTCGAACACTACTCCAATATGCATTACACTAGTCAATCAGTCCCTATCCTTATTCCTAACGCCGAGAAACGACCCGACCAGACCCTCGCCGTACCCTGCTCACACTGGCCAGCGAGACCCCTCGTCTTATCCCAGCCCACAACCACACCCTCTGACCATCGGCAGCACTATCTCTGCCTCTGACCCTCACCCTAACCCCCACCCTAACCCCCTAACCCCGTGACCCTCGCTCTGGCCCCAGCTGTGCCGGCCGGCCAGCCCTGCCGCTCGCTGGCTCGCTCTCGACGTTGCCGTGGCTCCTCGGCAGCAGACGCCGGCCCGCGGGGCCCGCGGGGGCCCGTGCGGCGCCGGCTCCGCCGCCCGCCCCTCCCGCGTCCGCGTGCGCCGCGCACCGACAATTCCCAGCGTCCCGGCGCTAATTTGCACCAAAGAAGCCGCGGAAAAGCAGCATGGGCGCGTGCCGTGACTCACACGAGCCCCCCGTGGGCGGGTGGATTGGTGCGGGTGGGTGGGTATGAGCGGGTGAGTGGTTAGCGGCGGGTTGGCGGGTCTCTGGGTGGGTGGCTGCAATGCGCTCGTTAGTGGCGAGCGCGCCCTTATGCTCGTCCGCGTCCTCGTTAAATGCCGTTGAATGTCACCGACGGAAGCGTCGCCGCGTGGAGTCGCGTGCGGCCCCGCGGACTCCCGTTGAAGACCGCCGCACGGTCGTCATGGCAACGTTGCCAAGGCGACGCGCGGCCATCTCGGAGCGACGCGGGGTGGCGGCTCCCGCGAGACGGAGGAGCCGCGTGCCGTGATCGACCCCCGTGTCCCCGTGTCGCCACAGAGCACCAGAAGCTGTGCTACTCCACGCTGCTGCTCACCATGGTGTTCAGCATGGGGGAGCCGCTGCCGTACCATCACTACGGTGCGTGCGCCGCGACGATGACGGTGCCCCCTCTCTCCTTGACAGAGGATATTTGAGTGCGGTGTGGGGGGCGGTGCACTTAGAGATTTGAGCGGCGCACAGAAGCTGTGATTTTCGCACCGTTTCTCGGCATCTATAACAGTCACAGAGGTGGCCCATTTAATCATATTTAGATGCTAACAGCAAACCTTGCAAGCATGCCTCCGCTGATTACACATTGATTAGACGGAGCAGAAGTTGTTAATTGAGAAAATTAAGTGAAACGCGTTCGCGTAATCACTTGTGCGTGCTTAGCGTCTGTAATCGTGGATACTGCCCGAGCGCCGGCGATTAAACATCGGCGGCGACACGAGGCTCTTGCTCTGGGCTCGTGCTGCCGTCCCGAGTGGAACCCTCACCCCGCAAGAGGCCGGCGGCGTGAACCCACCGTGACCCCCACACGCGCACGTCGCCCGTGCACGCGTGCCGGCCGTCGTTTCTCGCTCGGCGTTTTCCGAGTCACTTGTCTTGGGCGGGGGCACGAGACCAGGAGTAATAATAACTTACATTTCTAAAGGGCCTTTCACCCAAAGGTCACGAAGTAGCGACAAGCATAGCGACACGTATACTGCATGTGGTGGGCCGGGAATATAAATATTTTCCTGGTCGCTGACCGCGCCGCCGCCGCCACAGTGCTCGCTCACTCGTGGAGAGAGAGAGAGAGAGGGAGCGACTTGGAAGCTCAGGAAGGAACCACAGACAGGCGGGAAAGTTAGCCGGGCGGGGAGCCGACTGACTGAGCCACTTCTCTATAAGCTGTATTAAGGTGTTTTCATCCAAATGGTGAGCGTTTACATGTCTGAGGAAACCTGAGAACCTGGAGTAAAGCCACGCGTGCCGTACTGCCTTCCCACACAAAATGTGTTCCGCGCGTGCGTTGCACGTGCGCAGACCACCTGAACGAAAGCTTCATGGGCTTCGTGCTGGACGTGACGGAGAACGGGCTGCCGTCCGACACGAGCGACCAGCTCCCCGACCTCATGGTCAACCTGCTGCTGGCGTTCAACCTGCACTTCCAGGGTGAGGGCCTCGCGCCGCCCGCCGATTCGGGTTAACCTCTCGCCGGCTCGACGCGCCGCCGTCCGTCCGTCACGCTCGCGTTATTGCCGCCACCGCTACCGTCGCGCGTTCTGTGTCCACAAGGGCCTCGCCGGGGGGACGATGTACGTCGCTTCGTCCAGACGCGGCCGCGTCTCGAGACGCCGCGCAGGCACGGTGGGCGCGTCCATGTTGGGAAAAGCGGAAGGCCTAGAGTCTGGCCTTGAACGGGCGGTGGCCGTCGATGGAGCGGGCAGCTAGCGGAGGGGATTGACGGCGATCGCTCGGCCATTGGGACCCTGCGTGCGTGTTTATAAAGCGCTCGATTGGCCGCAGGATCAGAGCCGCTCGCGCTCCGAGGCGCGCGGAGGTGGGATTTGTGACGGTCCCGGACATTCGTCCCTTGGGCTCCGCGGTTGGGCCCCATGGTTTGGCGTGAGCCCCACTGCGGGCGCCGTTTTTCCACAGTCCACAGTCCCCGTAAAACTCAATCGGGGTCCGTTATGTAACCGGCTCCCGCCCCCGAACCCGTCTCCACGCGACCGGAGCAGCCGACTCCGGAGTTCAACAAGGGCGCGTTTCTCCTTCCCACCGCCGCCCCCCCAGTTCCCTCGAGTAACGTCATCATGGAAACCCTGGCGCAGAGGCTGAACGTCAAGACGTTCAGCGAGAAGCTGCTGCTCCTGCTCAACAGAGGAGGTGACGCTCGCTCGCCGGCGCGTCGGCACCACGGAGCGCCCGCGCCCACACGGCGCCCACACGGCGCCCACGCCGGTGTTACCCTTTGAACTTAGTCTTAGCCTCGTCCGTGACGGCCTGGAGGTCTGTGTGTCTCGGTTCGTCAGCCGTGCTTTTTCTAAAACGCACGCCATCTTGTGGCCATTGTTTTAATGAAGTTAATCTAGTTATTTAGGTTTCTGGTGAAGAATTAATGCGGCATGATATCGCCGCCCCTTAAGTGCAGCATTTTAGTTTTCCAGATATTGCCACTAGATGGCAGCAGCAGGCACCGTGTGTGTATGTGGCCCGCAAACACAGCCCACATTCAATCACGTGCAGTAATATTGGAACCGGCCACAGGAGGAGGAGAGGGGCAAGATCGCTAATACTAGAGAATAGACGGGACTGGCTGTGAAAGGGTTAACTCGACACACTTGACAAATTCCACAGGTCCAATCCCCTAACAGCAAAGAGACTAAATTAACAATCCGTCTGCTTTACCCTCCCTCCTCTCCTCCCTCTGCCCCTCCCTCTCCTCGCTGCCTCTGTCCGTTCCTCCCCTCCCTATGTCCGTGCATCCCTCCCTCCCTCCATCCCTCCCTCCCTCCCTGCATTACTCCCTCCCTCCCGTCTCCGCCCGGCTGCCGCAGAGGACCCGGTGGACATGTTTGAGCACGCGCCGCGGCCGCCGCACTCGGTCCTCAAGTTCCTGCAGGACATGTTCTGCGAGCGCGAGACGGCCGCCATCTTCTACCACACCGACATGCTCGTCATGATCGACATCATCGTGCGCCAGCTCTCCGACCTCTCCGCCGGCGACAAGGTCGCTAGCGCCCGCTTACCCGCCGGGAGAATCCTCGCGCGATGACGCGACACGCGCGCGCCGACGACGCGTCTTTGAGAATCTGCCGGTGATCTCGGTCGGCCCGTGGCGACTGGATCTGTCCCGTCGGCGAGCCTTGTATACTTCACGTGGCCACAACGTGCACCTGGCCTGGCACAAGCGCCATAGTGACGACGCCGCGACTTAGTGGCGAACGGCGTTGTCGTTGCGATATGTTGTCCGCGTTCTGACGCGGGTGAACACGCGTAGAGCGGTCGGCTCGCACGAGTTTTGTAAATTCGCACCAAACCGGCTCACGTTTACGTTTCTAGCCTAGAGGCTCGAGTAAAGAGAATCTGCGCAAAACCCTCCAGCACTTGCCCCAAAAGTCTGTCGGGCTACACGGGGGGGGGTGGTGGTCTTCGTGTTTGTTTTCCGTAGATGCGGATGGAGTACCTGTCGCTGATGCTGGCCATCATGCGCAGCACCGACTACGTGCAGCACTCGCACCGCGGCGGGGACCTGCGCGCCTGCTTCCGCCGCATCGCCGCCGAGGAGGGCGCCGAGGGCGACCAGCACTGCCGCATGGACCGCGACATCGTGCGCCAGATCTGCTCCGAGTTCCCCGCGTTCGGCGACGGCGCCTGACGCGCGGGGCGGTGACGCGCGGGGCG
>JAZEWU010000025.1:278413-290682 GCA_036362915.1 Geotria australis | reverse complement strand
CCCCCTCCCTCCCTCGCAGGCATCTGCTCTCCGCGCACACGCAGCAGCCAGACGCTGCTGTGCTGGGGATGCAGACAGGGTTTGTTTGTTCTCAAGTCTGCAAGACATTTTGAGCCACGTTCGCCAGCCGCTCCTGCTTCAGACGCGCTCACAAAGGTCAGGGCTGCGCGGCCGGAGCGACGGCGGCGAGAGGAGCCGAGGGAACGAACGGGCAAGCGGGTGAAGGAGTCAACGCGGCAACTGTTGCAGGCTGTGCCGTCGGCCTCTCGCCGCGAAGCAGTTTCCTTTTGGAGCGAGCTGTTGGGAGTCGCGACCACCGTTTTCGGTTTGTCGATGGAGAACGGAGGAGCCATGACTATGCAAGAGACAACATGAATGCAGCCAGAAGGTGCAGAAAAAACACACACACACACAGGTGTACACACACACAAACAGGTGTACACACACACACACAGGTGTATACTCACACATTGGCACGCACACGCACGCACGTGTAGTGTCGCGTAGACGGGAGCTCACGCGACATTTTGTTAATTCGCACGTTTGATGTTAATTCGCACGGAGGAATCCCGCTTCCAGAGCCCGCAAGCTCAGTGTATTTTCTGGTGCAATGATAAACATCCACGTCACGTTGCCGCGGCTCGCACGCGTCACCCTCGCCGCCGTCCCCCCGTGCGAGCAGGGTGCTGCTGCGGCCGCGGAGGAGCGCCCCCGCGATCGGCGCCGCCCCGTGGCGCCGGAAACGCGGCGTCGCCGACGAGCGCGCCTCGCCGGCCGCGGCGGCCGTCGTGGCGACGACGGCGCTCGCGGCCGCTCTGCTCGTGCTCTACCTGCTGTGGGCGGCGTGACCGCCGGAGACCGTCACCACCGGTAACCGCCGAACATTCCCGACCCCCGCCGACGACCGCTACTGGGAACGGACGATGCCCCCGGCGCGCGACAGCGACTGCCGCCGGCGTCCGTCACCGATCGCTTCTGGCAACATCTGGCGTCGGTGCCAGATTTGGACGCAGACGGCGATCGCGCTGTAGCGAGCAGACGAAACGCAGGGGAGGGGGTGGGGGGGAGGAGGCATTCCTTCCAGGCCGAGTGCTCACGGCCCAGACGTAACACAGACACCCCCACCGGCAGCAAGGCTTTACTCGCCTATTAATATCGTCATCTTACACAACCTGCCACCGACGTTGCGTAAACAACGCTCACACTTTAAGCCGGCTCGAGGCATTCGCTTCGCCGCGAGGTCTCACTGTCTCGGCCAAGACAGCGAGTATTGACGGCGAGTGTGTCCGCGCGCGACCGATAGTGCTGGCCATCGACCCCCTTCTGTGCCGTGCTTGACTTCATAGGTGCTCGCGAACAGAACTTACCCTAACAGTCTGTTTAGGCTACGTCGGAGATCTTTGTGTTTGCGTGCGACCGAGGCTTGCGTGTCACGGCGCGCTGGGCTCCACTGACCTGGCGCTCGCCGTGCTTCTGCTGGAGGCCCTGGCGCGGATCTTTCAGACGGACATGCGGGTCGCAACGCTCGGCGTTACGCGCGACGATCGCCGTGCAGCGGCGCTCAGAAAAAACCTCTCGCCCGAAGAAAAACCCCGGCACTCAGCCGGGAGCCGTCGCGAAAGTCTTGCTTATTTAATCAACAAGTTTCAGTACAGCACACCGAGCGCATCACTGCACCGCGTACGGTCGTTGCGCGTCGCGTGGGTGCCAAGCGCAGAATACGACTATCGGTTCCCGGAATCCGTCGGATCGCAAGATGGATACGTTTCCGCTCGGAATGCTTGCAGCGAGCGGCGCACCTCCTTGTGTCAGAGAGAAACAGCCGCGCCAAATGAAGTCGCAGAGCTGCTTCTTAAACCCCACCGGAGGAGCCGGAGCGAGGCGAGGTGGCGCGCTAGGTGGCGCCGTCTCCGCGCCGCCTCTGCCCTACAGCGCCTCCTTGGCGGCCATGCGGCACAGCACTGCGTCGATCAGCGTCCCCATCCGCTCCTCCTCTACGGCTACCTTGTACGTCTGTCCACGCACGCCAACACAGTCACGAACACATGTTGACGCACAGCATCATGAGCACCGGAAAATAAACGCGCGGATGCCTCGCTTAGACAAAAGAGGCTGTTGAGGCAACTACTGTTAGTGAGCACCTATAAAGGCTGGCACGGCACACGAGAGGATGGGTGGCCAGGCCCACGTGCCTGGCCCACTTTGTTTCCCTGGTGGCAATGTTAACACTTCGCACCAAAAACTCACTTGAGGCTGATTTGCCCAAGGAGTGGCCCAGGACTGGTTAAGATAGTCGACACCGTGAGCAGGAATCAAACTCGGGTCTCTGGGTTTGTAGCACAGCATACTAACCACTAGACTACCGCTCTTCACGGTACACGCAGAACATTTCCCCAAGGTACGCACGGTGACACACAGATGCGCACGGCGGGACACGGACACGCACGCGCGCCGCCACCACCAAGGGCCCGCTCACACGCGCGCGTGGGCGTTTGCGAGCGGCGGGGAGTTTGCGTTGGGGACGCGGCCTGACCTTGCGTACGCGGGCGAGGTCGGCGAGTGTCGGCAGCTCGCCGGCCGGCACGCGCTGCCCGCTCACCAGCGCCTCCACCGTGGCCGGATCCACCCGCCCTGCACCCTCCTCCTCCACCAGCACCACCAGCACCGCCGTGTCTCCGTCCGCCACGCCGAACTTCCGGAACGCGTCCGAGATCTGTCACCGGTTGCGCAGAACGTTTTGAATGCGTGTATCCACAAAACAACGACGACAGCAGACCTCGTGTGCTTGGTCATCAGTTGGCGGGTTACACCACGTGTTGTGTCAGCTCACCGGTGAGCTGAAGAACGATTCTCACGATTGAAGCAAGCATATCGATTACGATATTGCCAGATCACTCTAAACTACGCCAGAATAATATTTTATCATCATTATCAGTCCTCGCATCATCCTGTGCAGGGTTGTTGGGGGTCGGAGCCTTGTTGGGGCCCGGAGCTTATCCCGACAGACACAGATTGCGAGGCAGGGAAATACCCAGGATTGGACGCCAGTTCACCACAGGGCGCCAGGGTCAGGCCAATTAATGTAAACAGCAGCAGCGTGTCTTTGGACTGTGGGAGCAAACTGGAGTACCCGGCGTAAACCCACGCGGACATGGGGGAGAACATGTAAACTCCACACAGAAACATGTCCAATGAGTCGGGAATCGCACCTGGGACCTTCTTGCCGTGAGGCTGCAGCGCTACTCACTTCACCACCGTGCCACCCTATGACATTCCATTGCAGAAATGAGTTGGTGAGCGGGACAACGCGGCGTGGGAACGTCATTGGCGATGGTGCGCGTGGAGGCCGCGCGACGCTCACGTTGTTGCTGGGAGACAAGTTGTAGATGACCTCGGAGTGCAGCGCCTTGGTCTTGAGCTTGCCCAGACGGTGCAGGTGCACGGCCTTGTGTGCCGCCACCAGCACCTGGAAGGGGTCCAGCACCTGTGGCGGGGGCGGGGGGCGGCGGCCCGGTCAGCCCCGCGTCGCCCTCTGCGGGTGCCGATACGGTTGAAGAGCGACTGGCGTGGTGGTTGTTGGTGCGTGAATGTTGTACGGTTGGAGAGTAGATACCGTGTGGTTTCCGTGCGGTTGTGCGATTGCCGTGCGGTTACGCGATTGCCGTGTAGCCGCGCAGTTGATGGTCACCGTGTGGTTGGTGGTTGTCGTGCGGTTAACGGTTGCTGTGTGGCCCGGGGAGGTGTCGGCGGGTTGTCGCTGCGTAGCTGCTGTTTAGCCGTGCCGTTGATGACAGCTGCGGTGGTTGCTGTGAGGTTGCCATGTGGTTGCTGCTGTGCAGTTGATTCGTCGTATCACCTTGTGATTTTATATACCGGTTAGTTCTATCGTTTGTTGTATCGCTGGAATCGTGGATCCAGAGCGTGAGAGCTCACTGGGTATTTTATGCTATAATAATAATAAACATCTATGTATACGCGGCTGTCGTGACGCGTGGTTCCCGTGTAACCCCGTGCGGTGACCCCGTGCGGTAACCCCGTGCGGTGACCCCGTGCGGTGACCCCGAGTGGTGACCCCGTGCGGTGACCCCGTGCGGTGACCCCGAGCGGTGACCCCGAGTGGTGACCCCGTGCGGTTATCCACTTGTCGCGCGGCTTCCCGCCAGCGCGGCCAAGCGATTCGCACGGCCTCACCACGGCGGCGCTGATGACGGCCCCCGGCAGGGTCCCGCTCACGGCCTTGAGCCGCAGCTCGGCCGCGTTTTGGACGCCGCGGAAGAGCAGCAGAGAGACGTGCCAACCCGGGAAGCGCTCCAGCGGCCAGCAGTCGGGGCCCTCGGCTCCCTGAGGGCCCGTGAGCCCCATCCTTCCCGGCCGCTCCTCCACACTGGCCCCGCTAGCACCAACGACACCACCTGGCCCACAGACCGAAGACAAACACAGTCGTCGGTCAGCCGAGGTCTGACAAGCGAAATAAGAGCTCCTCTTTCGCGACAGCCGTGTCGAGCGTTGCTACTCTCACCTTCATAGGAGCCGAAACGTGCAGTTCACTGTGATGCAGCTAGGAGTGAGACCAAATCTCTGTACAAGTCGATTCCTGTCACCGGAACAGATAGAAGCGTTCACGTCGCGATCCCTGTCAGGTAGTACTTGGTATTGCCTGCGAATTCTACCAAACACTTCGAAGCCAAGCTGAAAGACGACGATGTCCAGAGGCTAGCCATCGTGCTTCGAAGAATCGCAAAGAAGAAGACCGGAACAGATGCCAGGCAGGTGGAACCCTTAGTATCGAAGGAATCCCGCTTTCAGAAATTGCCAGCTCACTGGGTATTTTCTGCTGGAATAATTGACATCTATTAATAAACAAGGAGTGAAGTGGACCATCGGCGTGTCACACACACCTCACACAACAACAGCTCGGGTACTGGGAGCACCTGGGCTACAGCTCCCTGTGTTACGCGTATTTATTTAACTTTGATTTGTTATACATTTATCACTTTCCATCTGTTCCTTTTCTCTTTAGTTAATAGTTTGTTTCTATTTAACTTTGGTGTTTGTTTTTGTTGTCTGCCAGGCTTTTATTGTTGCTTGTTTTGTGTCTGTTTTACGCCGACTCCTGGCCCAGTTTATGTAAGGCCTGTCTTGCCTAGACTCGCCTCGTGTGGCCCAGGTGTCGGGTGTAAAAGTTATGTTTTTGTTGTTGTTATAAATAACTGCGTTTTTTCTTTACTGTTGCGTGTGTCTATGTATATGTTCTTGTGCTTCAATGTTAATTGTTTAATTTAGATTGGCGTTGCTTCCCCCTCATGTCTGTATCTCTGTCTTCCTGTCTCTGTGTCCCTGTGTCTCCCCCTGTCGCTCACCCTCCCTCCGTGTTTGTCTTTAAGGAAGTGACGGCCATCTTAGGGGACGCTGGCAGATTTTTGCCGCTCTTAAGATTGCCAGTTTCAGGACCTTTCAGTGTAATTCGAAGCAGGCTTAATCATTTAATTTTTGTTGCTTTGTTTTTTTATTCGTTGTTTTTTGTCGTTGTTGACATGCTGTTCTCTCCGTGGCCCTTGTGCAGCGCTTTGTGACCCTCGGGTGAAAGGCGCTCTATAAAATGATATTATTATCTCTCTATCTATAGCACGGGTGAACGGATGAGTTTACTGATTGACTCATCAAATGAATGGGTGAAGGAATAAGTGGGTGTTATTGAGTGGGTGAGTTAATAGTGAGATGTGAAAGAAGCGTGAATGAGCTGTGAGTGGTGAGGGAACAGTGAGTGATGGGTGAGTGAGCCGAGAGGGAACAGTTAGTGATGGATGAGTGAGCTGTGAGGAAACCGTATGTGAGCGGCTGTGAGGGAGCAGTGAGGGGACCGTGGGTGAGCTGTGAGCAAACTGTGATGGAACAGTGAATGATGGGTGACTGAGCTGTGAGGAAACTGTGAGCGAACAGTGAGTTATGGGTGAGTGAGCGGTGAGTGAGCTGTGAGGAAACTGTGAGAGAATCCTGTGTGAGCCGTGAACAGTGATTAATGGTCGAGTGAACTCGTTGCTCACCGGGCTCGTTCTGCGCGCCCCGGCCTCGGCCGCTCCTCGCCTGGTCCGTCCGGGTTCAACCCCGAGCCTCTCTCCTCCGCGCTGCTCCCGTCGCGGACACACACACAACCCGCGCGTGACGTCACGCGCCCTCGGAAGAACATGACGTCACTTAGTTTACGCGCGCTCCGAAGAGGGACCATTATCCGAGACGTCGCCAATTATAAATCGTTCCTTTTAATGCCACGCTGTGTTAACAACGGACGCGTTGAGCTTATTTTAAATCGTGCAGCACTACTAATGCAACAGCAGCAGCAGCAGCATCAGGAGCGCATCACCGATCATATAGTGGTGACGCGGCGTGACCGCGCGGGTCAGGGGTCGCCCGTCATGGCCGCGCTCATGGTCGCTGTGGCCGCCTACGTCGGGGTCTCGGCCACGATCTTCGGCGCCATGAGCGGCGCGCTCCGCGACCCCTACATGGACGAGGTGTTCCACGTCCCGCAAGCGCAGAAGTACTGCAACGGCTCCTTCCGCGAGGTGCGGAGTGCCGCGCAAACTGCTGCTGCTGCTGCATTAGCAGTGCTTTAGCATTAGCACTGTATTAGCAGTGCTGCACGAAGGGGGGGTTGTTTCCCGCGTACCTCCACGCACGCCGCGTTTTCCGCAGATAAACCCTTTATCCTGAGCTTACGTGATCTTAGCAGCCACCCCGGGGAGCTGCCGCTCATTGGGGGGGCACGCCGGGGATGCAGGGGGCGCTGGTGTTGTTTAAGCTGTCACGCCGCGCCGCTGCAACTACATGTCGTGCGTTTAACCCATACTTCACCATTCTCAGTGCCCGGTTCAGATATCACCACTCGTCAATTTACGTTGGTCGTGACCCTACAATCAGCCCTCGTGTCGCACCGCTGTGTAAACTGTTGTACTGCACTGCTGCGCCACCGCTTCCGTCTTCCCGTTCATTAATTCGTTGGGTCTGCGTCTCGCACGGCAGAGGGCGCGATTGAGCCTCGCTCACACGTTGCCATTACTGAGAGACCACCCCGCGAGCCTGAATCATGCTCTGCAAGGGTGACTTGGTTAATTGGCCTGCTGACCAAATTGTCCCCGGTGCCCTGTGATGGACTGGCGTCCTATCCTGGGTTTAGCGATTCCTTGCGCCCTGTGTCTGCTGGGCTAGGCTCCGGCTCACCGTGACCCTGTACAGGATTAAGCCGTTTCTGACAATGATTATGAAGGGTGAATTGGGGTAGAAAGTAGGTTTGTTTGAGACTTATATGTGTAAGCCAATGGCAGGTGACATAGAACTGCTCTTTAGAGTTACTCTTCCGAGATAGCCATGTCAAGTGTTCCGCCGCACAACATGGCTATCCCGAATGATTAGCGCTTAAGGAGTTACATCAGGACAGGTGTACCCGTTGGCAGGTGTAGAGCAGTAGTGTAACAAGTGTAACCATGACGAGGAGCTTCAGCATCGACACAAGCGGCCATACGGTTGCTAATTACGAGTGTGACTCCTGCCCGTGCAGTGGGACCCGAAGATCACGACGCCACCGGGGTTGTACGCGCTCTCCCTGGGCCTCCTCTCACCGCTGGGCTGGGCGCTGGGGCTGCCTCCCGCAGAGCGCTGCTCCCCGACGCTGCTCCGTCTCACGAGCCTCCTCTTCAGCCTCGGAAACTTCTACGCGCTCTACCTGCTCACGGGCCGCCTGCACAGCGCCACGGTGAGCGTGGTGTTAAGAATAAAAAGAATAATCGATCGTTTCTAACGAGCACGTCCTTGTTCACTTGTAAAGAGGGGGAGAACGATTCAGAGGAGCAGGTGTACTAAAGGATAAAGCACGTTGCCATCAGTTATTTCGCAGCCATTCCGACCGATTCGTCTGTAACCGCGAACGCCGTAGAGCAGCGGTTCCCAAACGTTCTCGGTTCACGGTGCCATTAGTGTATCAGGATTTTTACCACGGCGCCCAAAGTCAGAAAATATAAGGCATATATCGAAAATGAGTAATATCCTGCGGAACCTGTGAGTTAGCCGTGGCGTAGTTTGGGAACCATCGCCGTAGGGAATTGCAATCTCCGTGCTTTTCTAATTACGCTTGACCCCGGCTCGTCCGCTGACCCCCTCGTGCAGAAGCTGTCGACGCCACAGCAGCTGCTGCAGGCGCTGTCGCTGGCGCTGCTGCCGGTGCTCTACTTCTTCTCGTTCCTGTACTACACGGACGCCGGCTCCACGTTCCTGGCGCTGCTCGCGTACCTCATGTGCGCGCACGGTCGCCACGGCGCCGCCGCGCTCGTGTCGCTGCTCGCGCTCTCCTTCCGCCAGACCAACGTGGTGTGGGTCGCCTTCTACGCCGGCACCGTGGCCTGCCAGGTGCGGCCTCTCGCGCGTTAGCACCACCCGCTTAAACTCGTGCAGGCTCGCGGGGGGCTGGAACCTATCCCGACAGGGGGCAAGGCAGGGCTATACCCAGAAATGGACGCCAGTCTATCACGCGGAACCGGGGGGCAATTTAGTGAGCAAGCCAATTTACTTGGGCAGTTTGCCTTAGGACGGCGGGAGGAAACTGGAGTACCCGGCTAAAACCCAGACGGACATATGGAGAACATGGACCCAAGCCGGAATTTGAACCCAGGACCTTTTGGCCGTGAGGCGACAGTGCTGCTCGCTGCCTCACCGTGCTACCCTGATTATTGTCATTATTGCTGTCAAACGCACTGCTGTGCCCCCAGCAACGCGCACCCCAGCCACACGGAAACCCGCCAGAATCCCCACTAGTGCACCGGGTGACACAGTTCGTGTGTGTACCTGTGTGTACCTGTGTGCGCGTGCCTGCCTGCCTGCGCGGACAGGAGCTGGACAGAGCCTGGGAGGAGCAGCAGAGCAAGAAGGACGCTAGCCCGAGCGACGGGCGGCCACCGTCCCTCTGGCAGAGCTGCCTGCGGCCGCTGCGCTTCGGCCTGCGCTGGTCGCGCTCCCCGGGGGCCGTGTGGCGCGCGCTGGCGCCGGCCTGGCCGTACGCGCTGCCGCTCGGCGCCTTCCTGGCGTTCGTCGTCGCCAACGACGGCATCGTGCTGGGCGACCGCGCCAGCCACCGCGCCTGCCTCCACTTCCCGCAGCTCTTCTACTTCCTCGCCTTCTCGCTGGCGTTCAGCTCGCACCTGCTGCTCTCGCCGGCGCTCCTGCGCGACTCGGCGCGCGCCCTCCGCCGGCGTCCCGCGGCCGCGCTCGCCCTGACGGCGCTCTGCTGCCTGCTCGTGTGGCGCTTCACCTACGCGCACCCCTACCTCCTCGCCGACAACCGCCACTACACCTTCTACCTGTGGCGGCGGGCGCTGGGGCGACACCCGCTGGCGCCGTTCCTGCCGGTGCCCGCGTACCTGTTTGCCGGCCGGGCGCTGAGCGAGACGCTGCGCGCCAAGTCGCCGTTCTGGCGCGCCGGCTTCGCGGCGTGCGTAGCGGCGGCGACGGTGCCGCAGCGGCTGCTGGAGCTGCGCTACTTCATCCTGCCGTACCTGGTGCTGCGGCTCAACGCGCCCGTGCCCTGCGCGCCCCGTCTGCTCGCGGAGGTGGCCCTGCACCTGGCCGTCAACCTGGTGACCGTCCACCTGTTCCTGCACCGGACCTTCCTGTGGCCCGACAGCGCCGAGCCGCAGAGGTTCATGTGGTGACGCGCGGCGCCGCAGCCCGTCGGGGGCCCGCGAGGCGACCGTCCGCGGCGTTTTCCGGCGCCGACAAAACGGACGCACGCGCGCGCAGTTTTCACTTTGTTTTTAATAAAGTCCACAAAAAGTCGATGTCAAAACAGGGGCCTCGAAAACGCCATCGTCCTTCTGTGAGAAACCTTCCCTTCTGAATTAATCGGCCGCCGCGTCGCCAGTCGGCACCGCGAAGCTCCCGGGGGCCGCGAGCCCCGGCGCGCACGCTGTAGAAAAGGCTGCTGCTCACATGAGACCTCTTTGCTATATCCTACACATCAATAAATACATCCAGTGAAAAAAACCAGGCTCTAGCTTACAGACAGGAAATGTTGACATCCATTTAATATGTTCCGTAAAACGGGAGAAATTAAGACTAAAATTCTCACAGAAAAACGTGTCAACGCCCCGGGGAGGGAAACTCTACGGCGCATTCCGCGTCCACGGCCAAATATACAAACTCCTGGGCGGCATCGCGGGGGGCCTGCGACCCCCCCACGCTTCTTCCCCATGCTTTTCCGTGCCGCCCAACGCTGGCGTCACACTCCCATTGGCGCAACCTGCTTGGGGGGTGGGGGGGGGGTGTGCGCTAGCGACCAGCGGCGTTGCTGGAAAACGCCAGCGGAGCTGGTGGCGGGGAGGGGGTGCTCGCGCTCCCCACCACCCGTACGGCGGAGCGAGGAACGTGCAGAGGGCGCTATCTCGGGGGGGCGCTGCGCTCTGGCGCAGCGAGCGGTCGCGGGAAGGGGCGCTAGTGGCGCGCTCTGAACGTTACAGTGTCTGACTCGATCCTCCACAGTGTGGGACCAACTGGCGCTACGGTTAACAGTGTTGGACTAACTAGACGTGTGTCACACCGAATCTGGGGTTCGGTGTTACACTGGCTAGGTTTACGTGTTGCACAGATTCGCGGTCTTTGTGTATCGCACTGAGTCTGGGATTAAACAGTGTCACACCGACTCAAGGGTTAACAGCGTCAGACTGCCTTTGTGTCAGATTGACTCTGGGGTTAACAGTGTCACGCTCACTCGAGGTTTAACAGTGTCGGACTGACCCAGGGTTCTAAGCGTGCCCACGTGACGCGCTCCGCGTGGAGGCGACGGTATTGGGTGATTGGGGGGAGAGGGGGAGACGCTGACTTCCACAGCCACATTCAAGTCTCATCGTGTGCAGCTTAAATTAGACTTTAGAAAAAAACCCAAAACGAAATCAATTCTCATGCTATTCAACAACGACGACGGAAATCAAGTTAATAAAAATCAGTACAAAAGAAACCAATGTACAAATGAGACCTCGCCTTCCGACCACATTAGAAACGATGAGAGCAAGTATCTACAAATATAACAGTTCTCCCTGTTTGGAAAAAAAGGCGACGCGTTGGAAGATTTCCCAGAATGCCTGCTGATGCCACTCATCAGTTCAGTCCGCCGTAGTCATGTGATATGTATCAACCAATCGGAAGAGTGCACCCTGTTCCGAGGGCTGCGTCTGTCCTGGCAGTTCGTCACCGCCGCGGCGACGGGGCGGCGGCGGAGGAGAGGGGAGCGAGCCGCGTTCCCGCCGTCGCCGCGGAGAAACACTTGCGCTCCCGCGCCGCTCCTCCCGGCCTCCCGGCCTCCCGGCGCGCGGGCGGGCGACCCGGCGCCATCACGACGCCGCCGCCGCTTCGGTGTCGGCGTCCGCTGCTTAGGCGACGATTGCTAGGCAGTGGAAGGTCCACGGGCTCCGCGCCGTGTCAGCTGACGTCTTTCCCCCGCGCCGAGCAGCTGGTCCCGGGCACTCTGTGCACAGGCACAACGCGGTGACGTCTC
The DNA here is from genome assembly GCA_036362915.1 of Geotria australis. Taxonomy (NCBI): domain Eukaryota; kingdom Metazoa; phylum Chordata; class Hyperoartia; order Petromyzontiformes; family Geotriidae; genus Geotria; species Geotria australis. Next base: position 279,146 of record JAZEWU010000025.1, on the reverse strand, counting down.
GGCCGCGCGGCGCCAGCAACTCACCTATCGCCTGCGCCGGGCTTTTTCTTTGGCACGTGGTGCCTCCCGCCACCCCCCCACCACCACTCCTCCCCCAGGGCTTGGCGGAGCGGGTGCCGCTTCGGAGCGGGTTAGGAGGGGGAGCCCGCCGAGCGGACGTGGCGCGTGCGTGACGCGCGTGGCGAGCGGCGGCGGCGCGCCCTCCGACCCCCGCGTCGCGCCGGGGCGGGGAGGGGCGCGCGCGGTGGTGGTGGTGGGGGGGAGGGCGGCGCAGGCAATGACATCACAGGAAGCGATGGTGCTGCCACGGTCCGGCCCGGGCGCCTGCTCAGATGGAGGTCTCATTGCTGCCACTGTGGGTCGGGGTGGAATGGGGCGGGCGACAGCGTGCGGGGTGAGCCGGCGCAAATAAAGATGAGACGACAAAAAAACAACGGAGGAGGGGGACGACGATAACGGTGGGCGCACTCACTGAAAATATTTACGCAACAGAAATCTGTGGAATGGAATGAGTCGACGGCGACGGGAAGGGGACGGTGGAATCGGTTAACCTCCCGCAAAACGAGAAGCGACGAACGATCGGCGCGAGCGGCGCATCGAGCGCAAGCGGCAGGCGGGGCGGACGTGCGTGGTGAGGGGTATGCGGTCGGCACCGCGGGAGGGTGGGTTCATGGGTCACGCGTGGCACCGAAACGGGGGGTCGTGGTGAAGGCACGACCCCCGTTTCAAACCC
>JAZEWU010000025.1:177031-198187 GCA_036362915.1 Geotria australis | reverse complement strand
CGCTGGTGCCGCCAGGGAGGAGGCGTGACGTCAGTGGGAGAAGGTGAGACCCAGGGTCTCGCCACGAGACCCGGCCGCACCACACTCACCTCAGCCGTAGGCCACAGCGACGGAGGGGCTTGTGCTCTACAGCCGAGCAGTAGTGTATTTGCAATTTGTTGCAAACTTAAAAATCTACAAGACGGGGAAAAACCCTTTGACAGCAAACGTGAATATCGGGCGCGAGAAAACGCTTGTATGTTCGGTGTCGGCTGCACAATTCGCTCGGATGTAGTGGAGAGCGCGAGTGCTCCAGTGAACGCCAGCTCCTTCACCCTGGAGGCAACGCCAAAGAAAGGTCACGTGATTACATTTGTAGCGGAGAAATGCTATTACCCCCAATATATACCCGAGGTGAGAGAACTTTATCCGTATACGTGTCAATGTTCAGTCGATAAAAAAACTGTTGCGTGAATCCTGCTTATTGCCCGTACCGATGAAGTTGCATCGCTAGTGCTTGGTCACCCGAGGTGACGCTGTTCAGTGTGGCCTCCAACTTTACATCGATTGGTGTTCGCGCACTCGTGAGTCTCGGCGCTGAGCCCCGGTCGTTACGCTGCATCGCTCCGTTATTACGAGTCGGTGCGGCGAGTGGGGTTTGTGACTCTGCTCGTGACGCCAACCCCCCCCGTCCCCCAGGCTGTCTGCTCGACATCACCAACTCCCCGGCGGCCTCCTCCCGCGACGGCCACGGCTCCACCGCGCCACTCGGCAACAAGGCCCGGGGCCCGGGGGCCAAGGCGGCTGCGGAGCACGCCGAGGGTAAGGCAGGAGGCTCCCGGGCATACACCCGGACGTGTCGTCGACTAAAAATAAACCCCCCTTACGCTTGCGATACGTGTAACAAATTGTGTCGGTTAGTAATCTTAATTATTTATTATATAATAATAATGATAGTAATCATCGTCGCACGAGCCGCGTCGTCCAGCACTAACGAGGTGGAATGACCGCGATCTTAACGAACGCTCGCGTTTCCACGCGCCGGTCTCCTCTCTCTCTCGCAGAGCCGGCGTTCATCACCGACGAGGCGTTCATCACGGACGAGACGTTCGACTTTGACTTCGTGCTGTCGCCGACCAGGTGAGAGTGCTCACACCTGCTCACTAACCAGGTGAGAGGGTTTCCTCCTCCATTAGCTAAACACCCCGCCATACATTTTAAGTGATATTGGCGAAAAGCCGCCGAATGTTGAACCGTTGCCTGCAAATTACTTGATTGAGATCACACGCAACAACATCGTCTTCGACTGCGAAAACTTGGCAGGACCCTCCTTGGGACTCGGTGAGGTTCTCCTGGTTGAATAAGCGTCATGATAATAATAATGAAGCGCATGATGAGCAGACCTCCATTCTACATCGCCCTGGATAAGGGCGTCTGCTAAATCATAATTATAATCTCCATAAATAGCTGGGTACTCTAGATTTCTCCCATCGTCCACATAAATGCTGCCTAGCTTAATTGGCCTGTTGACTAAATTTCCCCTGGTGCCCTGCAATGGACTGGCGTCCGATCCTGGATATAGCCCTGCCTTGCGCCCTGTGTCTGCCGGGACAGGCTCCGGTTCACCGCAACCCTGTACAGGATTAAGCGGTTTCTGATGATGGATGATGAGATGAGCTGTGGAATTAACAGTCTTTGTGATATCATCACTCACCGAGACCATCTAGACGATTAAGCAGGTACTGATCTCCATGTATAAACAAAAATATATTTAAAGATTCCGTCGGCTTTGCACGCGAACGCCGCTGGGTGCTATCGGTGCGGGCGGTTGGCCGACGGCCCGCGAGCGTGCTGCGTTCGCGGAGCGAGACGTGCGGCGGGCGGCCGCGGGCTTCGTGCCGTAACCCCGAGCGTGCTGCGCCAGCAAGGAGAGGGAGAACGAGGTGGACGAGGAGGATGAGGTGTTCTTCGGGCCCCCGGGCCACCGGGAGAAGTGCATCGTGGTGGGGAAGGGGCTGCAGCAGGACGCGGGCCCCGAGCCGCACTGGAGCCCCCTGAGCGGGGACAAGTTCGTGCAGGTGCCCCGACGCGTCCCCCTGCCCCGACGACGATCCCTGCCGGCCCCCTGCACGCGATTCTCCGATATCGGCTGAAATCGTAGAAATCCACGCTTTATCCGCGCGCCTCACAGTCGTGTTGCGACGCTCGCCTCAACCCCGTGGCTACGGCGACGTTCGATCCCCTCCCTCCGCCCCCCCCCGCTCGCTCCATCAGGTCTGCAAGGAGGCGACGCTGCTGGCGCTGCACATGGAGAGGGCGCGCGAGGCCCCCGCGGCGGGGCCCGGCGGCGCCCGGCCGGGGGGCAGGAGCGCCGTCAAGGCCAGGGTGACCAAGAGGTTCGTGCAGGAATCCTGCCCCGAGGTGAAGCCGCCGCGGGCGGCGCGCGCGCCCCTCGCCCCGAGCGAGGTCGGCGCCACCCGCCGGGACGCGTCCCCGCCGCGAGGACCCGCGCGCGCCGCCGGCGACCTCCCGGACCGCGCGGCGGCCGGGGCCGGCGAGGACGGCGCGGCGAGCCGAGACGGGCCCGCGTCGACGCAGGTACTGCCGAGCGACGCCCGCGCGCGACGCCCGACCTCGGCGGCCGGCCCGCGCCGTCGCCGTGCCGATCCGAGCCCGGGCTTCCTGACGCGCGTTCTCTCCCGGCGCAGGCGAGCCACGGAGACGGCGACGGAGAGGCGAGGCCTCCACCGAGCTGCCCGGTCTCGGAGGACGACGCGGCGGACGTGTCGGCGCCGTCGATCTTGCCGCTGCCCGGCCGCGCCAAGGTGCCCCCACCCCCTCCGGCCCCCAGGAGCTCGACACTGGTAGAGTAACCTGCTGGCGGATTCTCGGTTTACCCCGTAATTACCACACGGGGTAGATAGATAGACGTTTATTATTACAGCACAAAATACCCAGTGAGCTTTTTCAAGCTCTTTATGGAATGCCTGCTCTTGTGACACAACAACAAACACGCGATTTGGGGGGTGGGGGAGCGCTGCGCTTGTTTGTTTCCTCGTTTGAGGAAGCCACCCTTATCTCACTTGTTACATTGTTGCTAGCAGATTACCCGCTATAGGGACGCTCTTGTTCCAAGCGTGTAACGCGTTCTTCTGACGTCGCTGGTTGATGGCGTTGTCTGCCGACGTCACCGCTTTGACTTGGACTTCTTTCCGACGTCCTTTTGGGAATATTGCTGCTAGCTCTCTGATTGTGAGAAGTGATCGTCACTAAGTGGGAAGTAAAGCTGAAATAAGACTAAAAGCTTATGAAGGCTTTGCACCCAGGACCCTCAGTGCGGACGTACATCCATTATATGTAGATCACGTGTAGATGGCTGTGACACCCGTGAGGCGCGCGCCATCGCCCTCCAACTCGTGCGATTTCCTCCGTAGCTGCGACGGCCGCTGGGACTGAAGCCGCCGGGCCCCGTGCGAGGAACGCGACCGGCCTCACAGGGGCAGCACAACACCTCGTCCTCCTCCTCCTCCTCCTCCGGCTCGTGCTCCTCGCTGCCCGGCCACTCCTCAAGCCGCCGGACCTCCCCGTGCGGTGAGCCGCCGCCAGAGCCGGGCTGCACCTCCGCCGCGGGGTCGTCCCGCACCGTACCGCACCGTCCTCCCGCGCGGGCGAGTGGCCGCTGACGCCGGCGACGCCGCTGTTTCTCTTCGCAGGAGACGGCGCAACCGGAGGCCGGAACGGCGGCTCTGCCGCTGGCCCGCGCCTGCGGGGAGCGCTGCGGCCGCCCACGGGCCGTCCGGCGCAAGCGGGCGGGGGACTCCCTCGCCCGTCGTCACAGCAGGCGACGGCGTCCCGGGGCCACCTCGCACGGGCGCCCGCGCTCCCCGGCGGGGGCGCCGGACCCGCGCCCGACGGCTCGGCCGTCCTGGGCGGCAAGCGGGCGCCGGCTCCGGGCCAGCCGGCCCCACAGCACGGCCCGGCCCAGGACGGCGGGAGGGCGGCGGCTGGGAGCCGGGGCACGCCGGTCGCGCCGGGCCGAGGGGACGCGGCCTGTGCCGTCGGACCCGGTCCCGCTCGCCAACTCGCGACGCCCGGCAAGGACAGACGTGAGTCGGCGGTCGCGTCGTGCATACACACCGGCCCGGGGGAGCGAGGGGCGGGCGCTGAGCGGGCGCTGAGCGGGCGCTGAGCGGGCGCTGAGCGGGCGCTGAGCGGGCGCTGAGCGGGCGCTGAGCGGGCGATTTGCGGGCGATTTGCGTTGTCTTGCAGCCGGTGGCAAACTCGCAGAGGCGGGGACGCCCGTACGGCCACAGCGGGGACGCAGGCTCTCGGCGCTCGGCTCCACCGACAGGTGAGGTGCAGCCGCGCGTCTCGCACCCTAACGCCAAACCCTCGCGTGCCGGCGCTTGCCGGCGTTTGCCAGCACGCGCCCAGGTCAGTCTCCGCTGCTGCGTTTCCCCGTCCCTCCAGGCCGGCGGGTGCGTTCGCGACTCCGTCGAAAGCGCCCCCCCGCTCGGCGGCGCAGACGCCTGAGGCGGGGTCGCGGGGGGCGGCCGCGCCGCCGAGATCGACGCCGGCGTCCGCCGCTCGCCGGCGCTCGTGCATCCCGGCCATCACGCCGATCCGCACGCCGGCCTCGCTCAGACCCCGGCGTGAAACCGTCACCGCCGCCGCCGCCGTCGTCACTACTGCCGCGCGAGCCGACGGCAAAGGAGAAAGCACGGAGCGGCACGCTGCCTCGCAGCCCTGGTGCTCCCTCGCGGCCGCGGAGAGTGTCCGTGCCGCCACGAGGTAGGAACGCGGCGAGAGGTGTCGACATCGTGACCCCGTAGCACGCGGCCGTGTGGCCACGCTCAAGGCCACAAAGGCCAAAGCCTCGCTGTTGAGCGTCGAGGGCACGGAGAGCCTGGCACAGCTATTTTTAAATCGATGTTTATTATTACAGCAGAAAATACGCAGTGAGCTTGCAAGCTCTGGAAGCAGGATTCCTGCGCTACATCAAACGTACGAATTAATCAAAACAAACAATATAGGCAACCAGAAGGTAATGTAACGAATGTGATGACTTTTTAGCATTAAATTATACAGGGGTGAAACATTATCCATAATCATACAGTAAACAGTAACACACAGTATTGCACGTGACAAAAATAATTTCAATTGAGTGACGGCAGCGGCTGTGCGTTGCTCGAGTTCACAGCCGTACCCCTAAACGCTGTCGCCGTTCGCATCGCGGTGCCGTCGCTCACGCCGTTGTTCGTGTCCGCACAGGCTCCGCGACGGTGCCAGCGCCGCCACGCTGCGGACGAGCCCCGTGGGGGCGCAGTGTGGCGCTGCGGACCTTGCGCTGGCGGCGGCGGCAGCCTCCCCAGCGAACGTCTCCCTGAGCCCTGACAGCGACGTCCCGCTGCAGAGCGTCGTCGTCAACCTGTTTGGAGCCATGACGGCGCTGGAGCCGTTGCTCCTTGCAGAGGTAAGGAGCAGCAGCAGCAACGGTCAACCGCGTTGCGCCCAGGCTGCACGCGGAGTGGTGGTGCCTGCGTTGCCAGCGCTCCAGTAAAAAGTCACCAAACCTCCAAGTCGATGGATGGATCTAGTCGTCAAAACGAGTCGGAAAGCATGGCGGGGAGAACACGGGTACACGGTCTTTTACCGCGCACCCCTTCGGATCGCTTCTGAAGCCGCACGGTGGTCTTGTTTGTCAAACCGCGCGCCAAGAGACGCGAGATCTAGCAACGAAATCTCCGCGTTTGCAACACTGGTGGCGACGGTGGCGGTGTTGTTGACTGTATTGTTTGTGCGTGCAGAGCTTTGCTCCGACAGGGGTAGCGAGCGGCGACCTCCTCCTTTGCGACGGGGCAACCGAGAAGTTGACCCCGGTGGAGGAGCGACCCCTCATCGACCTCTCAGACAGCCCCGAGGCTCACGGAGCAGGCAGCGCCGAGTCCAAGGAGGTCAGTGGCCATTGGAGATTACATTCAGCCACGTCAGGAAAAATATTTCTGCATCCAGCACACCACATCCAGTATACATCGCTACGGGCTGCAGCTACTACTGGTTACACGCCACCACCGACTCCGGTTGCCATAGACCCGAGAACGCTCGGTGAGAAATTAAGGCCCTGGGGATGCGAGTCACGGCCTAGAATCGCTCACGATACGAACTGTCGCTCCCTGTGTTGCTCCCCCCCGCGTCACCCCTCCCTCCACATACAGCTCATCGACTTCAGCTCCCCACTCATCGACCTGGTGCATAGGCTGCCGGCCGAGTGCCTCCTCATCAACATCGACTCCCCGCTGCTCAAGTTCTGAGTCAGTCTCGCCCGCCGACCCCGCCACGGCGTCTCACGACCGCGCGCGGCGGGGAGGAGGCTGTGAGTTAACACTTGGCCGCTCGTTCGGCAAACAAAAACGTTTCTTAAAGGTGAAGGAAGTGTCTCTGTTTACTGTCGGTGGTGTCTCTCCGTGGATGCTGTTGTCTCTGTGTTAAACTCGCTCCGTCTTGCCTAGTATCCCGTGTGCTACCGTTTTAAATGAGCCAAATTAAAGTTTATCGAATGGGAATTGCGCGAGTGCCGTATGATGGGTGGAGGCTGATGTGCGACGAGCAAGTTATGGTGCAGGAGGTTGGTGGACGACAAGGGAGGAGGGTGGAATATGGGGGAGTGAGGGAGGATGGCGGTGGCTGCTGTGGAGATTTTCATCCTGAAGGTGCCGTTAGCAAGCTCCACCACGCTCGCCCACACACTCCACTCCCCCGCTCCACCACGTTCACCCACACTCCAACAACAACAACCGTCTTTCGCCACTAAGTGGCGGAGACGTCACCACGTCGAATGTGCCAGGCCATATGCACCTTGAGGCCACTCCATATGCACCTTGAGGACACTCCACTCCCACGTTCACCCACACACTCCTCCCATGCTCTATCACCCTCACCCACACTCCACCCTCCACTCCCACGCTCCACCACGCACACCCACGCTCCACCACAAACACAGCACACAACACAACATCGTGCAGCGCAACATTTATTTTAAACAGCCTGCGATTATTATATACAACTAAAACAAACGGCTACAATCACTGACGTTAGAACCCTCAAATAAATACGCTCGTCTCGGGAGCAAGCGAGGGGATGGGCTCCGTTTAAATAACGCACACGGCCTCCACGGTCTGCGCACCTGCCCCACTCCCAGGTCTCCCCCAACATAGCCGCACACAGACACAGCCAGCTACCGCCACCCTCACATGCTACGTACACAGCCAGTCAGCCACAGCCACACTCACACATACACATAGCCACCACCACCAATGCTTCACACACACAGCCACCCATCACGCTCACTCACAAACAGCCACTCTCACTCAAGCCACGCTCACTCACAAACGCTCTCATTCACAGCCACGCTCACTCACACTCACACACAGCCACGCTCACACATAGCCTCTCACACCCGGCCACGCTCACTCACGGCCACGCTCACACAACCTCACTCAGAGACGCAGCAGGGCTTCATTTCGCCCACAAACATTCCGACACCACATCCAGCGTACTACTTGTCGTCGCGACTACATCCAGCCACGGGCTGTCTACTCCACCCTTCCATGGACGCCGAGCGATTGTTAGGCGAGACAATGAAGCTCTGCGTTCGTTCCCCAGGCACATTGGGGCGCACACAGAGCAGGGCCTAAGCCAACATAGTGCAAGGGGTAGACACGGGTGGGAGGGGGGAAATAATGGAGTTGACACTGGCAGGGGGTGGACGCCGATGGACACTGGCCGCCGGGTCACAACGAGGGCGAGGCCGCGTGTAACACGTGTGCGACGCACGTACTCGCAAAAACAAAACTTCCAGCGCAACGAACACTAAGGCGGGGAGCGCAGGGAACCGGAGCCACGACTCGGCGGGGCGCCCGCCGCACCGCGCCGATGCACGACCCGCTCGGCACACACTGGCACCACCTCGGGTGGCAGCAACACCTCGCTCCTTGCATTTCACTTATATAATACGAGTTAACTCTTTGGTAAGCCACACCGCCTTCTGGGAGTAGCTGAAAGCACAGCCTTCTGGGAAAGCACATTAGCACTCGCAGAAGGCGGTGGTCCACTCCCAGATGGCCGTGTGGCTGATGGGCTGCGTGGGAAATACGGGGCTTTAGCCTCGCGTATGAAGAGGTGAAACCTGCTATAGTCCGCGTCAAGAGCCACAAATCTAGAAGTTGAGATACATCGGAGGTATGACTGAACCGTAATCGAGAGATCACGGTCCAGTCGCACAATGCTATACAGTATACACTGTACACAGATCCACTGCGTTTACAACAACGGAAAATGCTGAAAACCCCCCACAGCACGGCGGTTATGACGGCGGTTAACAATAACCAGGACCGTATCGGCGTCGGCACATCTACCAAATAACAGGAAAGAGAATTGTAACAACTTTATCTATTTCCCGGATGCCAGAAATCTAAAAACACTGGGGAGGCTGGATGGGAGCCCTCCCCCCCTGGCCAAGGGGCAGTTACTAGTGCTATTGCGGACCATAGCAAGGTTTCACCTCTATACATCGGAGCCCGAAGCAAAACAAAACGAGGTGGCAGCGCTGTTGGCGTGTGCGGCTCGATTATCCGTGCGCCCCCTGCCCCCCCAACCGCAACACAACCGACGTTTTAAGGCCGATCGAAAACGTCAAGCGTTAACTCCGCGGCAGGACTCTCCGCCCCGCGAGCGCCGGGCGTGGCTCGGCGGGACCACGCGGGGTCGCGTTCACGCGGGCGGAGGTCAATTAGCAGCAAACGGGAAGCGGAGTAACGGCTCACCGCACAAGGGTGAGCGAGCTGGCGCACCAAGTTAGCAGCAGAGTGCAGGGGTTTCCAGTTTTCTGGGTGGCCAGCCGCCTCGCCCCCCGGTCGCGGGCAGGGCGTGCGTTTAACGGTGTGGCTAGTACCAGGGTAACGTGTTTGTGTGTGTGATTGTATATTTCAGTGTGTACACGTGTGTAGTTTTAAGCGCCGTGGCGAAATCACCGCCAATTAGTCGCAACGGCGGTTGTTATAGCTGTGTATGTGTGTTCGATCGCAGCACTTGCCCCAAAAGTCTGTTAAGGCTACATGCGGGTTCTGCGTGTGCTCGTCTGTATGTGTGCGTGTATGAACGGGAACGCGTGTACGTGCGTCTTAGCTGCCGCCGGCCTCGTCCCCCGCTTCTCCGCCCTCGCTCCCGTGTGCGTCCAGCGCCGCGCGAGCTCTCCACATCCGCACCGTGCGGTCGCTGCGGAGAGCACACGCGCGTCACAACCAGTCACGAGGAGTCGCGGCGACACTGCGCTCGCTCACCCAAAGCGAGCGTCTTGTGCGGTGCTGCGCGACGCGGGCCGCTCACTTGGAGGCGGTGAAGATGCAGGAGGAGTTGGTGCCGATGGCGTTGATGGGGCTGTCGTGGCCGCGCAGCTCGGCGCGCAGCGAGAACGTGTCCACGTTCCACAGCTTGAGGGCGCCGGCGCGGCACGCGCTCAGCAGCACCTGCTGACCCGGCACCGCGCCCAGCGCGCACACCCAGTCCTTGTGCGCGTTCGGGATTTGCTGCAAACACGGAGACGCCCCGCTCACTTAGCACGTCCCCCCTACAGCCCCGAGGCGAACCCAGGCCTCCCGGCATCGCGACCGTCCCCCGTGCAACGTAAAGACTCGAAAGCGTGGTGTCAATAAAATTTGTTAAGACAAAATGTGTGTTGTCTAGATACGCAACGCTCATCGGGACGTCATCCACCAGAGGGCAGCATCGACATTTCTGACGGGCGCACACAACGCCCCCAGTGCCCTGTGATGGACTGGCGTCCCATCATGGGTATAGCCCTGCCTTGCACCCTGTTTCTGCCAGGATAGGCTCCAGCTCACCGCGACCCTGTACAGGATTAAGCGGTTGCTGACCACGAACGAACAAATTATTACAACGCAGCCGGCGCCTCTGTGGTTGGAGAGCAAGGGCGTTGCCCACCTGCACGAGCTCCTGCCGCGCGAGGTCCCACTTCTTGATGCCGTTGTCGCGGGAGCCGCTGAAGAGGGCGTCCCCGATGACGGCGAGCGACTCGATGCCGTCGTAGTGCGGCGGCTCCAGGCTCCGCGTCGGCCCCACGGTGCCCAGCGCTCCCTCCGACACCTCGAAGATCTGCCGGGCGCGTGCACAGACAAACATTACATCCCACCCCACGTAGCCGTCGCCAACGTGTCGGGGTGAAGGCTGTTTGCGAGTGCTTGTGCGTATTAGTCGACCGAGGTGACTGGCAAATGCAGGGCAAGGAAAACACTGCCGTGCGCGTCACACGATTGTAGTGTGCGGGCACGGTACCCGGATGTAGTGGTCCTTGGAGCCGGTGATCACTTTGCTGGTGCTGCCGGCGTGGCGGTCCACCGTGAGGGTCATCACGGGGCCCGTGTGCCCGCTCAGCTTCCCCGTCGACTGGAACCTGGCGACGGGGGCACAACGCGTACTTGGCGCCGTGTTGTCTGCGTGGTAAACGTTCACCGTCCGCCATTTACCCACACGAGTCGAGCCGTCTCGACGACCGCTCGACACGTTTAGATCGAGACGGATATTTACGCAATCGTCCCCAATTACCGGGGGAACCAGCGCGGGGTGGGGGGTCGCCGTCTCCGTGTGCGTGCGTGTGTCCGCTCACCTGTTGAGGTCCCACATGCGCACGAAGTTACTGGCGGCGGCGTAGAGGAATGCGCCGTTGTGACTCAGCGTGATTTGGTTGATCTGGCTCTCGCCCGCCGGGAACGTCACCGTGCGGTTCGACACACTGGCGCACAGGTCCCCCATGGCCACTTGACCCGACGACCTGCGGACACCCGGGCGACAAACACATACAATGCCCCCCGCGTCGATGTCGGCTTTACCGGCGTGACGCGGGCAAGCGCCGTCGGCGAGCGCCCGTTAGCGCCGGCGCGACCCGGGAGGCTGCGGCGTGGCCGGCGCCGATGTTTACGCGCGGCACCACGCCCGGCTGCCTTCGTCTAACCACCGTTAATGTTTAAACACCGAACGAGCTTACTCATTTAAAGGCCGAGTCTACCTATAAGACAGCCGGGTCAGATATTACTCTCCATCGTTTGGTACAGCCCTGGCTTCCGCCCTGTGTCTGCCAATATAAGCTCTGGCCCCCCACAAGCCTGTACAGGATTAAATGGGAGACTGATAATGAACAAACGAATGAATGAACAACGTGTGTCCGCATGTCCGCTCGACGCGGGTGGGGGTGGTTGACGCACGCACGCGGACACACTGACACACACGCACACGCGGACACACGCACGCACGCAGACACATGCAGACACACGCACGTGTCTGCGCGTGTCGGTGCGGCGCCCCTGGCGCGGACTCACGTGAGCGTGCGGACGCACTTGGCCGAGTCGCGGATGTCCCACACCTTGATGTAGGACATGGAGACGGTGAAGACGAGGCCCGAGTCCCCGCAGTACTTGACGGACACCACGTTGTTGGGGTGGCCGCCCAGCGACATGATCTCCTGGCCCGTCACCAGGTTCCACACCTTGCACGTGCGGTCTGCGCCAAACACAAGCATCGCACTGTGGGGTCGAGTGCCGTTAGCGAGCGGCGCCTGCGAAGGCAGCCGCGGTGCCCCGAGGGGGTGGGTGGCCGGCCGCTTTTTGCCTCCCGAGCGGCGATGTTTACGCGCGGCCCAGTCAACCCAGAAAAGGCCTAGGACCGGTTCAAAGAACCGTCACTGGTGTTGGTCGTGAGCAGGAATTGAAATCGGGCCGCAGGGTTCGTCGCGCTAACCACTGCACTACTGCTCCTCACAAACACAGCATTAACGGACTGTTGGGTAGCAAGCACCTATGGAGTTGGTCGTGAGTGGGAATAGTGTCGCCGGGTTAGAAGAACGGCGCGATAACCGCCGCGCCGCCACGCGCGCAGGAGCACACGGGAGCAGGCGGCGCACACGGGGCACGTGGGGCACGTGGGGCACACGGGGCACGCTCGCTGACCCTTGGCGCCGGTGAAGAGCAGGTCGTCGGTGGCGTCCAGGCAGAGCACGGCCTTGCTGTGCCCCTCGGCCACGTGCAGACACTGCAGCGCCTGCTGCGAGCGGCTCCCGCGCACGGCGCCGCCGAACGGGTTGATGACGCCCCTGGCGGCACGGCACGCAGCGTCACTCGCGGCGGCCGACGCCCCCCGCTATCCCGCGCGCCGCCCTCCCGCCCGCCCGCTCGCTCCCGCGGCTACCACGCGCGCGGGCACCGCCGCCGCGAGAGGCCGAGCGGGGCGTCGCGGCGCCGACGGATCGGCGACCGGGTCGGATACCGGAGCAGCGGTCGGATCGATCGGCCGCCGGTCGGGGGGTCCGGCTCGGCGACCGCACCGGCTAGCGAACCCGCGGGAGCCCGTTGCGGCGTTAGCGATGGCGGGCGGCGTTCTCCCCGGCTGCCCGATGTGCGCGACAAAGCCATGCAAGGACACCCAGGGCAAATTAACGTGGGCGCGTTAGTGCGCACGACGGCAGCGGCGGCGGCACACAGCGGATCAAACAAAATGCGGCGCCTGGGCTGCCCCCCCGGCCCCCCTTCCCCCCGCTCCTCGGGGGGGGCCGGGCGGGCGGCGGTGGCGGCGGGAACCCAGCGAGCGCCGTGCGGCAGCGTGAATCACCGGGCGACGCGTGGATTGGAGCGGGAGAGAAATGAAATGAAGGGCAGGGCGCGGAGTGAACACGACAACACCAATCCAGAAAGAGGACGGGAAGAGAACTCAATACCTGCGGAACTCTGGGTAGGAAGAGTCACTGTCATCTGACCTGGGAGAGGAAAGCATGAGGCAACAGATAGGAACAGTCACGAGTAGAACGGGAGGAGAGCTGGGAGGCCCAGACCGCGGGGAGGTAAGGCGGGCGTGACGGCGACCCGTGCCACGCGACGCCGGCGACCCGCGCCGGCACCGTCCCCGCGCCGGCACCGTCCCCACGCAGGCACCGTCCCCACGCAGGCACCGTCCCCACGCAGACACCGGTGCCACCGACAGTGGGGGCTTGGTGCACGGTGAGTTGGAGCCCCCACCCCCCGTCTTCCCCCGGGCCCCGCAACACGCTACCCCAGCGCTCTGTGTGCACGGGCTTTACTGAGGCTCACGTGGTTTAGTGGCACAGAGCGGAGCACTTAGTCACCGGGGCACGGGGGTCCCGGGTCACCAGGTCACCAGGTCACCAGTTCACCGAGTTACTGGGACACCGGAGCACGTGACAGAGCTGGAACCTTAGTCCCTACGGCGCCGCCGTTCTTCTTCTCCCCGCCATGCGATAGACCGGCTGTGTGCGTGAGTGTGCGTGCATGTGTGAGTGTGACAGCGTGCGTGTTTACACGCGCGTGTGTGAGCGCGCGTGTGACGGCGCGCGTGGTGATCACCCACTTGTCGTGAGCGGGCGATGACGGCGTCTGTGTGCTCGTGAGCCGAGAGAAGACGTTCTTGTCGGTGCGCGCGCGCGGCGGAGGAGACGGCGGCGGGGTGATGCTTGCCTCCGACGTCCCCGAATCCGACCTGTGCCCCCCCCCACAAAGACAAACACCCCCCCGTGTACTCTCAACAGGCCGTAGCGTCAAGCGCCGTCGGCGAGCAGCTCCGCGTAGCTCCCCGCGTCGGTCTCCCGGCCGGTAGGCGGGCGCCGCGTCGCGACGGGGGCCACTCACTGCTTCTGGTCGCGCTTGGCCCGATCGGCGTTCTTGTCGAGCGTCTTACGCCGGGCGAGCAGCGGCGACGGCTCCGTGCTCCTCCGCTCCGAGCCGCTCGACGGCGTCCGGCTGCTGCACGCGGCGCCGGCGAGACACGTCGTCAGAACGGGAGCCGCCGACACCGACGCCACCGACACCGACGCCACCGCCACCAACGCCGCCACCGCAAACATAGCGCATCACCCGCCGCGCCCGCCAGCGTGGCGGCGCTCGCCCACGGCCCAAGCCAGGCCTAGCGGGCAACCGCAGCCAGCGGCGCAAGCGGCCGGAGACATGCTGCTCGCGCGCACGAGCACCGGCGCTCCCCGCGCTCCCCGCCCCGCGTGGCCCCAGCGCCGCCGTAGCTGCCCCCTCCTCTCCGCGGCGGCGAGTCAAACAGCAGCGGCAGCACCCGACGCGAGCCCGCGTCTCGCGCAAGCGGCGGCGTAGATTTTGGGCGAGTAGGCGGGGGCCGGCTCGGCGGAACCGTCGCGAGCGTCGCGGCGTGGACGTCGCACCGCTCGGCCGTCGTCTGATTAGGCAAACGGGTTTGTCATTGGGGAACGTGTGGCTGTAAAAGGGCTGTAATTGATCGAGACTGTAACGCAGCCCAAGCGTCGTGCGGCGGCGTTAATAACCGCACGCGGCGCGGCATCGCGGGCGGCCACGCAGCAGCGCTCGCGGAGCCCCGGGGCAGCACCTGGCCTCGCGCCCCCACCCGCCGGTCCACGGCGCCGCCACCCTCGTGCCGGCGGGCCCCGCGCGCCGCCCGCGTCCCGGCGCTCCTGCTGCGGCTCCACCGGGTCGCCGGGTGCTGCGGTCGCACAGCTGTAGAGGGGGCGGCCGCCGGCGGCCGCCGGCGGCCGCCACCGTCTCCGCCTCCTCCGCCGGCTAGCGCCCGGCTCGTGGCCCGGCTCGTGGCCCGCTCGGGGGACTGAGTGAGCTCGCGGCTCGCTCGCTCGCCCGCCCGCTCGCTGCCTCGCTCGCCCGCTGCCTCGCTCTCACCCGCCGGCTCACGCACTCACTCACCCAGCCACGCACTCACCCACTTACGCACTCATTAACTTCATTTTACTCACCCACTCACTTACACACTCGACAACAACTACAAGCGCCGTTCGCCACTAAGTGGCGGTGATGTTACCACGGTGCCTGTGCCAGATCAGGTGCACCTTGTGACCACGCAAAGTGTCTAAGGCCCGCTGACAGGAGGTCATGGGACAGACCCAGGTATCAAGGGTTGACTGACTGAGACGACTGGCTGAGGCACTACCTCTGCTCCCCACCGTGCCAAATCACTGGGCGGCAGGGTGGCGCAGTGGTAACATCCGCGCCTCACAGAAAGAATGGTCTTGCCCGAGGCGGTCCGATTCCCCCTGTTCTGCTTGGGTTTCCTCCGGGTTCTCCGGTTTCCTCCCACAACAAAAAAAAACTCTCATTAATTAGTTGGCCGATAACATCATAATATATAGGAAGCAGTGTGTGACAATATGGCGCCGACAAACCGCCTGGCTGCATCCTCCACCTCTCTGCTCTTTCCTCGTGCCTCTGAGTCGTTCTCGCATCAAATTAATACCGTTGACATTGAATGAATATGTGCGTTATAAATGTAAAATTATTATTATTATCCGCCCGGCGCTCAGGTCACTGTTGTGAGCGTCGCTCCTCTGCCCTCTGTTGTTGTTGGAAGGCGACTGACTCCAACACACTCACCCACCCACCAACTAACTAATTGACTCATCCACGCATCCACTCGCTTACCCAATCACCCATTTACTCACCCACTTTCACTCACCACACACACACACTCACCATAAAGATGAAGATTCCCCGTACAGCCGTATAACAGACTGTAGGGTCAAGTTATGTTAGTGAGCACCTATGAAGGCCAGTAAGGCACACAAGGAGTGGGTGGCCAGCACCACACCCAGCCGCTTTTGTCTCTATTAGTGATGTTTACACACCACACCAAGTACTCAGTTGAGGCTGAGTCGACCTAGGGGAGGCCTAGGACCAGTTCAGAAAATTGTAACTGGTGTTGGCCATTAGTGGGAATTGAACTCGTGTCATAGCCGGGTTCGTAACACAGCGCGCTAAAAGCTACACGACCATACCCCATACTCGTCACACACACACACCGTACACCGCAAACACCGTACACCGCAAACACTCACTCACCACACACGCCTTCACCGCGGCGCTCCGTGGGACAGCGCGATGAGGAACGGACGCCTGACCCGCGACACAATGAAACCACTCGTGTTTTTCGCTCGTGAACAGGAACCGCGCATCGCCAGCACGGGCATCGCTTGGCGTGACGGGCGCCGCGTGCAGGAAACGCACGGAGCGGGTGCAGCCAAGGCCACAATGACACGCGGGCGCGGTGACGCGGTGACACGGGCTACGCTACAACACGAGGGGCGCGCCGCAACGCGACGCCAGCTATCGGCGCTCGCCCCCGTTACACGCGCCGCCTAATGCGGCCGCCCCGCCGCGCCGACGCCTCCGGTTCTCTCGCGGTCACAAGCGGCAGATGCCGGCGCCCCGCCGGAGCCTCCGCCGGCGCCCCGCCGGAGCCTCCGCCGGCGCCGCGGATCGGCTGGCATCGCGATGGATTTACAGCCGCGCAGATGCACGCGCACGCACAGACGCACACGCAGGAGCGGGCACCGCGAGGCTCCGTGACGACGGAGAGACAGGTCACGGGTTCGTACGATGGCCGGACAGCAAGGTGGGAGTCTTGCTCAGTCCCACAGTGTGACTCGAGCACCCTGGGGGTGCGGGGGGTGCGTGAGGGCCGGAGGTACCGGGTGCGAGAGGGCGCGGGACGAGGGCGTGCGGCCGGGCGGCCGGGCGGCTACTCACTGGCCGTTTCCCTGTCGCGGCGACGGGCACGGTGGCTCCCACGCGGCGCCGGTGCCGGAGGGGCTGGCGGCGTGCGGGCTGCACGCCTCCCGCTCGCCCCCGTTCTCCTGCTGCTCCGCCACCGGCAGCAGCAGCGGTGCCAAGGTGCCTCCGCCGGGAGGCCGCGCCGCCGTGCCGCCGGTCCCGCCCGGGGGCCCCGCCGCTACGGCCGCGGCGTCCGGCGCGGGGCATTCGCTGCCCGCGTACAGCATGTCCTTCTGCGTGGCGGCGCGCCGCCGGGCCTGCGTCGCGCAGAGGTCACGGGTCGCGGACCGCCGCGATGAAGCACGGTCGGACGTAAACAGAGCGTTCCACGGGAATCGCTCCTAACAGCGGCGACGAACGGCAATTCTCATAAATTGAGGCGCGAGAGCCGACATCGATACGGCGCGTTTCACCTCGAGGGGAACGTCCTATATGACTGAGGAACGCATCAAACTGCCACCGTGACTAACGGGGCGACGGGGAGGCCTTCATTCAGCAGTGGATAGAGCAAGGCCTGTAGAACACTGAGTTACGTTCACAATAACAGACACATCAGCAACGCGTGGGTGCGGTGGCGGTGCCGTCGCTACCCTCGCGCCCACCGGGGAGGGGGGTGTGGGGAGCCGAGTTGCGGGCACCGCCTCACCTTGTCTCGCGGTTTGCCCTCGCCCAGCGCACCGGCTCTGGCCGTCTCGAGGGTTCCCGGCGGTCTGCAGCGGCGCACCACCGTGGCGCCGTCGCGAGAGCACACCCAGGGGGAGAGCAGAGACAGCGGTGAGCGCGACGGCGGCGGAGTGGCGCCGGCGGCGCAACACTAGCGGTGCGAGACGGCGCGGTGCGGTGTGGTACTCACGCCGCCGTGCCCGCCGCCGATTGCACAGACTCGTCCTCGCTGCTGTCCTCCGCGGCTGCAGCCAACACAGCGGGGGGCGGGGGGGGGGGATTAAGCGGATCGCGGCACACCGGCGGCACCACCACTCCCTCGAGAAAGCTCCGCCGCCTGGCCCGTGGCCGCCCTATCTGCGCGGCGTGCCGTCCCGCTTCCCGCCGTGAACCGGGCCCGCGCTACTGCGGCTACGAGGCCCGTCTGTGACGCTACGGCGCTGGTAACGAAAAGGCGCCCCCCCGCCTCCCGCCCCGGTCCAATCTCCCCCTGAGTTCGCACACCGGTCTGAGTGCACCTACCGCACACTCGACGGCTCCTCCGCCTCTGCTCCGAGGGGCAGCCGCACCTCTCGCCGCGCGGGCAGGACGGGAAACGGCGAGGCTCGCCCCCGCCCCCCTCCGGCTAGCTCTACCCCGAGGCCGTTAAACCGTAAACTATAAATCGCGCCGCCGGCCCGCGGATCCCTCCGCGCTCCGCCGCGGCGGCGGCCGGTGCCGGACGGGGGAGATTTACGGGCGGCGAGGCCGGCTCCGTCATAAATGCCGTGACGATAATAACGATAATAATAATAATAACGGCCGTCCCATCGCCGGGGCGGCCGCCCGTCTCTAACCCGATTACGCGACCCGCTCGTGACCGCGGGCGGCAGGGCTTCCTCAGGGGGGCGCTGCGGTCGCCGAGACCTCGCGCCCGCGGTGCGGCGCCGGCGCGTCTTTAGGAGAGAGGGTAGCCCGGCGGGTTAGGAGACGATGCTGCCGCGCGACAAGACAGCCGGGACGGCGAGGAGGTGCGCGCCCTCGCGAACCGGTCCCATGCACAGACGCGCGGTGGTCTCCGTGTGCGTGCGTGCGTCTGAACGTTATTTTGACGAACGGGTGTCTTCAGTCGGGTTACAAACACGTCGTGGCCGCCGCCGCCGCCGCCGGCACGGCAGCAGCAGCCGCCGCACCCCCAGGGTGGCGCCCCCCCGGGGGTGCGTCATGCAGGTGAGTACGTCAGGCAAGGTTACGCAGCGAGCGTGGGGCCTCCAACCGGGCCCCGGCACGGGCGCGGGCCCCGGCACGGGCGCGGGCCCTGCGTCGGAGCAGCGTTGCCAACTCGGAGATTCTGTCGCTAAACCCGGCGTCCTTTTCTGTTTATCAAGCGGTAAAATCGGTCGAAGCGTCCGGCGACAAACCCGGCGACGTTCGGGGACAAGGAATCGGCGCAGACTCCGGGATCGATCCCAGGCTCGCAATCGGCGTCCCGCATCAGGTGACCGCGAGTCACCCGCGTTGAATCGTCTCGTCGCGTTGACGTTACAGGGTCTGAGAATTGCTCTCAAAAGCCGATCTTTCAAGATCGCCGTGTCGAGCGTTCCTCCTTCACGACGTTTCGCGTTCCACCTCAGAGGCATCGTCGGGGTGGCGTAACAACGTGAAACCGAGAGGAGGAACGCTCGACACGGCTATCCCTTTAAAGCAGCTCTCGACGGCGATTCTCAAAAGAGCCGTGAGAACCTACATCGATATGCTACAGGTTGTACGAGACGAGGGCTTCTGGCGATTCTCCACTCTGACGAGTTGGCAACGCTGCCGCGCCCGCACCGCATCAGACCGCAGTGCGTCCCGCACGGCTGCGCGTGGGGAGGGGGGGGCGGTTCCGGTCGGAGTACCCCCATCACTCAGCGGGGTTACGGTTACACGATGGCGGCGGGGAGGGGGTCTCGGGTCCTCCCCGGTGGCAAACGCGGCCGGGCCGCGTGTCGGGCGGCTCTGCTCTCGGGCCCTCGCCGCACGCCACCCAGAGCGACCGACACGCGGCCTAACCCGGGCTCCACCAATGCGGGCCGCTCACTGCCGTCGGCCAAACGGGGAGCAGGAATCCAATTGGGACGAGGCGGCCCCGGAGAGCTCGTGCTGCCCTGCGGGCACGGGCTCGTGCTGGGGAGGACGGCGAGACGGGCCCCCTCCCCCCCGCCCCCCGCGCGGGGAAGAGGCGATGCGTAAAGCGGAGGTGCCACATGCAGCCATGCCGTCCGTTACACAGAGCGCCGCCGCCACCTTACTTACCCAGCTCTAAGTTACGCAGCTCTGTGTGACGGGAACACACGGGGACAGGCACACGCGCCAATCACATCGCGCGCAACGCGGGATAGGACCACACGCGCCAATCACAACAAGCGGCATTGCGACACAAGTCCACGCACCGGTCGGACCGCACAACACTGCAGACCGGATGCAAGCCCACACACCAATCGGATCGCACAACACCGCACATCAAACGCAAGCTCACGCACCAATCGGATTGCACGGCACTGAACACTCGAAGCGGGCGCTCCAGGAGCCTGGAGGACAGCAGCCAATGGGAAGACGCGAGGAGCGTCTATTGGCCGAGCGCCTCACGCCGCGTGCCTGTCACGCACCCTGACGCTGCTCCCCCAGCGCGACCCTAATGGCCCAACCAATCGGCTAGCTCCGATCCAACGGATACCCACTCGGGCCTCGTGGTCTGTGCGGCCAGCGCCAGTTTGAATCCGTGTTAACGACAACGGGTCGTGTGCCACGATCTCCACGGCTCGCCACGGGGAGGTCACCGGTGAGTTCGCCGGCATCGCATCGCCCGAGCCGTTGGCCGGGCGCCCGGCGCCACGCTCGACGCCACCGTGTCCGCTTTGTCGCCGCCGACACGCGGACCCCTCCGCTGGCCGAGGACGTCCGCGGGTAAGCGGTTCGGTTGCGCGCAACTGAGGTGCACTTAACTGACCGGCCGGGTGTGCGCCCGGCTTCGGGACCGACCTGACCACAATTTTTTAAAAGTCTACTTAGAAAACATAGGATTCATTTTTAAATGTTTGACTCTTACTAATGAAGCTCTTAATGGAATGTCTCCAGCCTATTTGATAGAGATGTTGCTTCCCTACGAGCTGCCTCGCCGGCCTGCCTGGAGGTGTCCGCCCGCGCTGCCAGAGTGCGGCACGGAGCGTCCGCACACATCGCCGTGGTGCCGTCAATTTACGACGATTGAGACTCGGCCGTGATGGCTGCAGCGCGCTGTCTGTGGAACGCGATTGGCCCTGGTGCTGGGCCCTCGGGCGGTGGGGTGGTGGAGGGGTGGAGGCGGGGAGGAGGCGGGGGGGAGGCGGGGGGGAGGCGGGGAGGATGCGGGGGGGTGAGGCAAGCGACCAATCGGCAGCGGCTCCCGCCACCTGCCCGGGGTCGGCATGGTTTCGCACGGGGAACCGCCACCCGCACGCTCGCCCACAACCACACCGAGACGCCAGCTTGCTCCGCACAGCTGTACCCTGCCACCCTCGCCAATCTCGCACATCGTCGATAACATGAGAATTGCGCAGCAAGGTGTGTGGGCAGCGCGTGTGTATTTGTGTGGGTATGTGTGCACGCACGTGTGGGTGTGCGTGTGCCAGCGCGTGCGTGCGTGCGTGCGTGAGTGCGTGGGCACCTTGCAGCGCGTTCCCCAGCAGCGCCTCGAGCTCGGGGTTCACCTCGGCCTTCTCCTTGAGCATGTGGAAGATGAGCTGGTTCTGCGTGAAGCTGTTGATCTCCGTCTGCTTCAGCTTCCCCTCCAGCACCTTCACCTGCGACTCGTTCTGTGCCGCCAGCAGGCCCTGACGCGGCGCGTGCGCACGCCGCCGGTGAGCGCCGGCGGGCGGGGGGCTCGGGGGGGGCGGGGGGG
>JAZEWU010000025.1:42708-67350 GCA_036362915.1 Geotria australis | reverse complement strand
GGGTCACAGTGAGGGGAATATCTGGGGTCACAGTGAGGGGAATATCTGGGGTCACAGTGAGGCGATATGAGGGGTGACAGGGGGGTGGGTGCTCGAGGCCCTGTGTTGGCGACGTCACCGCTGTGACGGGCGCGTCACGTGATGCGCGGCCGCCATATTTGTGTCAGGGGGTCCAAGTCTCCGTGTGATCGACTCCTGCCCCTCACTCCCGTCTCCCGCCTCTCATCCTCCCCTCGTTCCAGTCTCCCGGCTCTCATTCTTCCGTCTCTCATTGCCTGTCCGTCGCCTGGCTCCCCGTCCCACTCTGCGTGACGCGCTCTGCCGCCGGCCCGCTCTGTACCGCACTTACTGACTGTGCTCCCTCCGTCTCCTCGCCGCTCGCCGGGCCGCGCGGCCCCGGGGAGCGAGCGGCCCCCGCGACCCCCTCACCGCCACGGGGGTCAGGACAGGAGGGAGACGAGGTGGTGGTGATGATGATGGAGGCGGGTGGCGCGGGCCGCCAGCGCGGCCTGCCCAAGCTCAAAGACGTGCTGCGTGGACAGAGGAAAGACTCCGAGGTGAGGGGACAGGGAGAGGGATAGGGGGCATGGGGAGACAGAGGGATAGGGGGGGCATGGGGAGAGAGGCACTGTGATGTTACACTGTGGTGTGCCACTGTGATGTGACACTGGTGTGACACTGTGGTGTGCTGCTGCCCCGCAGGGTTCACCCGATTCTCCAGACCTGGAGTTTAACTACAGCGACTCGGACGAGTACGCGGCTGAGCTCTCTGGTAAAGGTCGCGGCCTCAGGCCACCTCCACTCATTTGCCTTCTAAAGTAAAGATGCCCCTGTCCGCCTTCACACAAATGTTTCACGACATGACTGATAGCGCTTCGTTTGCGTGAAGCATCATTTGTGTAAATTGCTACGGCCACGACTGTTCGCTTAAAATAGTTGATTCCTCTACCTATGTTGGGTCAACCAGACTCAACACTGTGACCCCGACCACCACCAACACTGCAGGTCACAGTCCTCGGACTGGTCCACTTCCCTTTCATTGAGAATTGCTCTTCAGAGCTGCTCTTTTGGAAGACAAGGAACGCTCGACACGGCTATACCGAGAGAGCAGCGGTTAAGCGCAATTCAAATGCACTGAGCCGTGAAAATCTACGGTACTTCCCTCCAATTGTCTCTATTCCCAAACTCTTAAAATAAACTGGCTCATTTTAAGAAATGTGTTGACTGTTAGCAATCACAAACTTGAGAAGATTGTTGCTGGCCGTTTGATATTTTGGACCTTTGGAGCTGTGCTCAGCTAGAGTTTTAAAAAGAGCTAGCTAGGGCAATAAAGCTTTAACTTGCGTTTTGTTTGATTTTCAGAGCTCTACAGCTACACGGAGGAGCCAGAATTTACCATCAACAGGAAGTGCTTTGAAGAGGAATTCAAATCTATCGGTATTTTAATATCAGACACAGCACGTCAGTGTTACACATTGATTTATAATAATAATAATATCAGTTTTTATAGCGCCTTTCACCCGAGGGTCACAAAGCGCTGCACAAGGGCCGCGAAGAGGACGGCATGTCAACAACAAAAGAAAAAAACAATAACAACCAAAGCAACAGAAAATAAATGATGAAGGCTACTTATAAAAGTGGTTTCCTCAAATGAGCAATGAGGTGCTGCAGCTCTGTCATGACAGTGAAAATGCCACATTCCTATGGCAGGTGCGAGTTAGTTCAGCACAATCGCAGACCCGCGTACGTTGCCAGAGTGAATGTTTTCCACCCCTGGGTTGGAGCCATCTCTTCACCGCCCGCGGTGGTGCGGTGTCCCGCGGTGGTGCAGGGGAGGGCGTGTGCTGGCAGGACGTGGGCGACGAGGCGAGACGCTCCTGCATCCTCAAGCTGCTCGACGGCTTGGAGGTGACGAGTCGAGAGAAGCGGCTGAAGGTGACGCGCGCCATCCTCTACTTGGCCCAGGGTACGCTCCCCACCATGCCGCCTCGCGGTGTCTCGACGGTTCATCTCGGTGCGATTGCGGACGCGAACCGGCCCGTCCATGCTGTGTTCGTCAGGGTCCTGCGAGGTTTTTGGAGTCGGTGGCGATGTTGCGATCTGCGTTTCCCAATCGAGTAGTTTGCAGTGTAATTCTTCAAATTTGGCAAATTTGGACCTTAACGCCGGTACACAATGGCCGACTGTTACTCCGATGCCGTCGCGTTTGACGCTCGACATGCGGTTCCCGCGGGTTGTGCGCACGTTTCAAGGGAAGTGTTGTTGCAGGAACGTTTGCGGATTGCAGCAGTGAGGCGGAGGTGTTGAAGTGGGTGCGACAGAACGTGTTCCTGCTGCATGAAGTGGGAACGTTCAACGCTTTGGTGGAATTACTCAATATGGAAACTGAGTAAGAGTGCAGAATGTTCTTGTTGCATTTGGATTTTGTTCTCTCAGCACATGTACTCAGCTACTAGTACGTGATGGTTGATGTAAGGCCCCTCTGTGCATGGCATCTGCAGTGTCTCGAGATGCATTCAAATGTATGAGCTTTACGGTTTAATTTGTAGAACATTTTACTATATGAATTTAAAAACTGTTTTTTTCCAGACAGCCTCCCATTGTATAAATATAAAATGTCCTCCTTAATCTCAGGGCTGTAAATAGGAGATGAGCACCCCTTCAATGCTTATTTGAGCAGGAACTCATCCTGACAGGCGTGTTTGTTGCAGTAACAGTCAAGCCCTGAGCAGTGCGTTGAGGAAGCCTGCCATCTCGCTGGCGGACAGCACGGAGCTGCGGTGAGGACATGCCTCACACGGCTCACGCACCGTCCTTTGCTGATCACGGGAGCCAGTTGATTGTCGTGATGAGAATAATCGTCGTATGTCCAGGGCTTTGGCATACATTCCTCAGCAACGCAAACCACCTTGAATCGCATCTCATATTGGCTATTCATAGGGTTGCTCCCAGTGGCAGCTGAGCAGAGAATTGCACCAAGTCTTGCTGTGAGGCGGCAGCGCAACCCACTGTGCTACCGTGGCGCCCGACCAATAATCAATTTACATAATTGTTTGTACCGACAGCTAACGCGACACGCCAAGTGTTCATAACGTGGTGGAAATGTGAAAATGGCTGTCGTCAAAGTGTCGCTCGTCACCATTGTGTTTTCTGGCAGGAATTTGGGTTTTATCTGGAGTTTGAGTGACGTGCCTGGGTGTGTGTGGAGGCACGTGTTGTGCTGTAAGTGGCCGTGGTTGGGCCCGGGAATGCGTGTGGGATGAGAGATGTGTGTGAGTGTGCTCACGTCGCTGCTGCCTGAACCAGTTTGTTTTCAAGTTTAATCCCACGTTGTGTGATGTTCTCAACGCTTTCCTGTTCTAGTCAATTTCGTTTCTAGTTGATTCCAGGCAAACCGCCTGGCTGCCTCCTCCGCCTCTCTGCGCTTTCCTTGCGCCTCCAAGTCGTTCTCTCGTCGAGTGAATACCTTCGACATTGAATGAATATGTGCGCGTTATAAATGTAAAATTATTATCATTATTAGATGTATTGTTTTATGTCGAATGTTTAATGATGAGCCTTATTCCTTTTTGTAATAAATGTGAAAGGTAGTTCGATTTGTTTACTTTAGAAAGTTAAAATATTGTGTGCTTAAGGTGCTCTTTACATAACCGAGGTAGCCCTTACTAAAGAGGGGATAGGTCTCGTACATCACCTTGGGTTAAGCTTCGCACATCGGCCTTTACAGCCAATGCCATGACTTGTAAAATTCCCTTTTGAAGAAATGGCACTGATTGACGACCCGGCCGTGCAGCGTTGTGTGTGTCACATGCTCAGTGTTTTGAAGTGGCTGGGAGTACGCGTTGGTCGCACGGTGTTGACATGTTGGTCGTGCGTGAACCCGTGGTGCACAGCGTGCTGCTTAACATCATGAACATCATGGTGGAGACGCTGCGGAGGGAGGAGGAGGGAGACCGCCCCGAGTGGACGAGGATGCGCGACACCTTTCGACAAGACCTGGGTAATAATAATAGTTAAACATTTTATATTGCCGTTCACCCAAAGGTTGCAAAGTGCCGTACAAAACTTAGATTATTAAACAAGAACTACGATTAAAAAAATAAACGGCACGCAAGCTGATAAACACTTCAATCGATAAAACCCCGTAACTAGTGATTACATGAAATCAAATCAAACTTGAAACTAAGAAAGTCCCATAATGCATTTAGGAGCCGGTGCGAGTCTTGAAGTGAGCTCTGATCGAGCCGACAGACTCGGCGGACCACATCTGCTCATGGCTAACATCAGTGACGATTTTCTGAACCAGTTTTGGGCCTCCCGGAGGTAGACTCAGCCTCAGATGAATACCTGGTGCAGTGTGTAAACATCGTTACTTAGGGGAAAAAGGTGGTTGGGCTGGTGACCCCACCCCTTTTGAGCTGTGTCGACCTTCATAGGTGCTCACTAACAGCACTTGGCCCTTCAGTCTGTTAAGACTATCCGGGGGATCTTTGTCTTTGGTGATCTTTGTGTAGGCCTCCCCATATACAGAGAGGACCCTCTGGCAGCCATCCTGTTTGGCATGCTGACGCGGTTCTGCAGTGGTCACGCACCACACTTCCCCATGAAGAAGGTTCTTCTCTTGCTGTGGAAGGTGGTGCTGGTGAGTGTGTAGGTGGGAGACTGTGTGCAGAAAAGCGGCGTTGGCTGGGTCACGTAGCCCGCATGCCCGGCCACCGGATGCCCAAGCCGCTTCTCTTTGGCTGGATAGAGGAGGTGGCTAAACGGGCGCAACACTGGCTGGAGAAGAGATGGACTGATGTGGTGCAGAAGGACGTGGAGCTGATTGGACTTGCCGATGACTGGTGCTCCGCAACTCACCCACTAGTCGGCTGCAGAGCAATTCTCACAAGCAGACTTGGGTATCGGGTACACAACGTTTCGCTTGGAACTGTGTCGGGCATCTTCAGGACGAGATCCAGGATTCCATAATAACCGCATCGCCCGACCCAGCCCATGAACCAGTAGTTGTGCCCTCGCATGGATGGACACCGTTCTGGGCGGCAGGGTGGCGCAGTGGTAACATCCGCGCCTCACAGAAAGAATGGACTTGCCCGGAGCGGTTCGATTCCCGCCTTGGGCGCCTTTCTGTGTGGAGTTTGTGTGTTCTCCCCCTGTTCTGCGTGGGTTTCCTCCGGGTTCTCCGGTTTCCTCCCACAACTTAAAAAAACACGAATTAATTAGTTGGCCGATAACATCATAATATATAGGAAGCAGTGTGTGGCAATACGGCGCCGGGAAACCGCCTGGCTGCCTCCTCCGCCTCTCCGTGCCTTTCTCGCGCCTCTGAGGCCTTCTCTCGTCGAATAAATATCTTCGACGTTGAATGAATATGTGCGCGTTATAAATGTAAATAGAATTATTATTAGATTATCTTCAATTTAATCAAGATTTATCTGGACTGATGATTAACATGATAGGTGTGCCTCCTTGTAACTACTCGTGAATATCTAAGCATGCAGCAGGACATCATCATTACGTCAACTACGGTTTCACTTATAATTAATTACATCTATACAGCAGCTTTCAAGCTGCACTTAAGTTCTATCAGCTGCATTTATTTTTTTGCGTGCTATGTCAGTTGATGGAGGGGCTTATCCCAGAAATGATGGCCAGGTCATCATGGCCTAATCCAAAAATAAATTACAGCGTCATAATTTAGTACATTTACCATGACCTAACTTGTTAAAAGAGCTGTGCTATGGAACGTGAGGCTGTTTTCAACACCGTGCGGTGGTTTCGCTGTCGGGGTGATGTTGCGCTGTGCGATCCTAATGGGGTAAGCTGTGGGTGATTGAAACGAAGTCACCGTCATGTCAGCTAGCGAACGCGCGCTAGCCAGTCGCCCGCTCTGCACGCCGCGTGTGAGAGCAGCTGTCCCTCGGAGGCTTCGAGGAGCTGCAGAGCAGCAAGGTGCGGCGGCGATCTGAGCTGGCGCTGCCCGCGCTGCCCGAGGACAGCCTGGCGGTGACGCGGGCCATGCGCGCCGCCTCGCCCCCCGCGTCCGCCGCCGACATCATGGAGCAGCAGCAGCAGAAGCGAGCGCGCCGCCCCCGCAGGGTAGCAGCCGCACGGGGCGCCGCGGCCACACGCTCACCGCGAAACGCTCACCGTGACACTCACTATAAATACGCTCACCGTGATATGCTCACAGTCATTGGATCACCGCCATATGCTCACCGCAAAACGCTCACCGCGATACGCTCACTATGCTACGCTCACCACAGTGCACTCTCCATGATACGTTCACCCTGATCTGCGATACACACTCACCACGACACGGCCGCCACCATGGCACGACTAGTCCGTTTTGAACAACCGCGGTGCGCTGCGTGTACGTTGACAGTGGCGTGTGCGTTGCACCAGGGGCTGCTGAAGCAGGACAGCCTCGACTCATTCAACGAGAAAGATCCGTACAAGGGGGAGGAGAATCGTGACGAGGAGGAGGATGGGGACGAGGTAGGCTCGGAGAACGAGGGCGACCTCATGGAGCGAGAGGACCTGCTGCCGTCACACGCCCTCTCTTCCCAATCCTCCGTCCCTCACCTGCACGTGCCCAAGGGCCTGCCCTGGGGGCCCAAAGTCAGGTGAGTTCAACGGTGTGAGTGCGCAGCGGTAAAATCCGGGCCTCCTCCTCCTCGCAGAGAGAGCGTCCTGCCCGAGGCAGTTCTATACCCCCACCTCAGGTGCCATCATGTGTGGAGTTTGTGCGTTCTCCCCCTGTTTTGCATGGGTTTCCTCCGGGTTCTGCAGTTTTCTCCCATAGCTATAAAACACTCGTTAATTAATCGGCCGATATCATTTTAAATATACAGGACGTGGTGTCCGGTGGGTTGGCGTCGGCTGCCCGCGTGGCCGCCTCCCCCCCCCCCAGCTCTTTCCTGCAGTGCCTTGGAACCTCTGGGCGAAATGCGCAACTACAAACATGTAACAAAGTTATTATAATGATTACCCAGTGCTGGGGAGTCCCGGCGGCATGCTCGCACTGTCCTCGCGTTACCGTGCGTCACGGAGACAGCGTTACAGTAGGAGCCCCGCTCGGCGGTGGCGGCGCGAGGTGTGATTTTGCACTCGTGTGTTCGCAGGGAGAAGGACATCGAGCACTTTCTGGAAGCAAGCCGAAGCAAGTTCATCGGCTTCCAGCTGGGAGGGTGAGTGAGTCAGTCAGTCAGTTTGTATTTAAGCTGGGGTAAGCACGTTACAACAGGCTTCCTCCCCTCTCTGTTGGAAGTTGCCGTCAGCGCCATGGGTGCAGCAGACAAGTGACCGATTGTATTCATAAAGTATAAAATACGAAGTTTTTACCCTTACCGGCAATAAGAACACAGTGTTAAGATGTTTAAACACCAAGTGAACACCTTTTTACAAAGGCTGCAACGTGCAGGTAACCACACATACTTGTGGCATAACCATGCAAAAATAAATGCAGTCGCAATGCCCTGTCCTTCAAGCTTATTGGCCAACACACTGCCTTCAAGCTTATCGGCCAACACACTGCCTTGTGGCGGAAACTGGCTTTACACCATCGAGGCTACATAGAAAACCGTCGCGTGTTGGCCAATAAGCTTGCAGGACAGTGCATTGCGACTGCATTTATTTTTGCATGGTTATGCCACAAGTATGTGTGGCTACCTGCACGTTGGAGCCTTCGTAAAAAGGTGTTCACTCGGTGTTTAAACACCTCAACACTGTGTTCTTATTTCCGGTAAGGGTAAAAAACTTCTCATTTTATCCTTTATTTGTAACAACGGCAAAAAGCGTCCAACAGTCTGATTGTATTCATTTTGGGAAAATATCTTATTGTTATCAATAACAACGAGGGGAGGAGGAGTTCCAACCAACCTGGCCTCCTTATCTTAACAACTCAACACGTCCTTTACTTTACGCATCGTAAGGACCCAACCACCCACTCACCCACCTGCTCAAACACTCACCTAATCACCCTCTCACTATATCGCATAGCCCGACCCTGCAGTGTGTCACCCATTTCTGAACTCACACTCACCTCCCGCCCCTTTCTCTTCCACCCCCCTTGCTCCCCTAGTTTAGCTCATGTTAGATTTAGACTGTGTCTCATAGACCGTGTGACTCTGTTCCGTTGCTGTACAACCCCACGCGTTTGTTGGTATTTCTTGTACACGAAGAAGATAGCTTAAAGCAAAACAATGAGAGCGACGGTGGGCTCTGTGTGGACATTCCCAGGGACACGGAAACGGTGGTGGGGCTGCCGCGGCCCATCCACGAGAGTGTGCTCACCCTCAAACAGGTGCGGTCCTCAACTTGTTGTTGGTGCCAGTTACACGCCCGCTGTCCAGCTTGACCCTGGTTGGCTGGTTACCCCCTAATGCTGGGAATGTTGGAGCAGAATTTTACAGCCGGATGGCCTTGCTGACGCCAACCTCCTGTACTTGGAAGGTTTTCGGATTGTTGTTCGCCTGGAACCTCCCCCTGCGCCACTGTACCGCCCCCAACAGCAGAAATCGAAATCAAAGTAAGACAACTAACGAGAAGTCAATGCAAAAGCAACGGTGTTACGGAATGGGAAACGGCGCACCGGCGTACGTCACTGTCTTGTCAGATAAACGTCGTGCGACCCTCCGCTGTGTTGTTACCGGCCGGTGACTGCATCGGCAGAGGCTTCACCGCCATGTCTGTGCGTGCCCGTGTCTCTGTGCTGGCTTCACCGCCATGTCTGTGCGTGCCCGTGTCTCTGTGCTGGCGACAGCACAAGTACATCTCGATAGCCGAGGTGCAGATCCAGCGGGAGGACACGCTGCTGCGGATGCCCGTGCTGCAGGTACCGTGTCCCAGCGACGCGGACCCCTCAGCGGGACAGACTCGTTACGGAGTTGGAGTGAGGTCCTGTTCAACGAGCAGCGAGCTGGAGCTCATCTCCTGCTTACGGACCTGCGCAGCCACGTGATCGTTGACTTTCCCAGAGTGGGGCCCGTTTTATTGACCCCGGAGGGATGATGGGCCAAGTCAACCACCGACACGAGGATGTGAACTCGTAGAGAGTCCGATTGCGGGCTGTTCGATCTGCTCCTGAGCCGCCTGGCTGTAGCAACACGTATTTTGAGGAACCGTGTTATTTATAAATTGAACTCAAAATGAAGGGGTATGATTATCACTAGTGGATCCATCAAGGGAAGAATGTAACTATAATTCTTTATCACTCCTCTGCTTGTTTACCCACCGAGTCACAAGCCTTTTTTACAGTAAGGTCTGGCTACGTTTTTGCAGTAGGGGTGATGATTGCTGTGTTTCCCAATTAAGCAATTTACAGCGTCACGTTTCTTAAATTGTATTTATGTAGGTTTTCACAACTCGATGTACTGTATGAAAATTGCTATTAAGAGCGTTCGTACTCTCTCCGCGATGTTTTGCCTGAATATGCTTCCAACGTGGGAGGCAAAACATCGCACAAGAGAGGACGAACGCTCGATACAGCTGTCCCGAAACAGCAGCTCTAAAAATGGATCAACAGTGAATCAGACAGATGTGGGTGCTTGTCGGCTGAACGAGAGCCCGTGTGCAGTGGAGCGGCGTGGTGGTCGGAGAGCGCAGAGCGCTCGTCTCGGTGCGTGTGTCACTGCGGGATCGTGCGGTGCGTGCGTGCGGCAGGGGGAGGAGGACGTGGAGCAGACCCCGGCCGAGATCCTCTACCAGGGCATGCTGCCCAACCTCCCGCAGAACATGGTGCGTGCTCCGCGCCCACCTCCACGGGACCGCGGGGAGTTCTGGGAACCGCATACTTTCAGCAGCATTGGTTCAACACAAGCAGCACTGTACTCGGGCCTGGTTCTGGCGGTCAGTGTCTCATCGGCAGTCCGGCTGGTTTCAACCGAGGCTGGTGAACTGCCAGACGTTTATAGGCAAGGACCCTCTGTTAGATAAGGGTCTTAGTTTGATACAGCGCTCTACAGTACAGATCAGGACTCATCAGGCATATGGAGAGCGCTTATCTCTACACCACTGGAGTCCCAGATAATGAATGCTCGCCGAGCGAGGTTTGCCAGGACCCTCCTACGCGTGGTGTCTTCATTTACAAACGTCACAGACCCCCACCCACCCACCCCCCCACCCCATTATAAGACTCAAATCAGGAAGAAAACTTCACACTTTTGCAAAAAGCCTGATGAAGCTGGTTGCAATTGTCAGAGAAATGTAGTACACTATTGTAAGTGTTGCTGTTTGGATCTCTAACACACCGGTGCACTGCTCTCTAACATACCCTTGTGCTGAAGTAATAACGAATGGACACTTTCTCTTTACGTGGAAACAGCCTTATTGACTGGCTTTGTCGGGTAGAGGTGGGTTTATGATTCACCTTTCGTGAGACCTAACCCAGGAATGCTTTATCGTGCATATTGGTTGTGAAAGCCTTCACGTTAAATGTGTTTACAGATCGCGTTGCTCAAAATCCTGCTGGCAGCAGCACCCACATCCAAGGCCAAGACGGACTCCATCAACATCCTGGCAGACGTGCTCCCAGAGGAGATGCCGTGAGCCGCCCTCCCCCGACGCTCCGTCACACGCACCCCCACGCACCCTCACTGACGCGTGTGTGCCAACCACACCGCAAGCGTGTTGACATTCTCGCAGAATTAACGGCTGTGCTGCGGATTGGTGACTATGCCGTGCACTGGTGGTTGTTTGCCGATGCCTCCACCC
Source organism: Geotria australis (assembly GCA_036362915.1). Taxonomy (NCBI): domain Eukaryota; kingdom Metazoa; phylum Chordata; class Hyperoartia; order Petromyzontiformes; family Geotriidae; genus Geotria; species Geotria australis. The sequence goes on along the minus strand of JAZEWU010000025.1, from coordinate 56,637 downwards.
AACCTGTTTACCAATGGAGACCCTAGCAGAAGTGCTCGACTTTAGGCCTCAGGTGACATAGGTCTGGGGTCCATTGGAACACGCAAACCACCCCTCCACCGCGATCAGGTCACGATCCATGGGGGTGTGCAGTAGTGGGTGACCAGACAGGAATAGGTTGACTGTTCACAAGAGACGCTCATGAATGAACATCCGCTGCCGTCTGAGCCAGAAATCACTGTCAATTGTGCGCTTGCAGGATCACGGTTCTGCAAAGCATGAAGCTGGGCATAGACGTCAATAGGCACAAGGAGATTATAGTGAAGGCGATCTCAGGGCTGCTACTGCTTCTGCTGAAACACTTCAAACTCAACCACATTTACCAGGTGAGCGCTCACCGTGATGCAGAGAACGAGACAACCAGCTCCGGTCGTCCCTCCTCCCAATAATGAATCACGGCCGGTGTACAAAGTACAAGTTCAACAAAAGTCGGAATCATGTTCCTGTTTTACTTCATTTTATTTGCTTTTATTCAGAACTCGTTTTCATGTACTAGAAATAGCAACGAACAAACCGCGACAGAACAGCTTGGTCTGCTTGTGGCAGCAATGGAACAGGGTCACACAGCACATGGGACAGAGTCTAAAACCATCATAAGCTATAACTAGGGGAGCAAGGGGTAGGGGAGAAACGGGGTACCTCACCACACTTGATGGAGTTCAGAGGAAAACAGCAGTCGGGGAACTATTTATTGCTGCTGCCATCGTTACTGTTTCTGTGAATATCACTCATTGGTTCCTCTGCCCATGTTGAGGTGTCGGTCCACACTGCAGGTCACAAACCCACTCACCCACTCTCTCCCAGCCACTCATCCACTCACTCACCCATCCACGCACCTATTCATGCGTCCACTCACCTAACTCAGAGCAATGGTGTGTGGCGCGTGTGTGGCGCGTGCAGTTTGAGTACATGTCGCAGCACCTGGTGTTTGCAAACTGCATTCCTCTCATCCTGAAGTTCTTCAACCAAAACATCATGTCTTACATCGCAGCTAAAAACAGGTGTGATCTCGACATCTGCAAAACAAATTGGACAACTCGCCTCTTTCACATATCTCACTATTTGTGAGAAAATGCAAGTGTTTTGTTTATACATCGCGTCAGGCGCACGGACTGCTGGGAGTGATTTTATTTTAGCAGCAGTGCTTCAAACCTGCGCAAACTCTGGATCAGTTCGAAATTCATTGCCTCATTGGCAGAGTCAAGCTGGCTTAAAGCAATGCTGCTTAACTGCCAGATGTTTATACATGAGGACCTCTCTCTCTGTTTTAGATAAAGATGCTAGTTTGACTACAACCCTAATGTACAACACAAAATAACGATTGGCGTCGCTGTGGAGAATACGTAACGATAGAAATAAGCACGCACTACCACCTTCCCCTATCGGTCCTTCAGAAGTGAAGCATGCATCTACACTGTGTGTCTACATAGCGCATGTCACTTATCATTGTCCCAATCTACCCGCTTAGCTATGTCTTGTCGACAAAGGTAATGGGAAAGGTGCAGCCCTGCAAGTGCCGCTCACGCCACTGCTGGCATAAAGACGCCCTTGTAGAGCAACGCTACACGGGATTCGCTCTCCGCTTGCACGCTCACTCACTGTGTGGGAAGAGTTGGGGGTTCCAACACCTGCCGCCTGATCACTGGCTGCTTGAAACCCACACACAAACAACCTGTACCTCCTCGCTGGCATTGCCCCTGCTGATATCAGACGGGAAGTGGCCAGTCGAGTCGAGATGACAAAGGCTACTAGCGATGAACGCCACCTCCTTCATGGACGTCAACCCCCGGCCCAACGACTGAAGTCAAGAAGAAGCTTCCTCAGCCATGTGCAGCCCCTAACAACATCTCGAGGGGAAACCAGACTCCAGCTCTGGACGGAAAAGCTTGAGAGTGACCCTCCTGCAACTGGCATGGGAATCCCACCTGCTGAAGACTTCCCTCCTGGCTCAGATGCACCATGGATTCAGTGGAAGACACTCAACCGCCTGAGAACTAGAACGGGACGATCAAAAGATGCTTTGGTCAGATGTGGCTACAAGACCGGCCCAACCACCTGCGAATGTGGAGAAGCAGACCATACTATGGAACACTGCCTTGTCTGTGCTCTGCTACCCAACCTCTGCAGCTCAAAAGACCTTGCGGAGTTCAATGAAAATGCAAGGGGCTGTGTAAGAAAATGGGAAACTGTAATTTGACCATCGCGCCGCTTCGAAGAATCGCTAAGAAGAAGCTCCCTGTCACTCATTATTGGTGTTTACACTTTATCCAAATTGACGGGAGTGTTGTAGAGTCTAGGCAGCATTGGCTGTGGCACAAGACACCAATGCTGGCAGGACTGAGAACACGCAGGAAAATTGCACAAAGGGTTTTTTAAAGATGAAGTCTGGAAACGTAACGCAGTTGACGGTCATTCAGGTTCCCCGGCACCTAGCGAAACCACTGTCATAACCTGGGTCACCACAATGACAACGCAGTTACATAATAACTGGGTACAACAATGGAGCAAGTAGAAATCGCAACAAAAACAACCACATTGAAATCCAAGCAAAAACAAACGCGTTCCAGAAGAAAGTGAAAACTGTCCACAGACATGAATCGATATAACAAAATATTCTGTTAGGTTGTTTCGGACAAAGTATTTAACAAAACCGAGTACAGTTAAGTTAGAGAAACATCGCAGCAGCGCGAGGGTGATGATCGCACGAGGACGTGTGTCAAATTCCGCTGCAGGGGAAGCCGTCAGCAGGGCTGCTGCAGCAGCAGCCACAGCCAGGAATCCCTGGAGCATGTTGAGGTGCAGTTCCTGCTCCGTGTTGCCTGACGCGACTCGTGGTTCTGTTTTCAGTATCGTGGTTCTGGACTACCCGTACTGCGTGGTGCACGACCTCCCCGACCTCACAGCCGAGAGCCTGGCAAGTTGTCGACGACTCCTCGTTACCTCAACCTCGCCTCGGCCCCATCTCCACCCACCGCCATCACCCACCTCCACATTAAACACCTCAAACACCACTGCAGATGTGTAAAATGTCTACTGAAAGGTTCAAGGAGTTGATCCTGCTGAGTCTCTCGGTTATTCTATTAATGAGGGGGGTTATAATGGATATCACTTGTGCTCTTGTGTTATTAGGATCACAGGGCTTGGACAATTGTTGGCGCTGTTTTTTTATCAGCCTTCCCACTTCTCTGTGGTTTCCCGCACAGCATCTGTGCGCATACGCATTCTCCAACTGCTCGAGAGACAATTTGCGTCAATGACGCTTTGTCAAATCCATGTGTTATTATTATCATTACTTGTCGTGGTGGAGGGGTTGCCTGTTTCAGTGAACACCAGAGCTATGTGACATGGTGCCAGCTCTCCTGTTGGACTCAATACCCCCACCATTGGGGGGGAAAGCGGCCGACCTGGGTCAGCCTGGATTACGGCCGTTTCCACCGGCACGAACAATGATGCGATTTGAGTGACTTGTAGTCTGCGCTGTCCCCGGTGCAGGAGGCCGGGGACGAGACCCAGTTCTGCTGGAGGAACCTCTTCTCCTGCATTAACCTGCTGCGCATCCTCAACAAGCTCACCAAGTGGAAGCACTCGCGCACCATGGCAAGTGGACGTGCTCGCACACCGTGGCAACCCAGGCCTATGTGCCGTTTGTTGTTTGGAGTGGAAACCTACAAGAGGTTTGTTTACAATGCGTGTCGCGTGTAAAGGTCCTCTCTTCACCAGGGAGTCGAACCGACTGGTATCGAGTGCGGGTGAACACAAAATCTATTGAACCCGTTACAGTTTTGATCGGTTCGACATGCTCGTGAAAGGTGCTAGTGTTTGATTCCTGACCGGGTGTCTTTTTGCGTGGAGTTTGTACGTTTCCTCCAGTTTACTCCCACTGACAAACAAGCAGCGAACCTGGTTTTGGCAAAAACATCCCAATACTGAACACTCAGCTGCGAATGACTGATGAGATGACACATCACAATATCTCCCCTTCTGCGACGTGAGGCTTTTCTGGACAAAGGAGCGTAGTCGTAGGCAGACGACGGACCCCGTTGAAAGGACGTTTGCTGCGGCCGGGGCCGTGCGTGACGCGGTTCCCTCTGCCCACAGATGCTCGTGGTGTTCAAGTCGGCGCCCATTCTCAAGCGCGCGCTCAAGGTGAAGCAGGCCACGATGCAGCTCTACGTGCTCAAACTGCTCAAGGTTCAGACCAAATACCTTGGGCGCCAGTGGCGGAAGAGCAACATGAAGACCATGTCGGCCATCTACCAGAAAGTGCGGCACCGCCTCAACGATGACTGGGCCTTTGGGAACGGTACGTGGCCGGCCCGGCCGCCTCCCTGTGTGTCCCTCCAGTGTGCCCGCCTCCCCTCACCTCACCTCAGCATGATTTCCTGCAGCCCTTTGGGGACCTCTGGATAAAAGGCGCCGCTATATGAACGCAACGGACTGCTACTTGCTAACCGTAGTATATCTTTTTTTATGGGTTAGGTTATGTTAAAAATAACAGGTGTTGAAAACCCGCCTCCACCCGATAGCCAATTAGTAAGGTTTGTCACGTGAACAAAACGTGCCAATTCTTTACTACTTCAGCACACCGGTATGTTGGAGAGCGAACCCACGATGAAGATAAACCTTATTGATTGGCTGTGTCGGATGGAGGCGGGTTTACGTCAGACTTATTATGTTTTACGTGACTTAACCCATAGAAAGAGATATGCTACGGATAACATTGGTCACGAAAGCCTACGTGTTAAATTTAGCTAACCGTAGTCGGTAACGGACGCACGGCGCCCGTTCGGTAACACCGCCAATCTCGTCGCCTCCGCAGACATCGACGCGCGGCCCTGGGACTTCCAGGCGGAGGAGTGCGCCCTGCGGGCCAGCGTGGAGCGCTTCAACGCGCGGCGCTACAGCGGCGAGGCGGCCTGCTGCGACTACGCGCCCGTCGACAACTGCCTGCAGAGCCTCCTGGGGCGCTCCGCCGAGCTGCCCTCGCACTTCTGCTGCAGCTACGAGACGTGGCTGCACAGGGAGGTCTTCTCGCAGCCCATTCGCTGGGAAGAACTCCTGAAGCCGCTGTAGGTGCGAGACAAAACGCATGAGGGAACGTTGGGGGGGGGGGGTTTGTTTGAAGGTTGTGGCGTTTGACGTGAGGAACGCGCGTGAGGGAGGGCCTGTCGAAAACGATTACGCGCACATGCGCTTGTGCAACCAGCAAAGCCTAAAGACTCTTCTCTCAGGAGGGTTCTCTTAGGTTGTTGCAGTATGGAGTGACGGTCGCAACTAGTGTTTTTCAGTTGAGTATAATTTGCGGTGTATTTATTTTGAAACACGATGACCTTTTCTATGACGTCGCCACTTGGTGAGCGTTCACGGTGAGTGGAGCATAGCACACGAAGTGGTTCAAGGTTAATACACGCACTGCATTATCAACCAGGGTGGCCTGCCGGATTCGAACCACGAACTGCTGAAAGAAACGGCCGTTGGGCCTTGTTCCAGCCCCGCCGAGACCCGGCTCCTTGTCGTCACACCCGGGGTCACTGTGCTCACCACACGCGCCAGTGATTCAAACGCACGATGCAGAATCCTCCCTTGATGGTGTGACATCACTAGCACACGGAAGCCCAGATTATTTGTGATATTTGTTTACCCACTTGAGTTTGAAAAGTAAAGTACACCTCGCTACGTTTGTATATAATGCCAATAAGACAAATAAACGCCATGGACTTTGAGCAAACTTAGACCCAGGTTTGCCCTCACTCCATCACATTGCGTTCATTCACAACTCTATGCCCTCAACAGCACAGAGGTTAGATTTTCCCACCTCAAGCAATCAGGTTTCTTTACCCACCCCCCGCTCTCCCCTCAACGCCTCTGTCCACTCGGCAGTATAAATAGGTACGTTCACCAGTCATTCAGGTCGTCCCGTATTGTGGGGTAAAGTGTGGGTAACCCCCTTCTCTGCCATCATGAAAGCTTAGCGTGCAAAAGTCGGACAAATTCCACTCGAGTTTGTGCCAGTGGCGGCGCTTCTGCCAGATGTTGGGCGGCAGCCTACGATGGGACGTGCCGCGGTTAATGTATTTATAGGCGGCGATGGGAAAGGCTGTCGCTAAGCTGTGACATTCAGTTGTTATCGGAGGAGGTGCGAGCGACTCGCCATCACAGTCGTGCGGTTACACATCCTGACTGGGGCTTGACTACGCGCTTCATCCCTGCAGTCAATACCGCCAGCACTACTGTGTGCGGAGTTCAAGTGCTTATCCTCTGGAAAGAATGTGGAATTCCCACCGATGTAAACGGGCGATGAGCCCCGATGCCTCGGTGCTCACTTGAGCAGGAAATCGCATTGACGCGAAAATTGATATTAATCTGTAACTAATTGTTACTAATATTCTTCGGTTAATGTTGACAATGTTTTATGCACAGATGCAAATGTTATTGGAATGCTGTATGACATTTGTGTTTGAATAAATTCTGGATTATTATTGTGCTGTGAACTTGTATAAACTGTGAATTGATTGCGATGGCGGCTTGAGTAAGGCCTCCATCCAGCAGTGGGCTAAATTGCCCCGGTGCCCTGTGATGGACTGGCATCCAATCCTGGGTATAGCCCTGTCTTGCGCCCTATGTCTGCCGGGATAGGTTTCGGCTCACAGCGACCCTGTATACTGTATAGGATTAAGCGGTTTCTGACTGGATGGATACTGTGCTGTACAGTACGGTCCTCAATAGGATTACAACAACAACAGCCGTTCGCCACCTAGTGGCCTTGGTTGCCTGACCGGATCACACGCAGCAGCAGCGACATCGCCCCCTGCCGAGGACACCATTGTGAAGAGAAGAGTTGAGAGACTCGGCAAGGCCCTGGTCCTGAGTCAACACGCAGCTACATCAAATATTAACTGTAAGAGAGTTGAGGATCTAGAGTCGCTCGTATCCTGGGACGGCGCGGCGCGGGATCACGGGCACCTTGTGACGCCGCGTTCAGCCGGGGAGTCAATCAGGCCGCCGCCGCCTCCTCTTCGCGCGTCTCCTCGTCGCCCCTGCTGCGTGGATGAGCGCGTTTCGCCGCCTCTTCGCGGACCCGTGTAGGCGACACGGACTGAGACGAGAGCAGCAGCAGCAGCGCGCAGTGTGGGCCATGGCGAGTCGGGCGTGCGGCTGCGGGCCCTCCGCGGTCTCCACGGGCCCCGGGGCCACCCTGGAGACGCTGCGCTTCGACAACTCGGCGCTGCGCCGACTGCCGCTCGACACGAGCGACGACCCGACACCCCGCCAGGTGCCGGGGGCCGTGTTCTCCCGGGTGAGGCCTACCCCCGTGGAGTCGCCTCGCCTGGTCGCGGTCTCCGCACCCGCGCTGCGTCTGCTCGGGCTGCGCGACCCCGAGGTGGAGGCAGCGCGGCCCGAGGCGGCCGAGTTCCTGGCGGGGAACCGCGTTCTCCCCGGGGCCCAGCCGGCCGCGCACTGCTACTGCGGACACCAGTTCGGCAGCTTCGCCGGACAGCTAGGGGACGGCGCCGCCATCTACCTGGGCGAGGTGCTGGCCGGGCCCCAGGAGCGCTGGGAGATTCAGCTCAAGGGCGCCGGGCCTACGCCATACTCGAGGTGCCGAGGAGAGGGGGTCTGAGGGCCCCCACTGCCTCCAAACACACCAGGGGGTAGGGGCCGGAGGTAGAGTGGCTACCTCGGATGTACAACAAAAACGGGGCCACGTCGTTGTATGAGGTGATCAAGAGGAGTGTACCCTGTGTAACTATCAACAAGCCGCCATTGCGTAATGACTTACTTGGCCGATCCTGGGTAAAGCAAGACAGGTGGCGAACCTATCCGTAGGGGACACCAGGGATAGCATGGCTAGCAACCCCAGGGAGGTGAGGGACGCGAGGGGTCCTGAGATAGATCCCCGTAGGGAAACCGCCTCATAGAGCTACTAGTGCCACCATGGTGTTGCTGCGTCACGGGGGAGCTTCCGTCGAGGTGCGCTTAGCGGCCGAGTCACGCAGTTCCTGCAGGGAGACGTGAACGGGAGACGAGGAGCCGACACTCATCTCCCGTTTACTGACGAGATGGGCCATCGCCCACAAACGGGACTTGAACCCGCGGCCTTCCCGTTGCGAGCCGCTCGCCTTGCCGCCGACTCAGCGGGTCTGTTCCTGCAGCTGTTGTGGGATTCGTTGATTGGGTTGGTGATGGTGGACCTAGTGATGGGATTCACTGGTGGGATTCGCTTGGCGCTGATAGAGGCAGCTCACGATGCCGCCCGCGTGTCTACAAGGTGGTCGAGGTGTCTTGACACCTCCATTTCATATTTTAAAACTTTATATTTTTGGATACCCATAGGTAATAATGAGCGATATGAAATGTAACCCTCCCACGTTGGAAGCGAAACGTACATCGGTACGTAGCACATCATCAAGCCATTTTGAGTGTTCATTGGTTTAAAAACGTTTTACATTTAACCGATCTGCCTCAGTGGTGCAGTGGCTGCTCTCGCACTGGGCTGCCAGTGCAGTTGGTCGCCATTTCATTCGATCTCCCGGAGCGGCAGTTAGAACAACAGAGCGAGACTCTTAAATCCCTTTCCACCACCTGTATGCCCTCAGCGGTAGAAGTGGGCACGCTGGCACGGCCACAGTCGATCAGCGGCAGGTGTGGTAAAGTGTGGATACGCTGACCTCTTCCCAAACGTCTGGTCAGCGTGGAAGAGTAGGCCAAGAGCAATCTGGAGCGTCCCCTGAGAAATGAGGGGAAATCCTGCTTTATGTGCTGGCGGCGCGTGGGCTACAGCTCCCTGTGTTAAGCGTATTTATTTAGCTTTGATTTGTTGTACATTTGTCATTTTTTCATCTGTTCTTTGTAACTTTGGTGTTTGTTTTTGTTGTCTGCCATGTTCTTGTTGCCTGTTTTTTTTGTCTGTTTTGCGCGGCCTACTCCTGGCCCAGTGTGTGTAAGTCCTGCCTTGCCTAGACTCGCCTCATGGTGTTGCCCGTGGAAGTTGTCTTTTTGTTGTTGTTGTGGGTGGCTGCGTTTTTCTTTTCTGTTGCGTGTGTCTGTGTCCTCTTGTGCTTCAGTGTTGATTGTTTGATTTGGATTGGCGTTGTTTCCCCCTCGTGTCTGTCTCTCTGTCTCCCCTGTTGCTCACCCTCCCTGTCTCCCTCCGTGTTTGTCTTTAAGGAAGTGACGGCCATCTTAGGGGACGCTGGCAGATTTTTGCCGCTCTTAAAATTGCCAGTTTCACGACCTTTCAGTGTATTCGAAGCAGCCTTAATCATTTAATTTTTGTTCCTTTTGGTCTTTATTGTTGTGTTTTCTGTCGCTGTTGACATGCCGTTCTCTTCGCGGCCCTTGTGCAGCACTTTGTGACCCTCGGGTGAAAGGCGCTCTATAAAATGCTATCGCTTACCCCCTTTCATGCATAAAATCGCAATGTACCTTGTTATTTGGCCTAATTCACGTTGTGTTTCGTTCATGTATCGTAAAACTGTGCTTGATGTGACCCAGGATGCCCGTTCCATACGTCTCCATGGGCTTCACGAATCTCCCGACTACACTGAGGAGACACCTACCATCTAACATCAACTACCATCTAACATCAACTACCAGTGATTTATCTATTTTTGTTAATCCGCGTGTTTGTTGTGTCGCAGGAATCCCGTGAAGAGCTTGCAAGCTCGCTGGGTATTTTTCTGCTGTAACAATAAACATCTAACATCAACCACCAAAGTCAATTGAGTTGACGAGGTGGTGTTTGATGTCCACTGTTCATGGATGGGGGTGGCCTCGGCAGATTGGCGTTGAGGAGACCGTGTCGATATCCGCCCAGGCACTCGGACGGCCGCAAGGTGTTGCGCTCGTCGCTACGCGAGTTCCTGTGCAGCGAGGCGATGCACCACCTGGGCGTGCCGACGACGCGTGCCGGCTCCTGCGTCACGTCGCGCTCCACCGTGCTCAGGGACGTCCACTACGACGGGAACACGCGGCCCGAGCAGTGCAGCGTGGTGCTGCGTATCGCGCCCTCCTTTCTCAGGTGCGGTGGGCTCGTCGCCGCGGTGACGCCGCACGGGCCAGATGCCGGCGTCGCGGTCCACGTTTGCCAAATTTGGAAACTTTTTCAAGCGTCGATCCTCGGTCCCTGCCTAATCCTGTCGAAGATCGCAGTGAAGTCGGAGCCTATGCCGACAGACACGGAGGGCACGACAGGGCTATGCCCATGATGGCACGCCAGTTCATCGCAGGGCACCTGGAGGAAACCGAAGTACCCAGTCCTGGTTCGACGTAAAACTCGACAGTGCCCAGAGCGCTGTGTGTCGTGCACCGCCCCCTCCTCTATTCCGTCGCCAGGTGCCGCACAAAGTGCGGCATCGCTGCATTTTCCCCGAGCATGTGAGTTCTGCTAGCGGGAACCCAGAGGGTGCTGTTTGTGCTTGCTTGTCCGGGCACGATAATAACCAAGTGCTGTGACAAAGCAAAACAGTTTAAAAAAAAAATGTCTAAATCGTTTGTAAATGTCATTACATTTTTTGGTAAATTTGCGTAAAGCAACGCACCGCGACTACAATTTGGTCCAGTAAGTTGCTAATGCTTGTTAGATCTGAAGGTTCACCGTCGAGCTGGTTCTATAACTCGTATGTTATTCGCGTCATGGAGCGGTGGTGTCATGGAGGGGTGGTGTCATGGAGGTGTGGTGTCATGGAGGGGTGGTGTCATGGAGGGGTGGTGGTGCCCACTCAACGTACCGCCGCCGCTGCTGCTTTAGGTTCGGCTCGTTTGAGATTTTCAAGCCGACGGATGACGACACGGGGCGAGCGGGCCCGAGCGCCGGCCGCGAGGACATCAAGGTGTCACTGCTCGACTACGTCATCGACACGTTCTACCCAGAGCTGCTGACCTGCCACGGCGCCGCCAACAAGTACGCCGCGTTCTTCAGAGAGGTTGGTGCGGCGTGCCGTGGTGCACATTGAGGCACCGGGCCTGGCACAAGCGCTGTGGTGACATCACCGCCACTTAGCGGCGAATGGCGGTTGTTGTTGTTGCGAGCGTGTGCCCGCGTGTGCGGAGTGGCGGCGCAGCGTTTAGCGCACTGCGCTATGAACCCGTCAGCCCGAGTTTGATGCCCGCTCACGGCCAACACCGGTGATGGTTTTTTGAACCGATCCTGGGGCCTCCCCTAGGTGGAGTCGGCCTCAAATAAGTACTTGGTGCTGTGTAAATATCGCCACCAGGGAAATAAGGGCAGGCCGGGAGTGGTGCTGGCCACCCACCCCCTCTTGCGCCGTGTTTCCCTCTACAGGTGCCACTTGCTAACGGCACTTGACCCTACAGTCTGTAGATACTACACGGGGGCGTCTGTGTGTCGTGCAGGTGGTGCAGCGCACGGCGCGCCTGGTGGCCGCGTGGCAGTGCGTGGGCTTCTGCCACGGCGTGCTCAACACGGACAACATGAGCATCCTGGGCCTCACCATCGACTACGGCCCCTTCGGCTTCATGGACCGGTAACGGAGATGATTGATGCAGGTCTCGGGGTGATGTGGGCAGCCGGCCTGCTTATCGGCTGCCACATCTTTTCAGGGTTACAGTCGGACAGTAGATGCATTCATTGGCTGCTATTGCGTCTAATCCCAGTTGAGTAGTTGGACGGTAATCGTAGCGTTTGGCGGTTCCGTCCCCCGTTGCCGGCGCTCGGCGGCCTCGTCGCTCTGCACCATGTCCCGGGATCTCGTCTCAAGACTTACTTGTTCCGTAAGGCCCTCAAGCCGTCGTTCTAGGACCCCTTATGCGGATCAATGCTGTCTGATTACCGTGCTGTCGTCGTTGATTTGTCGTTCTCTCCGCGGCCCTGTGCAGCGCTTTGTGATCCTCGGGTGGAAGGCGCTCTGTAGATGCTATTATTCTTATGTCGTCCATGCGCTGCGAGTCAATCAGACGGCGCTCAGCCCCGGTTCGTTCACTGCCAGTCCCCATCGAGTCCTATCGAGGGTCGCGGTGAGTCGCGGCCTATCCCGGCAGACAATCCTCAAGGCAGGGCTACGCCCATGATGAGGTGCTAGTCCTATTCAGGGCTCGGCGGCAATTTAGTCATCAGGCCAATTAACCTAGGCAGCAGTAGTGTTTTTGGACAGTTTGAGGGAACCGGAGTACTCGGCGAACACGCAAACTCCGCGCAGAAAGGGACCTGCGCTGGGAATGGAACTCGGCTATTTCCTGCTGCGAGGCAATGGCGTGACTCGCTGCGCCGCGTCCCCGCCCCGGAAGCCGTGCGCCGCCGACGCGTGCCGCCCACGTGCGCCGCGCAGGTTCGACCCCCACTACGTGTGCAACGGCTCGGACGAAGGCGGCCGCTACGCTTACGAGCGGCAGCCGGACGTGTGCCGCTGGAACCTGGAGAAGCTGGCGGAGGCGCTGGCGCCCACGCTGGCCCCGGAGCTGAGCGGCCCGGCGCTGGGGGAGTACGGCGCGCTCTACGAGGAGGCCTACCTGGGCGGGATGCGGCGCAAGCTGGGCCTGCGCTCCCTCGCGCTGCCCGGTGACGCGGCGCTCGTGGCCTCGCTGCTCGACACGATGGAGAGCACCGGTACGGGCAGACGCACCGCGGGTGCAGCCGGCGTCGCGAGCGGGTTCTGCCCGCGGCGACCTGCGATTTGTTTGCAAGTCGCAACACGATACGGTGTTTAATGTTATGCCGTACTGTATATGCAGCGGTAATGCACTCGATGCTTTTGGTAGATTGTTTTCTATTGTAGATATGTACAGTTTGTAAAACCTCAAGTGGGAACACAATATCTAATGTTATATTGTACATTGCATGCAGTATATATGTTTATGCTATAATGAGTAGTGTCTTACGGGAGCTTGTTCGTAAGTACGAGCATTTGTAAGTCGGACGTTCGGCAACCAGGGACTGCCTGTAAAGCCCGCCGAGCTGAGCTCTTGTATCGAGGCGACCTCGCCACACCAAGCCGCTGGTATAATCGCACGGGGGAATTCACAGTAGCAGCTAATAATTTGAACACGTTTCTAAATGTTGAGGTGAAAAATACAATTCGGAAGACCACCGAGAAAAACACATGCAACCACGGGGAGAGACGGGGAGAACGCGGACTCCACATATACGGTCGTCGGAGTTGAACCCAAGAGCTCCCGCATACCGGTCGACAGGGATCACTTCTCACGAGATTAGCCGTCACCTGTGCCCGCGACCCACAGGCGCCGACTTCAGCAACTCGTTCCGCCTGCTGAGCCACCTGTCGCTGGAGCCCGGCTCCGCGGAGGAGCTGGCGGCATCGCTGTGCCGGCAATGCGCCACCGTGGACGAGATGCAGAAAGCCTACAAGCCGAGGATCGACCCCAGGTGCGAGCGAAGGGGCGGCCCGCAAACTCGTGCCCGGAAGGGCGAGTTTGATTCCCGCTTGCAGCCAACAATGGTGACGATCACTGTAACCGGTTGTGGGTCACCCTCAATTAAGTACCTGGTGCACTGTGTAAACTTCGCTACGAGGGAGATAAAAGGTGGCCGGGCGTTGTGATAGCCACCCACCCCCTCGTGTGCCGTGCCGGCCCTATTCTCGGCACTACGGTCCGTCTAGACTCCGTGGGGGGATCTGCGCGCGCGCGTGTGTGCGCACGCAGGCAGCTGTCCCTACTGCTGGCGCTCGCTCAGGCCAATCCGCAGGTGCTGCGCATGTTTGGGGGCCGCTCGGGGCTGGAGCGGGAGCTGCGCAGCGTCGAGGCCTCGGACCGCTGGCGCCGCACGACGCCCGCGCAGAAGGAGGCGGACGACGCTCGCGCCTGGACGCGGTGGCTCGACGCCTACAGGTGACGCCTCCGCAGCCTGTAGCGCCGCACGGCAACGGTGGCCGTGACCCGACCCGCCGATCGCGGCGTCGTGCCTCTTCGCCG
>JAZEWU010000025.1:9462-29782 GCA_036362915.1 Geotria australis | reverse complement strand
CCAGCGCCTCCCCTCATCCCCCCGTAGCCCCCCCCCGCCTCACCTGTCCCGCCCGCGGTGCGATCGTCCTGTGGGCGGCCGCGTGGATGCCGCCTTCTCGCGGTTCCGCGGCGCTGAGGGGGCGGCGTCTCCCGTCTGAACGACTGACTGCGGAGCGACGGTGTAAAAGCGATGAGCGCGCTGCGCTAGACACCAGTGACGATTTTTTATAAACCGGTGCTGGGCCTCCCCGTATGTCAACTCATATCCCCTCACACAGTAACCCCATCAAATAACCCCTCTGAGTGACCCCATCAGATACCCCCTCATAACCCCTCACACAGTAACCCCTCTTCAGATATCCCTTCAGTGACACCCTCAAATGTCCCTTTTTAGAGTAACCCCTGAGGTAACCCCTCACACTGTGACCCCCTGAGATAGGGTGTCTTAGGCTATATTATTGTAGGTTGTTTAGGCTGCAGTGGTCAGGCAGTCAGGCTGCAGTTGTCGGGCTGTGTGAGGCTGTAGTTGTGTCGGGCTGTGGTTGTCGGGCTGTATAAGTCGAGGGTATTGTTGTAGCCGCGTCTCGGCGCGAGTCACACCCTGGTTTCCATGGCGACAGGAATCGCGACTGGAGACGCGAACCTCAGACCGGCGACCCGTGCGAGTTCCCGTGTGAGTACCCGTGGTGCGTGTGTACCCCTGTGAGTGTGAATCCGCGTGTGTATACCTGTTAATGATTGGGTGTATTAACCCCTGTGTAAACATCGCCACTAGGGAGACAAAGGCGGCCGGGCGTGGTGCTGGTCACCCACCCCCTCGTGTGCCGTGTCGACCTTCATAGGTGCTCGCTAACAGCACTTGTCCCTACAGTCTGTTAAGGCTATATAGGGGATCTTTGTCTTTGTCTAAGCCCTGTAAGTGAAGCCCTGTGAGGGGATCCAGTTGAGGAGTCCCTTGTGCCATTGAACTGTGAGTGAACCCTTGTGTTTGTCCCCTTCTGAGTGAACCCGCGTGTACCCTGTGAGTGTGAAGCCATGTGAGGGGATCCCTGTGGAAGTGAACCCCTTTGTGTACCCCTGTGGGGGCTGTGACCACGTTGATGTGATCCGGTGTTCAACAGGCGCAGACCGGAGACAACCCCGCGTCACTGCTCTCAGATGGTGAGCGCCTCTGCCCTCTCAGACACTTGGACTCCTCTCTCCTCTAAAACAGGGCGATCAGTCGCCTCCTTCTCACTCCTCTGTCCCGACTACCATGGCTACTGTTCCCGTGACCGTCACCCCTTGTTATCCTCCCACAGTGACAACTGTCCGACAGACTGTTGCGTCTCACCCAGTGTTTCACGACCACCACCCTGCCGGTCACGATAACGCACTCACCCACCCACCCACTGACTCACCCATTCACTCGCCCACTGACCCAGCCACACACCAGGTCACAACGCGTGTCTATCTGCAGCGCTTTGTGACCCTCGCGTGCAAGGCGCTCTATAAATGCTATTATTATTATCGGCGTCTTCCCTCGCACCGCTCCACTGTGGGGCGCCCTCCCAGCAGAGGCTCTTCTCCAAAGCTCTCACAATAACCTGGATCAATTCAAGAAGCGCGTAAAAAACACTCTCTATGTATCTATCATAAACTTTTCTCAGTGCCGTTTGTTGACGTTTTGGGTCTCACAAAAAGTCAACCGCTGTAAAAACACATCACGATCCAATGGTCTCCTGGCAGCCTCCCAAGGGCCGAGGCGATCTTCTTCTTTGCGATTCTTCGAAGCACGACGGCCAGCCTCTGGACATCGTCGTCCTTCAGCTTGGCTTCGAAGTGTTTGGTAGAATTCGCAGGCAATACCAAGTACTACCTGACAGGGATCGCGACGTGAACGCTTCTACCTTGACCCCCGCCGAGGCGATAAGGGTCGCAGTAAGAGCAGCGGGAGGAGCGGCAGCAGGAAGAGGAGCGGTAGGAGCGCGTCGCGGCCCCGAGAGCGCGACCCTCCACTGCTGAGCGCCGCCTCCATGTTCAACCTGCACTACATCGCGCACGGCGTGCAGGACGGCCTGGCCATGCGCGGCTTCGCCTGGCCCCACGGGCCCCCCGGGCCCAAGGGCCGCAAGGGCAAGAGGAGGAGGAAGAAGAAGTAGTAGCCAAGGCCACGGCGCGGCGGCCCGCGATGACGCAGGTTACGCGCGAGTACGCCGGTCGTCGTGTTTATTCGCCGTCACGGAATAACTCAAGTTCAGCATGATGCGGAGAGTGTGGACGGGAGATTTTCAACCGTTACGCAATCTTAACTCGTAATTAAACATTTCGGCGAATTATTTGCACATGAAGTGTGTAAAGCGTTTGATTCTTGTCAGTAAACAGAGGCTTGGCGAATGATTACGCAATGGGGTTCGGACCACAGCATCACGCTCTGTACGCGTCGCGTTTCAGTAATCGTCCTTAGCAGCGAACCAATAAAGACAGTATCCCTCTGATTCGAGAGCACCGGACTGTAGCAACACTTTGAACGTATGGGCCATGGAGAAGGACCATTGCCCGAAACGTCTCAATGCTTTTCCTATTCAGGGCCAAAGCGTTACAGACGAGCGCGTTTAGTGTTTAGAATTTGACATTCCTGAACAACCACATCTCAGGAGCGGCTTGTGACAAGACAGCAGTGCCAGTCGCTTCCGAGTATCTTACAATCTCCACTGGCACTCGGAACTCACGTTTCTGGTTGCATAGACGCCCACACAATAGAGATTCAGTCGCAACGCAATCCACGTTGTTGTGCGAGCGCTGGCAAGGCTGTGCGCGCCAGCCTGTCCCCGGCGCTGCCCGCTCCGGCTTCACGTGGCGGGATGCTGCGCGCCGTACGGCGCGGTGTCCTACAGTGCGGTTCTCACGGTGGAGCTGTTGGTTCAGTGATTTACTACCCGAGCAGAGTTTAGAGACGAGGTGTTGCTCACATATCAGCGGTTTAACAGAAACGATGGGTGGACTACGCAGTGCGTTGGGCTATGATACTGTGTGTGATTATGATCCCACGTGTTCCACTAAATCTGCTCGTCACGAAACGAGCCGCGCGGGTCGGCGCGCCGCTCGCCATCAGGAGGTTGCAATTTCACATTCTGGTTGGGGGAATTGACTCAGCCGATCATCTCTACCAGGTATGTAAAACAGGAACTCGTGTTTTGTAAAGTCAAAAGTGGTTGTACCTATGGAGATGCGCGCCCACCACAATACTGTGCGACCTCCACCAGCGTAAACGGGAGACGATGCCCCGGTGCTCATGTTCACTCCAGGAACTGGCTCCGACTCGCAATCAATCGAGCTGAACGCACTCTTGCCACAAGGCACACACATCGTGCGCGGGGGGCCTCTCGTGAGAGTTATAGTGAGCGACCCCAGTGACACAATCCAACTTTGTTGTTTGGCACTGTAAACAAAGCGGCGATAGCGCGATACCAAAGCACTAGATTATTGCTGCCTCTGCGCAAGTGGATATTTGCAGGGCTCCACTTTAATCCAGGGAATATCAGACGAGGCCTGGTTTTCAAGCTTCAGAGTCTAAGCGCGTCCATGTCAGAGGCGTCAAGACTTTGAGAAATAACACTGCAACCTAATCAACTGGGAGATACGAAGTTATGTTGCCCAACACTGATAACACGACAGGACCCTCCTGAGAAATAGTCTCGAGGCTCAGTGAGGATTTCCTGGGTAAACGAACATAACCAATACGCTAGTCCACCCCACTGCATTTGGTAGTTGATGTGGGTTAAAGGGAGTGGTCTCAGCTGAGGGAACATCTTTTCCCTCCTTGCTTGTTGTAGAATAATTTTTTTTTTCTGCTGTCTTTATGCCCTATAATTTATCGCTATTGCTTGACTCACAGTCAATCTGTATTGATGTTGGTGACATGCCGTTCTCTCCACAGCAACTGTGCAGCGCTTTGTGACCCTCGGGTGAAAGGGAGCCGTTGTGATGT
The DNA here is from genome assembly GCA_036362915.1 of Geotria australis. Lineage (NCBI taxonomy): Eukaryota > Metazoa > Chordata > Hyperoartia > Petromyzontiformes > Geotriidae > Geotria > Geotria australis. The sequence continues at coordinate 25,831 of JAZEWU010000025.1, read as the reverse complement.
TGGCGGCGATTGGCTGTGGCACGGTCCAATCAAACCTGCGGTATCATTAGTGAATTAGCTCATTATGCATTGTTAGCCAAGCACGTTGTAGGGTTGTAGGGTTACGGGCGGCGTCAGACTTTTAAAAACTCCGATTTCCAAATCGCTCCCGGGGAATCGAGAATACGAGTAAGGGAGGCCATAAAACGATACAAATGATGCCACTCGCCGCTTTACATCGATGCACGTGCATCGATTGTAAACACCTTGCAAAGCCTTCCCATATAAGGAAGTTTAGTTTCCGTTTAGATTTCACCGCGGGTTTCACTGTACCGTACACCACAGCGCGCACACAACAGAGGCGAACACGAGAGTGACGCGGCGCCGAATGGACGCGGCTAGAGGGTGGCCTGCCGAGACGCACAATTGCTCTCTCGCGCCACTGCTGGCAGCAGAGCGTCCACTGGAGGGCGCTCTTGAGTCGTTTGCTCCGTGGGTCCAGGCTGACCACAGGTGCGGGATGAGGTGGGAGAAGTCGCACCTCATCCCACCACACAATCAACAACTGCCAAATTGACCGTGCGCACCTATTTATACTGCTGGCTGGACACGTGTGAGGAGGGCGGGACGAGGTAAATCTGCCCCGTTGTTTCACCTGTCGTTCCCAGCGATATGATCGAAGCGTCAGCCTCTAGATTGCGATTCCAGTGTCTGGCTAACCAACGTGCAAGATGCGCGATAATGGGGGGGATGGAGTGGTGTGGGGGGGTGATGGAGGAGTGGGGAGACAGGCAGGCGGCTGATGTGATGGGGAGATGGGGGTGATGTGACAGAGGGCAGGTCGCTGTGACGGGAGGGTGGCGTGCGTTCCCCCGGCTCTGCGCATCGCCGCCGCGCCGTCACACGCTGCTGCTCGAGAGCGAGCCGGAGCGTTGAGGCCGGGTGCGAGGTGGCCAGCAGACGGCAGTACAGCAACACATGATTGAATCCATCTGTGCGAAGCCTCTGCCATCTTATATTATGGCGAGGCAGCCATCGCTTAACCCACGCATTATTGCCCTTCAGAAGTACATTGATTACCACAGAGGAAAGTGAAAGTAATTCGCCGAGTTAAACGACGCAAAAGTTCCGACTGCTCCTCTAACGCCACCAGCATCCTCATTTGTATCGTCGCACAGTAACATAGCTTAATTAAAAATATACCTTTAGATTTAGTTGAGTTATTGAATAAATGAAGGTTATTCTGTGAGCCTGCAACATGATCCCCTATTCCCCATAGACCCCTAGTATATGTTTTGGTGCTTTCCATTTACACGGTGAAATCCAGAAACATAACCAGTGTAAATGGTGGGCCGACTGTATTGCAATCATGTCAAAGTGCGTATCCCACCTGCTATTGTGTAATTATTGTTCCTATCGTTTACGTGTCAATCTATTATTGACCAAAGGCCTCCTCGCGCCTATATGTCGCCAAGGCGTCAGCGCAGGTTGGTGAAAGCCTTTCTCCTCTCCTCCGCGCAGGAAATGTGACAGAGCGCACCTTGCGTGATGTCGACAGACATTGCCTCTGTGACAGGGGAGGAGGAGCGCGCGACTTGACTTGCTCTTTGCTTTAACTCACACGAGGGTCGACTCGCTTCCCAAGGCGACACAGCGCTAGCACTGACATGGAGACACACGGGAAGGCTATGCTACTCTCTACGACACGCACACACTCGCTGTGTGCCGGCTACTGCCAAAATGTCAACACGCACATCCGGCTTTTTCACGTTTGAAAACAGCTGATAATAATGTATATTTTACACCACTAGGCATTTCTGGATATATTCGTAATAGTCCCTGAAAATGTGAGAAACGTTGCCATTCGATTGAGATTAATAATAGGAATGATAATTATTGTGTTTGTATCGATCGTCGTCACGTCACAACGCCGCCCTAAGAATCTGTAAAACGGATGGAGGCGCGGGAAACCCTACGAGCGGACAAACGGCTCTGACAATTGCCCAAGCTCTGTGGTCCTATATTGGGTCGTTCGGCCAACTCCATGAATGAGTGTTTAGAAAATACCAGCTGCTTGGTTCAGCCACGTCTTGGCCACGACGGTAAAGATGAAAAAGGGTTTCCTCTAAATACACATTCTGCTGCCACAGCAAATTAAAAACGTGAACACAAACCTCTCCACTGCACTTACACTGTAGACGTGAGTGGTGTGCGCAGGACGAGACTTCAGGAGGAGGGTGGCGACACGGAGCTGAATGACAGTAACCGCCAGCAGGCCTCCACCACTCGGTGCTCACTCCTCTTGCCCGGCCTCAATATCTAGAGACAACACCACACGTCACGTATCCGATCCCACAGTCGTGTCCCTGGGATCAATCAGCATCGTCATCATCATCGCCAGATAAAGGTCTCCCCATGCTGCCGCCACCGCCTTTCATGTTCTCACAACGCAGCGATCCACGCAGCACCCGCACATTAACTGATTTCTTCACCCCATTCTTCCTTGTGGGTGTAATCGCGGACACGTTCCATTCCTTTTGCTCATAGTAACAACCTCAAGTTGAAAACATCACGTTACTGCAGACTTGACGCTTTTTAAAAGGCGTCTCGTGTTTGAACACCTTAATATATGTAGTGTTACCAGAAAGAGTGAGATCTATCCCAGGTTTGAACGTGCAAACCTTTCGACCGTGAGTCACGAGCTGTGCTGCTGAGCTGCCTGGCCAGCTAAAGCACCTTGTTGCACCCCAGTGATGGAGACATGTGCGCGTGTTGCTGCAGACCTGTAGTAGTTTGGCTTGAAAGGCCCGTTCTTGCTCATGCCCAGATACTTGGCCTGGTCGTCCGTGAGCTCTGTGAGGTGAGCATCGAACGTGGGCAGGTGCAGACTCGCAACATACTCATCTGCGACAAGGACACACAGGTTACACAAACAATCTGTTAGAGTATTGGTGGCGCGGTGAGGAGCGCTGCTGCCTCATAGCAAGAAGCCCCCAGGTTTGACTCCCGTCTTGGGTGCATTTCTGTGTGGAGTTTGGATAATAATAATAATAGCATTTTATATAGCGCCTTTCACCCGAAGGTCACAAAGCGCTGCACAAGGGCCGCGAAGAGAACGGCATGTCAACAACAAAAGAAAAAACAACCAAAAACTAACGCAACAAAAAATAAATGATTAAGGCTGCTTCGAATACACTGAAAGGTCGTGAAACTGGCAATGTTCTCCATGTGTCCACAAGGGTTTTTGCCGGGTGCTCCGGTTTCCTCCCACAGTCCAAAGACATGCTGCCAAGGTTAATTGTCCTGACTAAACTGTTACCGGTGCCCTGAGATGTTGTAATTTGCTTAGCCCCCCCTGCTAGACAACTGTTAAAAAAGCTACATAGATCAACGGATCCTTTCAGCTTAAATATAATTGACTGACTATCAACGATTACAATGTCCTCCAATAGAGACCAATTGTCTGTTCAGCCCAACGACTGAAGTCAAGAAGAAGCTTCCTCAGCCATGTGCAGCCCCTAACAAGATCTCGAGGGGAAACCAGACTCCAGCTCTGGATGGAAAAGCTTGAGAGTGACCCTCCTGCAACTGGCATGGGAATCCCACCTGCTGAAGACTTCCCTCCTGGCTCAGATGCACCATGGATTCAGTGGAAGACACTCAACCGCCTGAGAACTAGAACGGGACGATCAAAAGATGCTTTGTTCAGATGGGGCTACAAGACCGGCCCAACCACCTGTGAATGTGGAGAAGCAGACCATACTATGGAACACTGCCTTGTCTGTGCTCTACTACCCAACCTCTGCAGCTCAAAAGACCTTGCGGAGTTCAATGAAAATGCAAGGGGCTGTGTAAGAAAATGGGAAACTGTAATTTAACATCGCGCTTCAAAGAATCGCAAAGAAGAAGTTGATTACCCCACAGGTTGTGATGTCAGGAAATCTTTGGGGCCTCATGTGGCCCAGTCTTCTTCTTCTTTGCGATTCTTCGAAGCACGATGGTCAGCCTCTGGACATCGTTGTCTTTTAGCTCGGCCTCGAAGTGTTTGGTAGAATTCGCATGCAATACCAAGTATTACCCGACAGGGATCGCGACGTGAACGCTTCTACCTTGACCCCCACCCATGTGGCCCAGTGACAGCACGTGAAACGCGGTTAAAATGCCGATGAAGTTGTGGGAGCTATTTTTTCTGTAACATCTACCTCTCAGAGAATGTACACAATGAGGTTGAAATTACGGTTGCGCCCCCCTCCCCTACCCCTGTGGGACCCCCCCCGACCTGGGTGGGGGAGGGAGGGAGGTCCCACTGAGCTAGAGACACCTGACTTGGGTTGTGTGGGTTGACCAGCAACAGGACGGAGCTCATTGTGTACGAGATCGAAGCGTGCTGGCGACCGCCGTGTGTGTGTGCAACTGTGCAGCGCGTTGTGCACACCGAGATGATGCCCGTACCGGCGTTATTAAGACCGCGGATGTTGAGAGTGAAATCTAATGTATGGCAGGGAGGAAGTGAATGTCTCACCCATCTTCTTAGGCAGCAAATACACGTCCTGTTTGTAGCGTCCGTCCGGAGCATTATACAGTTCAATTAGAGCCAGCGCCTGTCTCACACACACACACACACACAGATCCTCTGTGTAGCCTTAACAGACTGTAGGGTCAAGTGCTATTAGCTAGCACCTATGAAGACGGGTATGGCACACGAGGGGGGTTGATGGCCAGCACCACGCCTGGACATCACTTTTCCCAGGTGGCGATGTTTACACACCGCACCAGGTACTCATCGAGGCCGAGTCGACCTAGGAGAGGCCGAGAACCACATCAGAATTTTCTCACTGGTGTTGGTTACGAGTGGGAATCGAACTCAGATGGCTTGGTCCGTATCGCAGTGCGCTAACCGCGACACGCACGCGCGCTTTAGGCAGCCACAGCGTGAGTCGTGGTCAAATCAGCATGTCCAACGCGAGTGCCGGTCTGCGTGTGACAGTGGTGAGTGGGAGTGGTGGGTAATATCGTGCGTGGTGATGAGCGTGTACGATATCGTGAGAGTGGCGAGTGTTATCATTAGTGGCATGAGTGTGAGTGGTATTGTGAGAGCGAGTGGTATTGTAAATAGTGCAAGTGGTTTCGTGAGAGTGGTATCGAGCAAGTGGTATCGTGGCAGCGAGTGATGCCGTGGGTGCGCGCGGTGAGCGCTATCAATGAGTGATCGTGCGAGCGTTATGGACCGTGCGGAGCGAGCGTGGCACCAGAGTGAGGCTCACCACTTGCCAGCTCACCTGAGGGACAGGCTGAGGCTCACCAGTGTGGTGGCCGTGATGGAGAGTGAGGCTCACCTGTGTGGTGGCCGTGATGGACAGCACAAACGAGGGCACACTCGAGCTGCTCCGGTTCAGCAGGCGGCCCTAATGCATTCGGCAAAAACAACACAAAAACTTCTAAAACACAGAGCAAACGGCGAGCGAAGTAGCAAGTGAAAACAGCAAAGGAATAACAAAGCATCTGCTCGATAGACTCCACCTGTCCCTACCTCACCCAGCACACCCCACAGTAGAGCGAGGGAGACCGGTGATGCTGCACTCTGCAGGCTTCTATGAATGATGACCCCTAAATGGGAGTGGTGTTAAAGCGCACTGGGCTACCATAGGACACATAAAAGTGTGGTTGGGGTCTGCTGCAAGATTGTGCAGGTGGAAAGCGCTTGCGGAGGATTTGAAAGGATACAGTTAGTCTCTAGTGAAATGTTTACCTACTGTATACGATCCACTCGGGTGAATTGGATCACATGCACGCAGGCTGACGTGGAGCATGGGACTAAAGCTGAAAATTACACTGAGACACAGGACGAACACACGCATTGGAGAACATATGCAAGTTACCAACATGACGACTTAACATAACAGGGAGTAAAATGGACTTTGGCAGGACGGATGATGACGAGAACCTACGCGGGCCGGAGGTCGAGACTGGGGACGGAGCGGCAGCCGCAGGAGGACTCGTCGGAGACAGAGCAACGGCACCGATTTGTGTGCGGGAGCCAGACGGATCGTGGGTGGGAACTGGCTGACAGAGATGATCATAAGAGGTGGTGATGGCTTGGGAGGCCTCAGTCCAGTAGTGGATTGATCATGGCTATACCTCGGCCAGCAAAGTGAGACGCTTGCCATCGGGCCAGGTCACGTGGTCCACGTGCGCTCGGACTCGCTCCCACGTGAGATCCGGACTCCGCAGACTCGCCTGCTCCCATGCGCGCGCACACACACACAAACACCAGAGCGACGCACACACGTACGCACACTGTCGACGATCTGGAAGCATGTGTGTGTAGTAAATGTGTGTCAGCACTCGTATGAAGTGGTGGCGGAGCGGTTAGCGTGCTGCTCTACCAACCCGGCAACCTGAGTTCCCATTCCCGTTCATGGCCAACACCTTTGATGATTTTCCCAACCGGTCACGGGCCTCCCCTAGGTGTATCCGTGTACACGTGTCGGCGCGCGCGTGTGTCTGTGTGTGTTGGCGAGGGCGCACCACGTCGATCTCTGTGTTGGAGTGGCCCATGTTGCAAACGATGCAGCCGTTCTTCAGCCGGTCCAGGTGTTCCCGCGTCACCACGTTCTTGTTGCCTGTGGATGGCGCCGCGAGTGAATGAGTGAGTGAACGAGCGCGCGGGCGGGCGACCGAGGTTGGATCGTGAGTCCCCCGTGGCGGTGTGTGGCACCCGCACGGCGCAGCTCACCCGTGCAGGTGATGACGATGTCGGCCTGACGCACGACCTCCGACAGCTTCACGATGCGGTAGCCCTCCAGGCTGCACGCACACACAAAACAGCACACGGTTTTTCAGTATTTTTTATTTAAAACAGCGGCCGGCGATGTCGTGCAGTGAGAAGCGCTGCCACCTCACAGCTAGACACACCCAGGTTCGATTTCCGGCTTGAGTGCCTGGATGGAGTTTGCATGTTGCTCCCGTGTCCACGTGGCTAATTGGCCTGCTGACTACAATGCCCCCGTGCCCTGCAATAAACGGATATCCATAGTCCTGCCTGGGTGGAATGAATAGGTGAGTGAGCGGTACATGAGAGGTTGAGTGAGTAGGTGTGCCGTGTCGACCTTCATAGGTGCTCGCTAACGGCACTTGCCCCTACAGTCTGTTAAGGCTATACGGGGGATCTTTGTCTTGTAGGTGAGAGGACGAATGAGTAGGTGAGTGGGACAGTGAGTTGGTGACTGGGACAGTGTTTGGTTAAGATGATCGCTATATTGTGCACTGAGGAACACCTGCTCGTCCCGTTTAGAGCCATACAGAGGCACCGGTGGAAGTTACCCATTCCTGCGATGGGACGAGTCCATCCATCGGACAATCTTCCACAAAAAGTGTACGCATTTTACCGACTCTGCAGGGATGATGGGCTGCTGAGTTGTTACCCAGTCAGGACCTGAACTTGCGACCCCCCGCTTGCTCTCCCACTGAGCGAAGCAGTCCAGTTTTAAGTGGAGACACAAACCGCCATTGTATATCCGTGTATTTGTGCACTGTGTGGAGTGGTTTGATGCACGGGCTTTGCGGCCAGAATTCTGAATGACAGCAGAGTAGCGTGCTGGAAGAGCGCTGCCGCTCTGCAACGTATCGGAGCGGGGGGGGGCCACTCACCAGGCCTGCAGGGCACAGATTGGATCCATCTCCGTCACATAAACCACGGCACCCAGCGCCTTCAGAGCCGCACAGCACCCCTTGCCCACCTGCTCACCGCATGGCAAAGTGGTGTCAGCAAGCAGCTGCAAGCGCTAACACGGCACGCACGGCGGTGGTGAGGCCGCCATGGAACATCTTCAAATCTCGTCTTAAGACTTATTTGTTCCGTAAAGCCTTCAAGCCGTCCTGTCAGGACTTCTGATGCGGCTCAACGCTCAACGCTGTCGTGCCAGGTTGTTGGCTCTTTGAGATGCTATTATTATTGTTTTCCTGTTGTTTTTGTGTCCTAAGTCTTATAACTCATCGCTATCCCCTTGAACTCTCAGTTTTCTGTCTCCCCGTTGTTGATATGCCGTTCTCTCCACAGCTCGGAATATAAAAAAAAAAACCCAAAAAAATGTTGTTGCTGATTTTCCGTTCTCTGTCGTTGATATGTCGCTCTCTCCGCAGCCTTGTGCAGCGCTCTGTGACCCTCGGGTGAAAGGCGTTCTATAAATACTATTATTATTATTACACATCTCATACACAAGCAATTCTGTCAGAATAACCACACACACACACACACATCATCGTTGTGTGGACACTTGGAACGTAACGGACTTGTGTTGGCTCTATAAGAGATTTTATGCGGCTAACACCGCGGTCAGTTTACACACAAGTGGATCAGTGAGTGGTTAAGTGAGCTGTCGTGACTTTCCATGCTGTGAGTGCAAGTGTGAGCGGGTAGGTGGGTGGGTGGGTCAGTGGGTGAGTAATTGAGTGAGTTGTGATGTGCAGTGCGGTGGTTGAACACCGTGGATGAGATTAAGTGGTGTCTGGCAGACTGGGTCCTCGCACGTTTGTTGTGTCGCAGGAATCCTGTAAACAGCTTGCAAGCTCACTGGGTATTTTCTGCTGTAATAATAAGCCTCTGTATATCTATCAGTATAAGGGCAAGAATGCAAAAGTTAAGTGTGAGGATCATGGGAAGAGTTATCACGGTAGTAGTAATGGCAATGGACGAGTGACACCAGTGAGAGGAGTGACTGGAGTGAATCATCCATCACCCCCACGCTGCTCTACTCTGATTCTACCGAGTCGAGTGAGGTGGGGACTGGGTGCTCGACCCCGGATGAGTTTGTGTCGGAGGCCAGGACTCACCTCTCCATATCCGCACACCACCACCTGCTTGCTGCCAAACATGATGTCTGTGGTCCGCTTGAGACTAAACGAATCATACGCGGTTGGGCGACATTAAAAACATAACCAGATGGGATTTTCACAGAGTGACGGCCATGGTTTTCACGTGTACTAAGGTAGGGTTTCACAGCACGACGTATGAGAATTTTTCTCCATAGCTATTTCAGAATAGCCGTGTTGAGTTCCTTTTCTGACCTTCGCAGTGTTCCGCCTCCCAGGTTGGAGGCATCATCGTGCAATCCTCAATGGTTCATACACTAATGTAAATTAACATATAATTATGACATAAGATTGAGAGCACATTTCCAAGCCAGCGAATTCTTGCAAAGTACAGCAATTGTTAGGCACTCTTGTCTGTACCGTGTTGGATTCCTATGTATCTGTGTGTGTGTAAGGACAAGTGTAAATGTTTGTGATTGTATGGGGAGTGGTGGCTCAGCAGTTAGCGTGCTGCACTACGAACCCTGCGACCCGAGTTCGATTCCCGCTCATGGCCAACATAGAGGACGATTATCCGAATTGGTCCTTGGCTTCCACCAGGTCGACTCAGCCTCAAATGAGCACCTTGCGTGTTGTGTAAACATCAGCACTGGTGAGGCAAAGGCAGCCGGGCGTAGTGCTGGTCACCCACCCCCTCTATGTGTGCTGTGCTGGCCACTATAAGTGCTACGCAATAATATCGCTTGACCCCACAGTCTGTTAAGGCTACATGGGGGATCTTTGTCTTTGTACTGTCGTTTTTCACGGCTATATGAGAATTACTCTTAAGAGCTGCTCCTTCGAGACACAGCCATCTCAAAATACTAGGATTTTTTTTCTTAAACACACGAAGCATTACACTTGTAATAAAATGCTCCCCAATTAATCGGCAGGATATATGCCAAACAACGCAACTTCTTCTTCTTTGCGATTCTTCGAAGCACAATGGTCAGCTTCCGGACATCGTTGTCTTTCAGCTCGGCCTCGAAGTGTTTGGTAGAATTCGCAGGCAATACCAAGTATTACCTGACAGGGATCGCGACGTGAACGCTTCTACCTTGACCCCCACAACGCAACTTATATCAGGGGATTCCCGCACACCGCACACCATCAATGCACAGTGACGTCTATCAGTACACAGCCCTCCCCCCATGCACCCGTCGAGTATGGACTCCCGGCAGCTGTAGAGATTGTCGAACTTCTGCTTGGTCACCGAGTCGTTGACGTTGACGGCCGGCACGCACAGCTTGCCGGCCTTGGACAGCTGGTACAGCCTGCACACGCGCACAAAGATCAAAGATCCCCCATGTAGTCTTAACAGACTGTCGGCTCGAGTGCCGTTAGCGAGGACCTACGAAGGTCGATACGGCACACGACGAGGGGGGTGACCAGCACCACGCCTGGCCACCTTTGTCTCCCTATTGGCAATGTTTACACACCGGGTACTCATTTGAGGCCGAGTCGACCTAGTGGAGGAGGCCCAAGACCGGTTCAGAAAATCGCCACTGGTGTTGGCCACGAGCGGGATTAGACCACTGGGCCACACGCGCACATACGTGCATACACGGCGTCCAGCGATCCGCCAGGTTCGCAAAGTCACTGGGGGGGTTGTCCTGCAGCGGAGCAGTGGTGACTCACTCGCCAGCTTGCGGCAGAAATCTGCCGTTCGAATGCGGCAGGCTATCCAAGGTGAAACCACAGCGAGCCACTGGGTGAGAATGGCAGCTCTAGGCTATAAAGTTAGTTGAGAAATTCACGTGGCAAGCGTCGTACGTGACCAGGAGAAACTATCACGACTCTCCTGAACGCGAGTGTCAAGGTGCAGCGAGGCTTTCCTGACTAAACACGCCGCAACAGTAGCGGCGATGCAGATGCTACGAGATACTTTCCTGACTCTAGCAGGGACGCAGATGCTGCGGATGCTGTGTGGATGCGTGTGCCGACGAAGCAGCGGTACAGCAGCAGCGATGCGTGCGCTGCGTGCGTGTGGTCGCTCACTAACGGCACTTGACCCTACAGTCTGCTAAGGGTCCACAGGGATCTTTGCATTCAGAGCACCTGTGCACGCCCGTGACGCTCTCCTCCACAATGCCCCGCACCGTGCGGAACATGGACGGGTACTGCTTGTACATCCAGTGGGTGAGGTCGCCGCCGTCGTCCAGGATCTGTCGGCGCACAGCAGAAATTGATGGGACAAGTCAATCCCCAATGCAGGATTTTAAATCGCGACCGTCCGATTGCTGGCACCTCGCTCCATCCCCCGAGCCGGCTGGAGGTGACGCAAGTATGACCGATGTCACTGTGCCGCCACACGGACGCTGCTGACAGTTCATAATGCACCACACATGCTCAGGCACTCGGCCCGATGCCCAGTGTAGGTGGGTCCCCTGGCAGGGAGGCCAGGCGTGCTCGGGCATGGGGCAGGGAACGCTGCAACTGGTTGTGTGTGTGTGTTGGATACCATGTTTGGTTGCCAGCCCTCTACATTGATGCAGCGGTCGATGCACCACCAAAAGTCGTCCTCTGCCTCTCCCTTCCAGGCGAACACAGAGAAGCCTGCGGGGGGAAGAGTGGAGAGTGAATCAGGCATGCTCCGCGTGCTGACTCCGAAAGCAACAGCACTCCACTCCCTGCCCTCGAAAACAAGCCACGGCACTGCCGCGCTACCCTTGCCTCACCTGATAACACAAACAGCCTGGAATCCTGCACAACGGCTCTAAAGAATTGGCTTCAGCAAAACAAGCTCCTCGTCAACCCTAATAAATCAGTCACAATATACGTCAGCACGAGCAAGCGCCTCGCCAACACTCAACTCCCGCGACGTCACTGCATCGCCGACTCTCACGTCGCACCCTCAGCTCATCTAAAAATTCTGGGAACAACGCTAGACCCCACACTCACTTTCAGCACCCACATAAACAACATCACCAGATCCTGCAACTACCACCTTCGAGCACTTTGGCAAATTCGTCCACTAATCTCCACCCAAACAGCACAGACCATCGCCTGCGCCCTCATCGCCAGCCGCTTTGACTACTGCAACGGAATACTCACGGGAATCACGAAACAACAGAGCGCCAAACTGCAACGTCTTCAGAACAACCTAGCACGTGCAGTCCTCAACATCAAAGCATGCGACCAACCAACCACAAAATGCATGGACACTCTACACTGGTTACCCATCCACAAACGCATCACTTACAAAACTGCAATAATTTGCCACCGCGTTATCCACACAGGACACCCTAAATACCTCGCATTGCTACTCCGGCCACTCGCATCAACACAATCCCGTACTCTGCACAGCTCATCACAGCACCTACTCCGCACACCGCGTTCACGCACAACCTTCGAGAAGCGCCGTTTATCGGTCGCGGCACCCACAACCTGGAACAGCCTGATACACCTATTGCGTCAAACACAGTCCCCTACAGCCTTCAAAAAACTCTTAAAAAGTCACCTTTTCACCGACTCACAACAAACCGACTGAGCAGGGCTCCGCGCCTCCGAATCAACGGGTGCAACGCGCCCGGAGAAAATGCGCGCGTTACAAAAGTAGATTATTATTATTATTAAGACTGCCTTGTTGCATCAATATTGCATTGGGTGTGGCATAAGTCACTTTACCGAGAATAATGAAATAACTTTTTGAGGAGGCGGCGGTGGCTTGTTGAAGCCTTCCGTCAGCAGTCGACTAACCAGTGGCTAACATGGCCACCTCCACACTGTCCCACTAGCCAGCGAGCAAAGCTGGCTTTAGCTAGTGGAGAGGCAGTGATGGGACTAGCAGGGGAGGGGAATCATTGAATGTCGTAGCAGGGACGGAATTTCACCATTTGGACCCTTTTCCGGTAATCCGGAGTACCAAAAGAATCCGTTTGTCGCAAGATCGTCATAGCTCACTCAATATTGGTCCGTTGAAAGCACTGAATGGCGCAAATGAATCAGGGCTGGCGCCTTCTTAGGACGGCCAGGCTAGCGGTTTGGCGTCGGCACGCCAGGCACCTGAACAACCAAATGGCATGCATTTGGTTGTTCAGCTCCTCAGTTACTGTATCTACGCATCGCTTGCCGCTCACGGCTCTTGCAGAGTAACAAAGTACCTCGTTCTTTGTCCACAGGGGGCTGGCAGCAGTGGGAACCTGGTGCCCTCCCCAGAAAAAAAGGACCCCATTTTAACGCGGCGAATTTGGCGTACTCCGGATTGCCGCCAAAGGGTTCATTTGTATTGTTTTTACTCTTCCGCATATTTATCCAGAAACGCCGGAGTCTGAAGACTCAATTCCAGGAGATTGCTGCTACGCGGATTCAATCTGCCCATCCATTTTCGAAACCGCTTGTCCTGGTGGGGGTCGCGGTGGCAGCAGTCCAAGGAGAGTGGACCAGACATCCCTTTCCGCAGCAACAGATTCCATCTCTTCCTGGGAGAATCCCAGGCGTTCCAAGGCCAGCCGAAAGATATAATCCCTCCGGCGTGTCCTGGGTCGGCCTCTAGGTCTCCGCCAAGTGGGCCGTGCCTGGTAGACTTCCTGGGGGAGCCTTCCAGGGGGCATCCTTACCAGATGCCCGAACCACCTTAACTGGCTCCTCTCAGTCCGAAGGAGTAACGACTCTACTCCGAGGTTCTCCCGGATTTCTGTGCTCCTCACTTGGTCACGGAGAGTGAGCCCAGCAACCCTGCGGAGAAACCTCATTTCTGCCGCTTGTATCCACGCTCTCGTTCTTTCGGTCATTACCCAAAGTTCATGAGCATAGGTGAGGATAGGGACATAGATTGACCTGTAAACCGAGAGCTTTGTCCTAGGACCAAGCTCCCGCTTCACTACCACGGACCAGTACAGTGCCCTTATCACTGCAGACGCTGCGGCAATCCACTGGCCAACCTCACGTTCCCGCTTGCCATCACTCGTGAACAAGACACCAAGATATTTAAACTCCTCCACTAAGGGCAACTGCTCTCCCCTCACCTGAAGAGGGCAACCCGCTCTTTTCCGTGAGAGGACCATGGCCACAGATTTGGAGGTGCTGACTCTCATCCCAGCCGCTTCACACTCAGCATCAAAACGCTCGAGTGCCCGTCGGAGGTCACAATCGGATGAGGTGAGGAGAACGACGTCATCTGCAAACAGCAGCGATGCCACCGCCACACCCCCAAACCGGACACTCTCCATACCTCGGCTGCGCCTTGAGATCCTGTCCATGAAAATCACGAACAGGAGCGGAGACAAGACACACCCTTGGTGGAGGCCAACGGCCACATTGAACGGATTCGACTTTACACCAAGAATACGGACACAGCTCTCGCTCTTGGAATAGAGAGACCGGATTGCTCTCAAAAGAGACGCCGGCACCCCATACTCCCACAGCACCTTCCACAGTAAATCTCGGGGCACACGGTCATAGGCTTTTCTCCAGATCTACAAGACAAATGTAGACTGGATTAGCAAACTCCCATGACCCCTCATTTATCTGTGAGAGGGCAAAAAGCTGGTCCATGGTTTCTCCTGAATCTGTGGTTCAACTAACAGTCGAAGTCTCCTCTCCAGAACCCTGGCTTAGGCTTTACCTGGGTTGCGAAGGAGTGTGATCCCTCTGTTGTTGGAGCACACTCTCTGGTCCCCTTCCAACTATCGCTTCAGTCGAGGTCAGTGTTTCCCCTCCCTTACTGGAAACAGCTTGGGCGACGTCCCGTCGACCCCTCCCAAGGTGCAAGATGGTTTGCCAGAACATCTTTGAAGTTGTCCTAAAGTCGTTTTCCATGGCCGCTCCGAACTCCTCGCATGCCCGAGCTTTTGCTTCAGCAACCGCTTTAGCTGCTCCCCTCTTGGCCAGTTGATACCTCTCAGTCGAGTCAGGGAGAGCGATTCAGAAGCATTGCTCGGAAGGCCTCCTTCTTCGACTTGACGGGTTCTACGGTTGCCGCAATGACAGGCACCAACCGCCTTCAGGCCGCAGCTTTTCGCAGCCATCTCAGCAATTGCGATCATGAACAAGACCCACTCAGACTCATCGTTGTCCAGACAACGATGTCCAGAGGCTGACCATCGTGCTTCGAAGAATCGCAAAGAGGAAGACTCAGACTCAATGTCCTTGACTTCTCCCAGGATGCAGGAGAAGCTCTTTTCGAGGTGCGAGTTGAAATCCTTGCGCTCATGGCAATCTGCCAAACGTTCCCAGGCCACCCTCACTGCTCGTTTAGGTCTCCCAGGTCTATCAGGAAGGCGCCCTGTGTGTCGGATACACTCACTACCAAGTGCTGATCAGTTGACAGCTCTGCCCCCTCTTGACCCGCGTGTCCAGTACATACGGCCTTAGGTCTGCTGAAACAACTATAAAGTCGATCATTGACCTTCGGTCCAAGGAGCTCTGGTACCAGGTACACTTATAAGCCTCCTTGTGTTCGAACATGGTGTTTGTTATGGACAATCCATGACTAGCACAGAAGTCCAGTAACAACTCACCACTCAGGTTCAGATCGGGGAGGCCATTTCTCCCAATCACGCCCCTCCAGGTATCCCCATCGTTCCCCAAGTGTGCACTGAAGTCTCCTAGGACTATGGCGTCAGTAGACTGCACCCTATCGAGCACCACACCAACTGTCTCCAAGAAGGCCGTATACTCTGAACTGCTATTTGGTGCACACGCACAGTCAAAGTTTTCCTCTCCGAGACCCGAAGTCTCATTGAGGCGACCCTCTCGTCCACCGGGAAAAACTCCGACTGTGCAGTACCAAGCCGGAGGCTTGTGAGTATCCCCACACCCGACCTGGGCCGCTCACCAGGGGCCACCCGGAGTAGGAGAGAGACCACCCCCGATTAAGAAGTTTGGTTCCAGAGCCAGTGCTGTGTGTGGAGGCGAGACCAACTATGTGAGGCTGGTACTTTTCCATCTCCTCCACAAGCTTCGGCTCTTTCCCCGCCAGACATGTGACATTCCACATCCCAACAGCCAGTTTCCATTGCAAAGGTCTGGTCCGTCCTTTTCATTGCCGTGACGGCATCGCACCCGACCCTCACCCTTCGCCTTGCGGGTGGTCGGCCCACAAGGCTGCTCCACATATCCGTTTCGGGCTGGGCCCCACCGGGTTACGTGGGTCACCCGGCCACCAGGCGCTTACCGACGGACGCCACCCCCAGGCCTGGCTCCGGGGTTGGGTCCCGGTAACGTTAGTCCGGGCAGGGTTCTGATGATCTTTTTTTTCGAACCATCATTGAAGGTCTTTGGGTGGACCGTACTTAGTCTGAAACCTCTCCTCGGACCTGTTCGCCATGGGTGACCCTACCAGGAGTACTGGACTTCAGACGACATAGCTCTGACGTTCATTGGAACATACAAGCCCCCCCCCACCACGGCAAGGTCCCGATCCATTGGGGGGGCCTACACGGATTCGCAGTTGAGTAATTGTCAGCATTGGTATATATATTTTTGTGAGAAACTAGAGAACCCAGAGGTAACCATTTCAGGACACGAGGGGAGCTTACAAATGCCACTCAGAATGGCACACAAGCTGGGAGTGGAACCCAGGAACTGTGAGGCGTGG
>JAZEWU010000024.1:8050075-8062478 GCA_036362915.1 Geotria australis | reverse complement strand
TTACTAGTATAAGGGTTAGTGTTGTTGGCCGCAGGGTGGCGCAGCGGTCACATCTGCGCCTCACAGACAGAAAATGCTGCCCGAGGCAGTGCAGTCCCCGCCTGCGGCGCCTTTCTGTGTGGAGTTTGTGTGTTCTCTCCCCCTGTTCAGCGTGGGTTTCCTCCGGGTTCTCCAGTTTGCTCCCACAACTAAAAATACACTCGTTAATTAATTGGCCGATAACATCATTATAGGAAAGCAGTGTATGGCGGGTTGGCGCCGGCTGGCCGCCTGGCTGACTGTATAGTGCGTCTGCGGCTCCCTCGCTACGCCTCCGTATCTTGTCCATGACCAGGCGTGGAAGTTGCATGGCGCATTATATAAATTGTATCATATACATTATATAATTTAGCAGTGGGGCTCATGTCCTGCTTACACCCCCACAGAGGCCGACTGTATAGTGCGTATCAGTGCGACTGTATACAGTGCGCGTCAGTGTGACGCAAGGTGGCGCTGTCTGGAGCGCGCGCGACGCTCACCGGTATTCATCGCTCTCCACCAGCTCACGGATATCTTGTTCCAGCAGCAGATAGGCCTACACACACACACAAAGATCAGCCGTGTAGCCTTAACAGATTGTAGGGTCAAGTGCCGTTAGCGAGTAGCACTTATGAAGGTCGACACAGCACACAAGGAGGTGGGTGACCAGCACCACGCCCGGTCGCCTTTGTCTCCCTAGTGGCAATATATACACACCGTACTAGGTACTCATTTGAGGCTGAGTCGACCTAGAGGAAGCCCAAGACCGGGTTCAGATCGTCACTGGTGTTGCCCGTGAGCGGGATTCGAACTCTGGTCGCCGCGTTTGTAGCCCAGTGTGCTAACCACTGCGCCACCACTGCTCACACTGCCAACATCAGACCAGATAGACTGATTGGACTTGCTGATGACTGGTATCAGCGGTGTTAAGATCGACCTCTTTGGAAAAGGTTCGTGAAGAATGCTACTGAGGGCGGAGGAGCGACGTTCACAACAGCGAGCTGAGCGCCGGGCAGATAAAACTCAGCGAGTTGGCACGGTGGGGAGCAGAGGTGGCGCTCCAGCCAGTCATCTCAGTCAGTCAGCCCATGGCACCTGGGTCTGTCCCGTGACCTCCTCTCAGCAACCCTTCGACACTCTGTGTGGCCTCAAGGTGTATCTGGCCTGGCGCAGGCACGGTGGTGATGTCAGCGCCACTTAGTGGCAAACGGCGGTTGTTATTGTGTCTGTGTATGCATGTATCTCAACGCGTCTTACCATTTTCCCCCCTGTAGCCGGCATGTGATGTTTCTCTGCCAGCCAGTGTTTGTCTTGTGTGTCCGCTGCGTACTGCCACACACACACACATCCCGGTTTACTCCGACATACTGGTGGGGCACGGGCAGTTAGTCAGCCACACGGTCAGCAGGTGCCAACCCACCAGATACTGTGTCCTCTATGTCAGTGGTCCCCAACCACCGGTCCGTGGGTCATTTGGTACCGGGCCGCACAGAAAGAATGAATAAAAAATATTTTATTGATTATCAGTCTGAAAGATGTTTTATTTTGAAAAATGACCGGATACATCCGTCTGTGCGTCTGTGTCTCTTGAGTTGAATTTTTTTATGCACTTTACATTTGTTTTTATGCCAGTCGTATTATTTTATTTCGTCATATTTATCCCCCCACACCTTGAAGGCCGGTCTGTGAAAATATTGTCTTACATGAAACCGGTCCGTGGCGCAAAAAAGTTGGGGACCGCTGCTCTATGTAATGGGCAGCAGGATGGCGCAGTGGTAATATCTGTGCTGCACACATGCCTGAGGTGGTTCGATTCCCGCCTGGGGCACCTTTCTGTGTGGAGTTTGTGTGTTCTCCCCCTGTTCTGCGTGGGTTTCCTCTGGGTTCTCCGGTTTCCTCCCACAACTAAAACACTCATTAATTGGCCAATAACATCATAATATATAGGAAGCATTGTGTGGCAATATGTTGGCTCCGGCTAACCACGCGACTTGACTCTGCAGGTTTCCTCGCGCCTCCGAGTCGTTCTCTGTTTGAATGAATACCTTCACAGCTGAGTGAATATATGCCACGCGTCATACGTTATATTTATTATTATTATTAACTAGGTTGACACTTACCTTGAACACATCGGGATGTTTTATGTAAATACGGCCTCTTGTTCCACCCATACCGAGAGCTCTAAGATAGCCACAAGGACACACAGGCACACGTCTAATATAGCCACAGGGATAGACACACGTCAAAAACAAATCACTAAAGCCTCTACAAGTTTGTTAACACATTGTACTGATGTAGGTTTTCACGGCTCGAAGTGCAACCGTCAATAACACTTTGGATCGTAACCGTATTGTGGTGGAGGGGTTTGCGTGTTCCAATCAATCCCAGAGCTAATAGCAACACCGCTCCCTACTGCAAACACTTGGCGGGACCCGCATGAAAAAGTCTTGCGAGTCAGCGAGGCTTTCCCTACGTAAACACGCCCAATGACACGTCAGCACAGGCATAGCTGTATTCACTGTAGGCCATACGCTGTGATTATAAATGTACGCATTCTTACGTGAAACACACCCCTAACTGCAGTGAACATCTGCTGCCACTGCTCCTGTCACTGCGGCTGTTACTGCTGCTATTGACGTTGCTGTTGTGACAGGTGTTGCTGTATTGGTATTGATGTCGCTCATACTCTTGCTGTTTCTATTACTGCTGCTTGTGTTGCTGCCATATGTGATGTCGTGATGTTGTACGTGCTGCTGTAGCCAGTTATACTTGTTAGCTCGAGATCCCAGGACAAACGTGGTCGATTCCACGAGGCGACTGGAGTCCCACTACAGACACACACACAGACCCCACACAGCATTCGCGATAGCTGGCAAAAATGCTGTTAACGAGCAGCTATTCAAGCCGACACCCAACCCATTCGTCTCCCCAATGCCGGTGTGCACGCAAAGCACCGAATGCCCATTTAAGGCTGAACTGACCTACTAGGGGAGGCCCAGGATAGCTTAAAATACCACTTTTTATTGTCGGCCACACACACAGGTACACAGACATGAGGAGTGCAGACCCAAGTGCTATTTTGTAACATCCATCAAGGCTGGCACAGCTACAAGCAAACATGTTTGCAAGAGTAACTGAGAAAGAGAAACATACCTTGGGGCCTTCCTTGCGCACAGGCTCACTGGGTTTGATTTTGGAGCTGTACGCAGAGAGCGAGAGAGACGTTTCAACCATCGGCGTCCAACACGCTCAATATGAAATATAAACCAGCCAGCATCCCTTGTTTAATACAGGTACATGAAGGACGCAGAGACAAAGATCCCCCATATAGCCTTAACAGACTGTAGGGTCAAGTGCCATTAGCGAGCACCTATAATAATTAATAATAATAATAATTTAAATTTATATAGCGCCTTTCACCCGAAGGCCGACATAGCACACAAGGGGTTGGGTAGCCAACACCACGTCCGGCCGCCTTTGTCTCCCTAGTGACAACGTTTACACTCACACTAGGTACTCATTTGAGGCTGAGTCGACATAGGGGAGACCCTTGACCGGTTCAGACTGGTGTTGGCCGTGAACGGGATTCGATCTCGAGACGCAGGTTTCATAGCACAGTGCATTAATAACTGAGCCAACGCTCCCCACGCCCCATAATACACACACACAACTCAGTCACACACCCACTCTCACACAGTCTTTGTTAAACACTCAACACTATAAAGTATTACAGTCGAGTAGTTCCACATACAGCCGTCACAGCTCACAGACTGAGCTTACACAGAGGTGCTGGGTGTCTTGCGCTCGTACGATATGAAGTGGCTTGGAGGACGCCCCTTTCTCTGCGGGCACATGATCACGATCAGCATCATCGTTAGTACTAGCAGAGTAACCGCCCTACGGCGATCTTGTGTCTAGTATGTAACACTTTCTTTTGACGACAATATAGAGGCAGATGACTGCTTAAGGGGGTTGATAGCACTAGTGGAAAAGTGGGAATTTAAAGCTAAAAAAAAGTGTTAACATTTCAGAGGTGTAAAGTAAAGCTAAACAAGATGCCCAACAATAAGTTGATGTGAATACTACCGTTCCCCACATACATACGTACAAACACATCACCAATAGAGAAAGACCCCCTATATAGCCTTAACAGACTCCACCACTGACACCAACAACAAACAACAACCGCCATTCGTGACTAAGTGGCGGTGACGTCACCACGGCGTCTGTGCCATATGCACCTTGAGGCCACGTGAAGTGTGGAAGGCTCGCCGACAGGCGATCACAGGACAAACCCAGGTGTCATGGGCTGCCTGACCGAGATGACTGGCAGATGCACCACCTGAGCTCCCAACTGTGCCAACTTGCTGTGCTTTGGCCGCCCAGCACTCGGTTCGCTGTTGTGAGCGTCGCTCCTCCGACCTCCGTTGTTGCTGGAGGGCGACTGCCTCCAACTACCCAGTAGCATCTTTCACGAACCTCCTCCAAAGAGGTCGATCTTGACACTGCTGGTACCAGTTTTCAGCAAGTCTACCCAGCTCCAGGTCCTCCTGTGCCGCATCGGTCTATCTCTTCTCCGGCCCGTGCCGCGCCCGTTTAGCCCCCTCTAGCCGGCCAAACAGTAGTTGCTTGGGCATGCGATGGCTGGGCATGCGGGCTACATGGCACAGCCACCTCTGCCTCGCCTGCCGGAGGAGCTCACAAATGGGACCTTGTCCAGATCTTTCTAATATTTGTGAGCTCCTCACACAATCCAGCATGATTAAACCCAGGATGGATCGTACACAGGCGAGCCGGAAAGTTTCCAAACGGCGTAGATGTTCCGCCAGGGGGGGTCCACGGGTCCACGTTTGGCTGGCACAGAGAAGAGACGCCATGACCACGGCTGAGAAGACCTGGAGCTTCGTGCGGAGCGACAGGCCGGGCAGCTTCCACACAGCGTTACGCAGCCAATGGAATGATAATGCCGCTCAACTGATTCGGAGTGAGACCTCTGCTGCTAAACCGGAGCCAGCCGGAAGCACACTGTCAAGGTATGGGAACTTCTCCACTCTCTCCACAACTGCCCCATCACTCATGGAAAACTGGGATGGTCGAGTGTCCGGTGGTATAAAATATCCAGGCAGGTGCTTAGTTTTGGTGGGGCTGATGGTAAGGCCCCACCGTGTTGTTGCACACTCTAGGTTGAGCAGCAGAGCCCCCAACTCCTCCGCGGAGTGAGCAGCAATTACCAAATCATCGGCATACATAACATGGTTGGCCAATAGAGAGCCATCCCTCGACTGTACCCGGGCATCGATCAGCCTCCCATTGTATCTGTACCAGATGGAGATTCCACTAATGACACCATTAATACTATGACCACCCCCCACCACCAGCTCCGTCACAATCACCACCACGGTAACACCTACCTTCCTGGAAGTCGCTTCTGACTTCACGGACTCTTGAACGTCATTGCTCATCTTTGGCCTCTTAAGCATAAAAATAAATACGTTAGAAAACTACATGAAGATTATGTTATGGGTCTGCTGCCACCACGACTCTCACCAGGACAAGTGGTATAGAAAACGGGTGGATGGTCTACAGTAACATTTAATAAGAAAGTAAATGGACAAAATGTGTGTGAAGAGAATGTTACAGGTGTGACAGGCAGGCTCAAGAGTTTGAAAATTCCAAATTAAGGGCCCCAGTCAGTCAGTCAGTCTGCTTTGCATTTAAGTTAGAAGGAACGACTAAGCAATGTAGCTCTTTTCAATAGTTGTCTAGTGGGGAGGGGTCAGCAAGTTACAAAATCTCAGGGCACCAGCCTGCAATTTAGTCAAGACAATTAACCTAGGCAGCATGTGTTTGGACAAAGATCTTCTGTAAAGCTTGTATAGGCTGCTGGGGAAATTGCTGCAATGAGCATCTACGAAGGCTGATATGCCACTAGAAGGTCAGCACCACACCCGGCCGCCTTTGTCTCTCTAGTGGTGATGTTTACACACTGCATCCAGGTACTCATTTGAGACTGAGTTGACCTAAGGGAGGCCCAGCACAGGTTCAGATGATCGTCCCTGATGTTGGCTGTGAGCAGGAATAGAAGTCGGGTCGCCGGGTGTGTAGTGCAGCGCACTAAGCGCCACGCTATCGCCCACACTCACACATACACACCTTGGCTGCAGAAGATTCTTGATGATGCTGGTGTTTACCAGTGACCTTGCCTGGTTCCTGGTACATCGTCTTGGCCTGCAGAACGCACACAGTGGTGGCCTCCTTAACAGACACAACCACTGTCTTGACAACAGTGCGATTAAAATCTAATGTACAACAGTGTTTGTCAATGATACAAGAAGCCAAGCAGGCAAAAATCCAAGTGTCTCTATTCAGCAAATCATGGGCATTTATCTCCAACTTCAGCCATGAGACAACTCTGGACATTCCATATTCCCATAAAAGATACATTATTTTCACACCCATCAGACACATCTGGAATAAATCCTGGTAAAAAAGCAACAGAAATGTGGCAGCAAAATGGCAAACCCACCTACCTGCTCAAGGCAGTTGCGTATCGTGTCTCTGACAAGGTGAGCCGCGTCCACCCCCTCACCCACGTTGTCACGCACGTTTTGCGCCGCTTTCTGCACAAACTGAGCGGGAAAATGCAAACGTGTCGTCACAGCACAATACACCATCCATCCATTTTCAGAAACCGCTTAATCCTGTACAGGGTCACGGTGAGCCGGAGCCTATCCCGGCATACAAGGGCGCAAAGCAGGGCTATACCCAGGATGAGACGCAAGTCCATCACAGGGCACCGGGGGCAATCCTCCAGTTATTTATGGAAGGTCTATTCAGCTGACACTTTTCAGCCAGCTGAGGCCTGCGATGGCCGCTAAATGGAAACCCCAAGCCATGGCGTGGTGAGATAGAGGAGAGATGACAAAGTAGTGAAACGAGAAGCAACAGATAAGAACGAGATACAGTAAGAAGAAAAATTAGGGAAGGGTGTCGTGATGAGAAGACAATTATAGATAAGAGAGAAATAGCAAGACCAGCTAAAACACGTAGTGCGACGGGAGAACAACGGAGTGGGAGATGATTCAGACAAGGTAGTCGAGATAAGAGGTGAAGCGTTGCGCAGCTGTAACATTGGCGCGTCACAGAAAAGATCCCATACGAGGCAGTTTGATTCTACCCTCGGGCTCTACTACCCAACCTCTGCAGCTCAAAAGACCTTGTGGAGTTCAATGAAAATGCAAGGGGCTGTGTAAGAAAATGGGAAACTGTAAATTAACCATCGCGCTTCGAAGAATCGCAAAGAAGAAGATATGCGGAGTTTGGGTAAATCCCGCAAAGAGCTTGCAAGCTCACTGTGTATTTTCTGCTGTAATAATAATAAACATCTATGTATCTGTGTATCGTTGCGGAGTTGCTCTGTGGCCGTGTGCTCACATGAGAATATTTGTTGAGCACGGCGCGGATGTCGTTGTTAATGTAGGGCTGCAGCACGACGCGCAGCAGCTCCATGGAGGTGGCCGGCTCCGTGAAGCTGTGGCCGCGATCGGGGTCACGGGGAGCGCGACACACACACATAGACGTTTATTATTACGGCAGAAAATAGTTCTCCATAAGCTGTTCTTTCGGGCCAGCCGTGTCGAGCGCCCTCCCCCTCTCCTTCACAACGTTTCGCTTCCCACGTTGCAGGCATTGTCACACTTCTCCAACATGGTAGGCTAAGAATGAAGAGAGGAGGAACGCTCGACACGGCTATTCCGAAAGAACAGTATGGAGAGAAATTCCCATACATCGAGCGGTGAAAACATACACGGATACACAGTATGAAACAGTAGACACATTGCGGTGACGAGAAGCGTCAGGGAACGCGACTGTTTGCCTCCCTCTCTCCTCACCTTAGCCCGATTTGCGAGCGGCGGCCGCGTCGCGCGATCTGCCGATGCTTGATCATGATGTTCCACGGCTTCTGCCAGACAACAGGCGCCCGGCGCCCAGCAGCGTTTATCACTACATTCATGTTCTCTCGCGTCGCGCCAGGGTGTATATGCAGTGGTAACATTTGCGCCTCACAGAGAGAATGGCTGTCCCGAGGCGGTTTGATTCATGCCTCTGGGCGCCTTTCTGTGCGGGGTTTGTGTGTTCTCCCCCTGTTTTGCGTGGAGTTTCTCCAGTTTCCTCATATAACTTAAAACATTCATTAAACTCAGGGGCAGTGTCTGGCAAATATTTGCGCCGGCTTATCGCTTGTGCGGTTTCCTCGCGCCTGAGTCGTTCTCTTCTAATCAATACCTTCTAAATAGAACGAATATGTATAGTATATCCCTTTTTATAGGTTATACTATGGATAACATTGGTCACGAAAGCCTTCATGTCAAATGAACGAATATACGCCAGGTGTTATACACGGTTTTTATTCATTTAATATCAGACATAGACCTCAAGACGTGTACCCTCTTTACCTTTTCAAATGAAGGCTTTTGGTCAGTGGTGTCTTCTACAGGATGCATCACGGCGTCGGCGGCAATGTTGGCGATACTCGCTGTTCTGTTTACGTTACGAATGTTATTTCCGCGCCAGGACACCAGGCCAGAGCGGGACCTCCGTGCGGCCTGGACACCGCGCCGCCTCACCGAGCGAGGTGGCCCGGAGCGACAGGCGAGCAGGGCGGCAGACACGAGCTCACCGCCCGCCCGGGGTAGACGGTGACGGGACGCGTCGCGGCTCCGGGTTCTGATCAGGAAGCGGCTCAACCACACGGGACGGACTCCGAGCCGACTTGTTACAGCCGGCGGCAACAACACAGGCGAGCGCCGTGACGTCGTGCGCGTTGGTGGTTGTGCGCGGTGACGTCGCGCGCGTAGGGCGGGTCGTGCGCGGTGACGTGAGGCGCGGCGCATGAGGGGGTCACGTGAGGCGATGTCGCTGCTGGAGCGACTGCGGGACTCTGAGCGGGAAGAGCGGGTGAGACGAGGGGTTCCCCTCGGGAAGAGACGGAACACCCCCCCGGGGGCGGCTAAACCTCAGCAATCTGGCGCGGTAGGGAGCAGAGGTGGTGCCTCGGCCAGTAATCTCAGTCAGCCCGTGGCACCTGGGTCTGTCTCGTGACCTCCTGTCAAAGCGACTTCGACATTCTGCGTGATGGCCTCAAGGTGCACTTGGCCTGGCACAGGCGCCGTGGTGACGTTACCGCCACTTAGTGGCGAACGGCGGTTGTTGTTGTGTACAGTGTGTGTGGTGAGTTGTGTATAGTGTGATGGGGCAGTTGTGGAGAGAGTGGAGAAGTTCCCATACCTAGGCCGTGGGCTTACGGCTGGCTCGGTTTAGCAGCGGAGATCTCACTACGAATCAGTCGAGAGGCATTATCATTCCATCGGCTGCGTAACGGTGTGTGGAAGCTGCCCGGCCTGTCGCTCCGCACGAAGCTCCAGGTCTTCTCAGCCGTTGTCATGCCGTCTCTTCTCTATGCCAGCCAAACGTGGACCCCACCTGGCAGAACATCTACGCCGTTTGGAAACGTTCCGGCTCGCCTGCCGACGGTCCATCCTAGGTTTAACCAGGCTGGATTGTGTGAGGAGCTCACAAATATTAGAAAGATATGAGGGTCGCACCTCCATTCGATGGGTGACAGAGCCTTCTCGCGCGTTGCTCCAAGACTCTGGAATGCCCTTCCGCTGGAAATTCGTTCAGCGGAGTCCTTGACCATCTTCAAATCTCGTCTCAAGACTCACTTGTTCCGTAACGCTTTCAAGTCCTCCGGCTAGGACTACTGATGCGGCTCAATGCTGTCGTGCCAGGATGTGGGCTCTCTTCCTACCTGCGCCTTCATGGGAACATATATTCCTTCCTCTGGCTTGGACTGTTGTTGCGGGTCAGTGCTGCTGTGCCGAGATGTTGGCTCTCTCTCTCTTCCGATCTGCGTCTGCTCGGGTACATATGTTCCCTCCTTGCTTGTTGTAGAATTATTATTTTCTGCTGTCTTTATGTCCTATAATTTATCGCTATTGCTTGACTCAGTTAATCTGTCTTGATGTTATTGACATGCCGTTCTCTCCACAGCCTTGTGCAGCGCTTTGTGACCCTCGGGTGAAAGGCGCTCAATAATTCTATTATTATTATTATTTGTGAGCTCCTCTGGCAGGCGAGGCTGAGGTGGCTGGACCATGTAGCCCGCATGCCCAGTCATCGTATGCCCATCAACTACTGTTTGCCCGAATAGAGGGGGCTAAACGGCACGGGCTAGAGAAGAGATGGACTGATGCGGCACAGGAGGACTTGGAGCTGGATGGACTTGCTGAAAACTGGTACCAGCGGTGTCAAGATCGACCTCTGTGGAGGAGGTTCGTGAAAGACGCTACTGGGCAGTTAGATAGAGGTAGTCGCCCTCCAGCAACAACGGAGGGCTGAGGAGCGACGCTCACAACAGCGAGCCGAGTGCCGAGCGGCCAAAGCACAGCAAGTTGGTACAGTAGGGAGCTCAGGTGGTGCATCTGCCAGTCATTTCGGTCAGGCACCCCATGACACATGGGTCTGTCCTGTGACCTTCTGTCGGCGAGCCTTCGACACTTCACATAGCCTCGGGGTGCATATGGCCTGGCACAGGCACCGTGGTGGCGTCACCGCCATTTAGTGGCGAATGGCGGTTGTTGTTGTTGTAGGGTGTGCTGAGTGATCGTTCGCTGTATGGTGAACTACATGTACTGTATAATGAGTGAGGGTTCGCTGTGCGGTGAACTACGTGTCCTGTGTGTTGAGTTACCTTCCGTTCCCAGTTTGTGCACGCAGTAGCGGACGGGCTGTGTGGTCGGGCGTCCCCACGCTACGGGGACTATGGCCACACGTGGAGCCCGGGCGAGTGGCTCTGCGTGCTGCGCGAGACGCGGGCCGCCCTGCTGGAGGCCGTGCGGGACGGCTCCGGCGAGACTCAGGTGCGCACAGCAGGGGGACTTTGTGTTCAGGCCAAGTGTATTGATCACATGCACATAATAAAATACGTGGCAGTGAGATTCTTTGTTCCCGTTCTCTCAACTCTGTGCAGAACAATTATGTGCAATAACATACAAGCTTAAGTATAAAAAAGGCAGGAATACCATGACATAATAAGTTGACTGGGGTCAACTTATTATCATATCGACGGGTGCACTCCACTTACACAACTTTTCACATGACCTAAACTCATAAACAGAACCTCACTATGAATAACATTGGTCATGAAAGCCTTCGAGTTGATGTCCAGAAGCTCAACAGACGCCAGAAGCCCCTCAGTCTGGAGCAAGAAGAGAGGCCAATGCCCGCCTTTAAGACCAGCACTGACTATTATATCTCTAAATGTTGAAGGGCTGTCTGCGACTAAAGAAGAACGTGTTGCAATGGGAGGCTGTCGTGTAGCCATCACGCTTCGAAGAATCGAATCGAATTCGAATAATAAGTTGACTGCTGCCACCGCGACCCTCATCAGGATAAGCAGTTTACAAAATGGATGGATGGATGATAAGTACTAATAGCATATGCATAGAAAACACGTGTCCGTGACATGCATAGCAGTGTAGCAGCAATGGGGTGCTCTGTTTGACAGTGATCAGTGTTCATGTTGGCGGCAATGTCCAATGCGGTTTGGGGTAGGTGGGGTGGGAGGTTGAATGAGATAGGTGGGAAAAAGGGTACATTTCGATGCTCTGGGAACAAATTAAGCCTTTAACGTGCATTTCCTATACTCGCTTAACGACCAAATCACATAACGACCGGTTTCGTGGAGCCAATTACGGTCGTTCACAGGGGTTCTACTGTACATGTCCTCTCACGCGCTGCTGCAGGATGGCGCGGCCGTGCGCGCCGTGGAGGCTTGCGTCGCCGTGCGGCGCGACGAGCTCCGCGCGGCCGCCACACGCAACGCGCTCGCCATGGGGAGCACGCAGCTCCGCGACTTCGACTGGAAGCTCAAGGTCCGCTGTATTTGTTTTCATTTATTGTCAGAAAGCGCGTAATCCTATGCAGGGTTGCGGTGAGCTGGAGCCTATCCCGGCAGACACAGGGCACAAGGCAGGGCTATACCTAGGATGGGAGGCCAGCCCATCACAGGGCACCGGGGGCAATTTATTCAGCAGGCCAATTAACCTATGCGGCAGCATGTCTTTGGACTGTGGGAGGAAACCAGAGTGGTCGGCAAAAACCCACGCGGATATGGGGAGAACATGCAAATTCCACACAGAAGGCACCCGGAGCCGGGATTCGAACCCAGGTCCTTCTTGCTGTGAGGCGGCAGCACGACTCACCGTGCCACCGTGCCGCCCTACAGGTGCGCTGTAGTATGATAGAATTCTAATTGCGGTGATATTCAACGGATGTAAGAGGCGTGGCCTGCCCATATAAGGAGTTTTGGCGTTGAATCGGC
>JAZEWU010000024.1:7943407-7955367 GCA_036362915.1 Geotria australis | reverse complement strand
AAGGCCGGGTGACGCGAGCGACGGGGGGGCGGGCGCCCAGCCGGCGCCGCCGCCCGGGGACGATCTCCGAGCGCGAGGATCGGCGAGCGGCGGTCGCGGTGGTCGTAGCGAGGACGCGCGCGCCCTCGAGGAGCTGCTGCTCGCCCGTGTGGAGGAGGCGGAGAGGAGGCTCATGGCCTTCGTGGACCTGCGGCTGCAGGCCCTGCAGGCCCATTTCGACGCCCAGTTCGTGGCCGTTCGGCGGCTGCTCGTAGAGAGCGACACGACGGCCGCGGCGGCTGGAGGAACGCGGGGTTCGCGGTCGGACTGCGTCACTCCGAACGAGACGGCGTTGGAGGACGGTGGCGCGGAGTCGCCGCAGTCGTGACCCAGATGCACGATTCACGTCGCGTGTGAATCTTACGATCGTCAGAGCTGTTCGTTTGCTTTGCGTGTCGCGGTCCCACAGGTTGAGAGTTTATCGGTCATCTCGTTGCGTCGTCCCTCCCCCGGTGGACGCTAGTCGTGGGGGAGCGGTGGTGTAGCTGTTAGCAGCGCGCTGCACTACGAACCCAGCTGTATTTTGAGGGGATAACGTTTCGAGACGAGGGGACAAAAACCCGCCCAGGTCGATTACCGTTGCGAATGTCACTATTTCTCAGTGTCTTGAGTTCCGCCCGGTTTAACAAATAAACTCGAACTTCATTGTGGTGCTTCTCTCGTGAATATTAAACCCCACTGACCCCTAACATTTGTCTTCCTTTGCTCACTCATTTGGTTTGAATAACCCGTTTTATTTATTTCCGATGGCGGATACGAGTTCATACGCTTTTGAAGAGCGGCTTGTGAGCAGCGTATGGGGGTGATGATAGATCCATCCATTGTCAGAAACCGCATAATCTTGTACAGGTGAGCCAGAGCCTATCCCGGCAGGCACAGGACGCAAGGCAGGGCTATACCCAGAATGGGACGCCATCACAAGGCACCGGGCGCAATTTAGTCAGGCCAATTAACTTATGCAGCAGTTTTTATTTGGACTCCAGGAGGAAACCAGAGTGCCCGGCGAAAACCCACGCGGACACGGGGAGAACATGCAGACTCCACACAGAAAGGGCCCCGAACCGGGATTCGAACCCGGGTCATTGCTGTGAGGCGGCAGCACTACTCACCGCTACGCCTCCGTGCTGCCCGTATGGGGCTCATGTTAGACCACAAACCAAAAACTGAAATTGGGGCCACAAGACATCCGGACGACCGTGCGTAACGATGTAAGAGGGTCACACGGCGCATGAGGCCGAGTCTGACACTAACATGAGCTAACCCGGGAGAACGTGGCCTAGAGGAGACAAAGGCGGATGGGGTGAGGTCTGGCCGCTCAGGCGGCCCGGGACGGAATCCAGCGGTAAATCGGCGCGCTCCCTGCGTCGCCGCGGGGAGATAATCGTCGCGAACCCTTAGAGCGGAAGGCGGAGATCCCGAGCACTGTACTCGGTACAGTGTTCCCCATTGTACATATTACTCACCCCGCTCGTCCCCACACTCTACTGTCTCCTCTACAGACATTCCTCTCCACGCACACACGCACGCACGCCTCTACACAAAACAAAGATCCCCTACATAGCCTTAACAGACTGTAGGGTCAAGTACCGTTAGCAAGCACCGTTGATGGTCGACACGGCACACGAGGAGGTGGGTGACCAGCACCACGCCCGGCGGACTTTGTCTCCCTAGTGATGATGTTTACACACCGCACCAGGTACTCATTTGAAGCTGAGTCGACCTAGAAGAAGCCCCAGCACTGGTTCGGAAAATCTGCACCTGTGTTGGCCGTGAGCGGGATTCGAACGCGGGGCCGCCGGGTTCGTTGCGCAGCGAACGAGCCAACACACCTGCCGCCACAACACATCACCCCGTAGAACATTCATTATTGACTTCTCTACAAAGCTGTACTTATTTTATGGATCCTGGAAGGATGACGATCTGAATCGATCCCCGACAAGGATTTTAACTCGTGGACTTCCGCTCGCGAGCCGCCCGCCGGCGCCCCATCGCGCCGGCTCCGCTGACCGCGCGCCATCCCGCCACCTCCGCAGCGACGCAATGGCCTCGTCGCGGTCCGAGGACGTGAGCGTGGACTTCTCGGCGTGGCTCTCGGCGCAGGGCGTGAGCGCCGAGGTGGCGCGCGCCATGGACTCTGAGCTGGGCATCCGCGACCACGGCGTCCTGCGCGCCTGCGTGGGCGACAGGCGTGTGCGCGCCGAACTGCTGGCGGCGGCCCGCGCCCGCCTGCCCTTCGGCTTCTACGCCGTGCTGCGCCAGGTAGTGCGCTCGCTGCACCGCGCGGAGGCCCGGAGGCCGCGGGCGGACGCCGCCGCCGCCGCCCCGCGCGGGGACCCGACGCCCGGCGGCCTGCTCGACGTGCTCGTCGTGCTCTTCGGCGGCATCAGCCGCGAATTGCTGCGCTCGGCGCGCAAGCTCGGGGAGATGGAGGGCGGCGGCGCGGCCCCGCGGGCCGGCGGCGGCGGCACGGGGTCGGGTCACGGTGAGCCGTCGTCGCAGTCTGCATCGTGGGGCCGCCACACTCTCGTTTGGAAATTGATTTCTGCCGGCTCTGTCTAGTTTCCCAACCCTCCTCGTGGATCGTGTCCGTATTGTGATGCAGGAGTTTGCGTATTCTGATGAACCCCGCAGCTATGTTGCCTGGTCATGTCTCCCTTGGTCCATCCAGCCATTTTCTAATCTGCTTGTCCTGGTGAGGGTCACAGCGGCAGCAGTCCAAGGGTGGTGGACCAGACATCCCTTGGATAACAGGTCTGGAGTTTAGCACTAATGCTACGGTCTCCTTTGGTGACCAGATCTGGTCGTCGGTTTTAAATAAGACGCCTCTCCGACTAAAGGATGGCGTCAGGAAGGGCATCCGGCCGTAAAATCCTGCTCCGATACCCCCACCATTAGGAGACGAACGGCCAACCCGGGTCAAGCTGGATAGTGGCCAATTACACACCAGCAGCAACAACAACTGTCTAGTTTCTCTGAGCATACTTAGACCGTAATTGTACGGTTGGTTTCTCTTTCTCAGTTAATGGCGGAGAGTTTGGAAACTTTGAATGCGCGACATCAGCCGAAGGGTTCGAAACTCCGGACTGGACGCACGCGGGTAAGCGACGGCACGGGTGGGTTTTACACGAGGCCGTTTAGGTCACCGCAGTGCGAAGTTTGTGCTTGAGATAATTTACGAACAGTGTTGTCGGTGTTGTGTTATCGGTTATATTTGAATGAGCGCTCTGAAGTGACGGGCGGTGCGCTGTCGGGTCGTGTTTACGCGATGCTGAATCTGCTTCTCTGCTCCGGCAGCCGCCTATGACGACGACGACGCGCTGACCGCCTCCGTGGATTCCGCAACTGCAAGCCACCTGTGGACCCGGATAAAACTGGAGCAAGGTGACGCCGTCTCCTCCTACGAGTCGTACAGAGGTAATGCACTGGGCGGCCATGTCGTCATGCCAGCGTTGTTTCTTAGCTGATGTTTGTGTAGAGTAGCGGAGTACTGCATCGCTCTGATGCGTCATCGTGGGCTAGCTGCGTCTGCTGCCAGAGTTTGTGTGTGAATGTGGTTCGGAGTCGTATGCCGGATAGCCCCGTGTTAGCATCCGCGGATTTTGGAAGGGTGGCTCAAAGCGGTTCGATTCCCGCCTTGGGCACCTTTCTCTATGGAGTCGTTTGTTCTCACCCTGTTCTATGAGGGTTTCTTCCCACAACTAAAAAACACTCATTAATTATCCATAGTCTAGTTCTTTTTATGAGTTAGGTCACGTGGAAAGTGTATAAGTCGTAAACCCTCCTCCAACCCATCCGGTACGTTGGAGAGCGAGCCCACAACACCTACAATGAAGGTACGACGTTTCGCTGATAGTTGCAATCAGCTTCATCAGGAACAAGGATCTGGTAAGTTCTTCATTGTAGGTGTTGTAGGTGTTGTGGGCTCGCTCTCCAACCTACTGAACGGGTTGGATGAGGGTTTACGACACTTATACACTTTTCACGTGACCTAACTCATAAAAAGAACTAGACTATGGACAACATTGGTCACGAAAGCCTTCGTGTTAAATTCACTCCTTAATTAATTGGCCGACAACATCATAATATACACGGGACGCAGTGTCTGGCGGGTTGGCGCCAGCTGACCGTGTGGCAGCCACGAGGCACAGTTATCAGTTGTAAATGTATTTGATTGGTTGCACGGTGAGTAGCGCAGCCAATCCTGGCTCGGGTGTCTTTCTGTGTGGAGTTTGCATGTTCTCCCCGTGTCTACGTGTGTTTCCTCCCATAGTCCAGAGACATGCTGCTGCATAGGTTAATTGGCCTTCGGACTAAATTTCCTCCGGTGCCCTGTGACGGACTGGCGTCCCATTTTGGGGAAAGCCCAGCCTTGTGTTTGCCGGGAAAGGCTCCGGATCACCGCGACCCCGTACAGGATTAAGTGGCTTCTGACAATGAGATGAGACGGACGGACGGATCGATCGGCTCACTGTGCCGGTGCCCGCCCCCCGCCCCCCGCCCCCAGCGACGGGAGCGGAGAAGCCGTTTGCGTGCGAGGAGTGCGGCAAGGGCTTCGCCGACCTGACGAGCCTCAAGAAGCACCAGATGATGCACACGGGGCAGTGGCCGCACGCGTGCCACCACTGCGGAAAGGGCTTCTCCAAGGCGTCGCACCTGACGCGGCACGAGCGCACGCACACGGGCGAGCGCCCCTACCTGTGTGACGTGTGCGGCAAGGGCTTCTCGCAGGTGCCCAACCTCAAGCGGCACCGGGGCACGCACGGCGGCGGGGGCCGCCCGCCGGCGAGCGGAGACCGCGGCCACGACCTCTCCGGCGGCCCGCGCGGCGACTCGCGCCGTCGCGCCCGGCGCGGCAAGGCGGCGGCTGCGGGGGGTCCGGCGCGCAGGGACGCGGGCCATCGCAGTTAGAGCGGACGGCGGCCCGGGCTTTCGCGTGCGGTCTGTTTGCGCGGAGATCGTGCCGGGCCGAAGCCGGCGAGAGAGGCGTTTGTCTGACCGAGGCGGTTGTCTGAACGGGGACTCGGTTGAGAGCGTCCGTCAAGCTTCCCCGACGGGGGGAGCTCGAGGCGATGGTGGTGTATATATCACCTGTACACTGTATACATCATCTGCATAATCTATACTGGCAAAAAGGTCCCCATAGCGAAGCCCTCGGTATTTTTCTTCTGTAATAATAAACATCTATCTATCTACAATAAGCGTTGTACTGTATAATGGTGCACACCAGCGGTTCATACAGGATGTACCATAACTAACAGCTGCCATTGGCCACATAACCTGTATACACATAATTACACATTCGTGGTCTTTACAACGTGAATTTATTGAACTTGTTTTGCTCAGCACAGCAAACATCACAAAACACAAAGGTGAATATTTATGAAGACATCTTGGCAGCACATGGTTGACGGGGATCTGCCAACAGTCTCCGCTCATCCCGACAAACTCGGCGCCCCAATCCTTCCCGCTGCTCCCCCACACCCCTCCATCACCCACCAGCCGCTGGGCACACAAGCGGGAGATGTTACTGCCGTGTGATGTGAAGACTACAGAGCAGTGTCCGGTAAGACTAACCTACTTAGTGGCTGCTCTTCAGAGCTGTTCTTTCGGGATAGCTCGACACGGCTATCCCGAAAGAATAGCAGCCCTCATGAATGGAGCCGTTTGGGCTTCGTTGACAGTGTCACTAAATATCATCTATTGCTTAGTACTGTGAAGTGTCGATGTTTTACTTCACGTTGGTGAGGTGAGTAAGTTAACACGTTGTATTCTACCAGGAAAATAACGCCTCTGCAGAAGCCGAGAGTACAGTGTTGAAACTCAGCTTAGAACTCGGTGTTGAATGGGAAGTCCTTGTGGTCCACAGCCCTGTCAACAGTACACACAGCACGGCACTATGAGGCGATACACAATGTAGCAAAGTCCACTGTTTTTACACGGTTGCTGAGCACAGCCCCAATGGCCCAAAACTTCAAGCGACCAGCAATACACAGGACGATCAAAGTTGTTATCATTGTTTCTCGAAGAAAGCTTCGCTGAGTTTTGTGACTCTTTTTAGAGAGGGTCCTGCCAATATTTAGCAGTAGAGGGTGATGGTTGCTATGTATAACTCCAACTGAGTCATTGTGCAGGTGATTTTCAAAACAATTGACCCAGGAGCCAGTTAACGGATCTTGCGAATCCAATCGCAGGATCGTTAACGTCCACTGTGAAGAGACCGGATGTATTTTTAAGCTCGATACACCTGCAGTATTAATCAGGGCAGCAGCTGGATTCGAACCGTGAACCTCTGCAACGAGGGCCAAATGCCGGGCTGCGTCACCGCCCCAAATAAGGATAAATCCGGCGAATAGAGAAGATGAGAGTGGGCACAATGCACTTGTCAGGCTGAATGTCACCCATCAGCCCGGCAGACCATTGATGCCACGGTGTGGCGGTGGCACCGGGGTGACGGTGGCACACGGTGACGCTATCATGGGGTGAGTGTTTATTTGCCAAAGTTACCACTGCATTGGGCAGGCTCTCCAGTTCTTGTCGAGTGCGGTCAGCGACTTCATCTCATCGGCAGTCAGCTCAAAATCAAACACCTGCACACATAGTTTGAGATCAACCGCATTAGCGTATAACTGGGGCTTCCAATTACACACAGCAGAACAGTGGGCTTTGTGAGTGCAATGGGATGACTTTCTGATAAGACAAATATCAGCAAGCTAGCTCGCCAATGAAGCGTGATTTTTCCCCTTTACTCCAGATGACGATTGTTTATAGTGATGTACTGAGGTTTATAGTTTTCCCAACGTTAACGCTGCAAGTGAGAGTCTACTCAATCTGATGGAAACTATCAAAAAGGCATAAAACAAAAACAGCCTCTAATAATAATTTTACATTTATAACGCGCACATATTCATTCACTGTCGAAGGTACTCGTTCGACAAGAGAACGACTCAGAGGCGGGAGGAAAGCACAGAGAGGCGGAGGAGGCAGCCAGGCGGTTTGCCGGCGCCACATTGCCAAACACTACTTCCTATATATTAGGATGTTATCGGTCAATTAATTAATGAGTTTTTTTTTTTAAGTTGTCGGAGGAAACCGGAGAGCCCGGAGGAAACCCACGCAGAACAGGGGGAGAACACACAAACTCCACACAGAAAGGCGCCCAAGGCGGGGATCAAACCTGCTCGGGCAAGACCATTCTTTCTTTGAGGCGCAGATGTTACAACTGCGCCACCCTGCCGCCCAAGTGAACGTAAACAAGGCTTGCATACTGACGGTTAATCGTGACCTAACTCAAACACACTCTGACCTAACCCAATAACCATGGGTTTGCCAACCAAGGGGTTTTCAGGAACGTAACCCACGCGGTTTGCCCGGCACACTGTATTACGTACAGTATAATATTTGTCACAAACGCCTTCGAGTTCAAGTCACAAGAGACCTGCAGGTTCTCGTGGATGCGAGCCTTCGTCACGGACTTTGGGATCACCACCACGCCTCTCTGCACATGGAACCGGATGAGAACCTATTCAAAACACGCAGCCGCGTCACAGAAGGACAAACAGAAAAGCGTCGTCAATATTTAAATGTACAGAAAAACCCAAACGCATATGTATCTATAACACCAAGGCTTTCGTGACCAACGTTGTCCATAATATAGCTCTTTTCACGAGTTAGGTTGTGTGGCGGGCGGCACGGTGGCGTAGTGGGTAGCGCTTCCGCCTCACAGCAAGAAGGTCCCGGGTTCGAATCTCGGCTCGGGGTGCCTTTCTGTGTGGAGTTTGCATGTTCTCCCCGTGTCCGCGTGGGTTTTCGCCGGGCGCTCCGGTTTCCTCCCACCGTCCAAAGACATGCTGCCAGGTTAATTGGCGTACTGACTAAATTTCCCCAGGCGCCCTGCGATGGACTGGCGTCCCATCCTTGGTGTTCCCCTGCCTTGCGCCCTGTGTCTGCCGAGATAGGCTCCGGCTCACCGCGACCCTGTATAGGATTAAGCGGTTTCTGAAAATGGATGGATGGATGAAGGTTGTGTGGCCTAACTCATAAAGAGCTATATATTGGATGACATGTATCTTGCTGGGAAACAGAGGCCCTGTGCTGGTGTGTGTGGGGCGGTGCGTGGGTTTGCGTGTGTGGGAATCTGCTGACCTGCGCAGGCGTCTTCTTGTGTGCCGACGCAATGGTGTGTACGCAGGGGTCTTCTAGTAATTTGGGGTCGTTTGCGGAGGCCCTGCGCAACAACGCAGAGACGGCGCACGACACGCGGGGCTTGCCACAGCTGCAGCACGCGTACCGCGCTAACACGGCATTGATGCCAGCGGTAACATCAGCGACGCCTCACAGACACAAGGTCCCACCTAAGGCGGTTTGATTCCCGCCTCCGGCGCCATTCTGTGCAGAGTTTGTGTGTTCTCTCCACCTGTTCTGCGTGGGTGTTTCCTCCGGGTTCTCCGGTTTCCTCCCACAACGAAAAAACACTCGTTAATTTATTTATTGGCACGCTGGAGGGATTATATCCTTCGGCTGGCCTGGAAATGCCTGGGAATCCCCCCCCAGGAAGAGCTAGAATCTGTTGCTGAGGAAAGGGATGTCTGGGTCACTCTCCTTGGACTGCTGCCACCGCGACCCCCACCAGGACAAGCGGTTTATAAAATGGATGGATGGATAACTTATTGGCCGCTAACATCACAATATATAGGAAAGGTGTGTCTGGTGGGTTGGCTCCGGCTGACCGCCTGCCCCTACCCTCTGCGGCAAGCGCCTCCGGGCACATGCGCCCCCGCGGGTCGTGGGCTCACCCACTCGTATCGTCTGCTCATAACGGCA
The DNA here is from genome assembly GCA_036362915.1 of Geotria australis. Classification (NCBI taxonomy): domain Eukaryota; kingdom Metazoa; phylum Chordata; class Hyperoartia; order Petromyzontiformes; family Geotriidae; genus Geotria; species Geotria australis. The sequence continues at coordinate 7,946,508 of JAZEWU010000024.1, read as the reverse complement.
AAGTGGAGGCAATGAGTGTGCTCGCAGTCACGTGCAAGCGGTATCTACCACTCGCGGTCGGGGGAACCCAGTGGGCTGTACGCCGTCACTTCGATGCAGTGCTCGCGACAAAACGCAATCAGCCGGTTCTGAGTGAGGTAGGGGTGGCTCTCGACCTGCTCACACACACACACACAGACAGACCAGGGAACCATTAGTGGATTTCTCCTCTATGATACAACTCTCATGGCAAAACATATTCTCACATCATTGTAAGACGACAAACTCATTACGATTAAAAATTCTAATTTCAACTGAAGGCACCCGGGGGACAGGCGTCTGTAAGGTGTCTGCTGAGGGAGGGTGGCGTTGTTGGGCAGACTGCCTGATGTGGCACCATTACAACTGCCTGGGCCACAGGACGGGGTTCAACAGGATTGTAAATATGCCCTGGCAAAAAGGGGAACCGCACTGATTGTAACAACTACTGGCGCATTTCCCTCAGTGTGCCGGTAAAGGTCCTGCCAACGATTATTCAACGCCCTGCACGGACGCCATGTTCTCTGTTTGTCTGCTATGGCGGAGGTGTTGGGAATTCCAACAGGACCTACATCTCGGCTTTACGGACCCGGTCGGTAGGAATCAAAGAGTGAAGATTGCGGGCGTAGTAACCGTCGTAGTAGCGATGAACGAGTAAAAAGGAGGCGACGACTGAGTTGGTCAGCCTCATTAGATAACGTCTACACTGACTGACCCACACTCTTTCTCCCCCTGCATTCACAGCACCTGATTGACCACAGGCTTGTGCTTGAGGCTGGGTTTGTTGAGGATCTGCAGGATCTGGTCGCGGTTGAAGTTGGAGACGCCGAGCGCTCGAACGAGCCCCGCGTCGACCAGTGCCTCCATCGCCTACGCGCAGCACACGCACGGCAACACGCGGCGCTGCTCACCGCGGTCACACAGAGGTCACCGCGGTCACACAGAAGTCACCACAGTTACAGAGGTCACCGTGGTTACACAGAGGTCACCGCGGTCACACAGGTCACCGCGGGCACAGAGGTCACCGTGGTTACACGGAAGTCACCAGTTACAGAGGTCACCGTGGTTACACAGAGGACACGGAGACACCGCATTTGAGCGGTACACAACCGTAGGGAATTAAAGCTCGACACATTTGTCAATAATAATAATAGCATTTAATATAGGGCCTTTTACCCGAGGGTCACAAAGCGCTGCACAAGGGCTGCGAAGAGAACGGCATGTCAACAATGAAAGAAAAAAAAATTAAAACCAAAAACAACAAGGATGAAACGTACCACCCAAGTGTCGAGGAAATCCGTGCCGTCAGAAATCACTTTATTGTTTTCGTCCATCGGAAACAATTCCTCGCCTGGCTGCAGAAAGGAAATGAGAGAGGTTGTGAATTCCTGCTTTGCAGACAACGCGCCACCCTACTCAGCGTCGTCTTATTGGGCAGCAATGCTGGAGCAGTGATAATACTCATGTCTCACAGGAAGAAGGCTATGGGTTCAGTCCCCAAATCGGGCACCATTCTGAGTACAGCTTGTACGCTAGATTTGGCCCTATTTCAACCCATGTTAAAACTGGGCGAGCGGGGATACAAACTGCGTGTGGCAGCAGCTCCTGCTGCTGCTGCCCTACAAAGGAAGCTTCTCTGTGGCCCAGGCTCGTGTGGAGGTATAGATTCACGGGTGTGTATCTTGTGTGTGTGGATATGTGACTGTGTGTGATAGTCAAGGGCGCTACTGGGCAGTTGGAGGCAGTCGCCTTCCAACAACAATAGAGGGCAGAGGAGCGACGCTCACAACAACGAGCCAAGCGCCGGCCGGGTCCGACCCGCGATCCTCAACACGGTGGCGGCGTGCCGCTGCACGGCGCAGGGACGACGCACCTTGAAACCCATCGGCCAGTGGACCAGGTAGAGGTCCAAGTAGTCGGTCTTGAGCGCCGTCAGAGTGTGCTCACACGCGGCGCGCACCGCGGACGGGTGGTGGAACGTGTTCCACAGCTACCTCGCACCGCACACCACACCAGATCACAAGGAGCACCGGGAAGCTTTGATAAACGATAACATGATGATATACGAATATGAACAAACGATGCTGCTGATGACAATACACGGAACAGGAGTGGTAGAGATGTGCCGGTTTGTGAGAGTACACCACAGCAGCACTTCTTGTAAGTGTTCCTATTCCTATAAAGAAACGTATAAATGATGAGACAATCCATCGTAACAGACACTAGTTTTAACATTCCGTGTCTCAGCAGCAGCCAGTCAGCAAATTACAGGCAGTTTCTTAGTAATGCGAATGAAGAGACAGGGTCAGGAGCACAGCAATCCGGAAGAGCCTCGGAGAAGAGTCGCTGCTCCTTTGGATTGAGAGGAGCCAGTTGAGGTGGTTCGGGCATCTGGTAAGGATGCCCCCTGGGAGGCTCCCCCTGGGAGGCTCCCCCAGGAAGTCTACCAGGCCGACCCAGGACGCACAGGTGGGATTTTATCTCTCGGCTGGCCTGGGAATGCCTGGGAATCCCCCAGGAAGAGCTGGAATCTGTTGCTAAGGAAAGTGATGTCTGGTACACCCTCCTTGGACTGCTGCCATCGCGACCCTCACCAGGACAAGCGGATTAGAAAATGGATGGATAGATGGAGACCCTCGCGCTTGAATCGGGAATCGAACCTAAGGCCTTATTGCAGTGAGGCACGAGCGCCACCGCTGTGCTGCCACCATTCCGTTGCCCACGTGCCACCACACGCCGAACCACGCGTCACACCGGCATCCTACTCGTACCTTGCTGGTGATGAAAATGTCTGAACGAGGCACCCCAGACGTCTGGATGGCCTCCCCCACCTCCTCCTCGTTCTGGTAAACGTGCGCGCAGTCCACGTGCCGGTAGCCCACCTCCAGTGCGGCACGCACGGCCGCATGTGCCATGCCCTTCTTTGCCTGACAAGCGCACAAAGATCCCCCGTATAGCCTTAACAGACTGTAGGGTCAAGTGCCGTTAGCGAGCACCTGACACGAGCAGCATACATTAATAATAATAATTAATAATAATAATAATTCAATTTATATAGCGCCTTTCACCCGAGGGTCACAAAG
>JAZEWU010000024.1:7896730-7929513 GCA_036362915.1 Geotria australis | reverse complement strand
GAGGACATCTTAGAAAGCAGCTCAGACAGTTCATTGACAAAAGAAGTGGAAGCTCCAGGTGGAGGGTCGAGAAGCACCAACTTCACAGGTTGAGTCGACTTCGAATCCAGAGACATATGCTCGAATGAATTTAAGGTTGGCGACGGAATCAATCGGATATCGGCAGAAGTATGGTGGAGAACTGCCAGGCCGCCACCACGGCCATTTGAACGAGCCTTCTGATGGAAAGTAAAGTCTTGCGGTAAAGCCTGATTCAATGAGAGGAAATCGTCTTGATGATGCCAGGTTTCTGTGAGGCAAAGTAGGTCCATATTGATGTCTGAGATCAGCTCGGCAATGAGTTGGGCTTTTTCAGTGTTCAGAGAGCGCACATTTAGCAGAGCAAAATGGGTTTCAGGTGCAGGCTTCCCTGAACAACGGGTGAACTAGGAACAAAAACACAACCGCGCCTCCATAAAAGCGGTGTCTTGTGGTGCCGTATGCAGATATGCGGGCCGTGCTGAGGCAGCCGGAGCACACGCTGTGCGGAGTGCGTCTGCAGGTGAGGCCGTGCGACCCCCTCGACGCCACCAAGGTGCTGCTCCTGGGCCTGAGTCCGACGACGCATGTGGAGGTGCTGCAGCTGTACGTGGAGGCGCTGAGTGGGGAGGACGCCGCCGACTTCACGCTGCACCGCGGCGCCGGCGGAACCGCGGTCCTCGTGCACTTCCGCAAGGCGCCACCGCCTGGTGGGTCGCTGAATAATAATGATAATAATTTTTCATCCGTCCATCCATTTTCAGAAAACGCTTAATCCTGTACACTTGTACAGGGTCGCAGTGAGCCGGAGCCTATCCCGGAAGACACGGAGCTATACCGAGGATGGGACGCCAGTCCATCACAGGGCACCGTGGGCAATTTAGTTTGCAGGCCAATTCACCTATGCGGGCGCATGTCTGGATTATGGGAGGAAACCGGAGTGCCCGGCGAAAACCCACGCAGACACGGGGAGAACATGCAAGCTCCACACAGAAATGCATCCGAGCCGGGATTTGAACCTGGCGCCTTCTTGCTGTGAGGCGGCAGCGCTACTCACTGTGCCACCGTGTCACCCCTCCCCTGTCCCAAGAGCATAAGTTATTTTTCTTTGGGAACAGAATGTTCCGTCAAATATTTGCATTTCAAGCAACGTCAAAGCGGGCTTGCTGCGGTTGCGTGGTGTGGACAATGTCGAGGGCATCTCGCTGTGACCGGCAGCTGTGACCCCCAGCGTCCCGCAGATGGCGGTAAAGACGCGCGCGACTGCAGAGACTCCACGCCCCGAGTCTGTGATTCGATCCTCTCTCCACGTATTGATGATGGTTTTTATGGGACTTCACAGAGACAGCGGCGATGTTCCCTGGGGGACATGGAGGGGGGGTCCAGGTCAATAAATAAATTACGCCTATTTTCTGACAGATTTGAAGCTGTTTGTGCGGAAATGCGGCGAGCGCTGCCTGGCGGGGGCGCATCTGCGCGCCGAGCGGGTGCACAGCTCCCCGCGGCTGTGGGTGGGGAACCTGGCCCCGTCGGCGTCCCACGACTTGCTGGCGCTCTACTTTGAGAGCCGGCAGAGCGGTGGGGGCAGCGTGCACGACGTGGCACTGTCGCCGTCTGGAGGACACGCCGTCGTCACCTTCTGCAGCGCGAAAGGTCAGAACTTCCGCGCAGAATCGCAGCAGGAGTGCCGTTTCGGCGTTTTGGGGCGGCAGGTTGTTTGTGGGGTGGTAACATCTGAACCGAGGCGGTTCGATTTCCGCTTCGGGCGCCTTTCTATGTGGAGTTTGTGTGTTCTCTCTACCTGTTCTGCGTGGGTTTCCTCCCACAACTTAAAAAAAGACCACTCATTAATACATTTCCCGATAACATCATAACATAGAGGACGCAGTGTGTGATGACATGTTGGCGCCTGCAAACCGCCTGGCTGCCTCCTCCGCCTCTCTGCGCTTTCCTCGCGCCTCCGAGTCGTTCTCTCTTCGAATAAATACCTTCGACATTGGATGAATATGTGCCACGCGTTATAAACAGTATTTATCATTATTACATTGCCGTGAAAATTACGAGACAGGCTGCAGGGTCTGCGATGTGAACGGACATGAGCATGGTGCAACGTGCGTGCGCAGTGGTGGACCAGGTGCTCGGCCAGACCCACCGCCTCGGCGACCGTCACCTGGACGTCAAACCGTATTTCGCGCAGCTGGAGGAGGCTCCTTCAGACGACGCCACAGACGGCACGGCCCCCTCGCCCGCGGCATCGCCGGGGCCGGCGCCGGCCGGCAACGACGCCGCAATGGAAACGCAGGCGGGCTCCGCAAGCGACGCACGCAACGGGAGCGCCGGCGCGAGAGAGGACGGCGCAGCTTTGGAAGAGATAACGGAGACGGTCGTCCTCAAAGCTGACCACGTGTATTTGTTGCCGCTGCTCCAGCAAGCCATCGGCTCCGTGGACAATGTGTTCGACGGTCTGAACGTCGCGGTTTCGCAGAACGAGATACAAATAACCGGCACGCAACGAAGCGATGTCATGGAAGCAAAATGTCGCGTGTTGACGCTGCTGAGCGAAGCGATCGAAACACCGTGGGCCGTCGACGGTAAAACGTTGGCGTTTCTGAGAAAGAGCGACGTCGCCAAGTACCTCCGCGACGTTTGCCAAGAGCGCGGCATCCACGCCAGCTACAGGGTGACCGACTCCTCCGTGCTCATCGGCTCCTTGCGGGAAGAAAGCGGCGACCGGCTGAAAGAGGCCATCGCCGGCAGCGTGCACAGCTTCCGATTGCCGTTGCCGCCCGACCAGGCCGCCGTCACGTCGACGCCCGAGTGGTCCGAGTTCGTGAAGGAGCTCGAGGCGACGGCGCCCGTCCACTTCGAATGCGCGGCCGATCACGTGGAGGCGACCGTCGCGCGTGAACACGCGGCCTGCGTGCAGGCCAAGGTGGCGACGTTCGTCCGCTCGCACGCCGTCGTGGAGAGCGTGTTTCCCGTGGAGGAGGCCGTGCTCGACTATCTGCAGGATCACAGCTCGAGCATCCTGCAGCAGATCAGCGAGCAGATGACGCTCATTCCGGTGGTGGAGCCTCCAGTCGTCGGATTCAAGGTATCGCGGGATCGGTGTCGGCGCTCGCGTGAATGTCACCGCGTGCCGCTGTCGGCGCTGCGCCAGGCGGGGACGTGGCCCGGCAGCAGCGAGGTCGGCGCTTGGTGCCGAGACGCTCGGTCGGAATCGCTGGGTTCTGCCCTGGCTCGCGCAGGGCCTGCTTTCACAACGCATTTGCAATTCTGGGGTTCTATTTAAATTATCTGGGGTTCTATTTAAATTATGGGGGTCAAGGTAGAAGCGTTCACGTCGCGATCCCTGTCAGGTAGTACTTGGTATTGCTTGCGAATTCTACCAAACACTTCGAGGCCAAGCTGAAAGACGACCATGTCCAGAGGCTGGCCATCGTGCTTCGAAGAATCGCAAAGAAGAAGAAGATTTAAATTATTATTTCAACAATGTCTTTTCGTTCAGAATATGGTTTCTAATATCTTTCCTCTATGACTTGACCATTTTGACTGAATGAGATGACTTGTGATAATGAATCCAGTACGTGACAAACGTTGCTAATTGGCTGTGTCGGGTGGAGGCAGGTTTACGACACCAATTTTTTACGTGACATAGGAACGTGGAATTTCCACCACTGGCTCAAGGCTGTAAACTAGATTAATGGTAACCAGCTTGTTTACCCAGGAAAGCCTTACTGAGTCTGAAGACCCCTTTACCAATGACGGTAACATTGCATGATCTTTAGCTCTGAGAATAACCAGAGAACCCGGAGGAAATCCACACACTGCAGGAGACAATGTCATTCTTGCTGTGAGGCACACGTGTCACCACTGAGCCACCTTGCCGCCCCAAGTGTTCTCTTGACACGGAGACGTTTCCCCAGATGTACGGGACGGAGGTGTGCTGCAGCAACGTGCGCGAGATCCTGCAGAGTCTGGTGTTGTCGTCGCTGCTCGTCGGCACCGTGTCCGTACCCAGGCCGGGCGTCACCCGCCTCCTCTGCCACCACGTTGGCCGGGAGCTGCTCTCGAAGACGGAGCAGCAGTTCCTCTGTAAGATCCGGCCCAAAGGTACCAGCTGGGATGACTTGCGGCTCCTGGACACGCGCTGCACACCGGCGCGAGCGGCGGCGGGCGCGGGGAGGAGCGAGGAGGAGGAGGTTGCGCCCCGCTTCGTGCGCACGGAGGGCCGCGACGCGGGGCGACGGTCTGCGGGCACGCTCTCCGCCGGGACGAGCCTAGCTCCCGGTAACGCATCGTACACACGCAGCAGCCTCGCTAATAGTAAGGCATCGTACACACACAGGAGCTCTTCAGAGCTGTTCTTTCGGGATAACCGTGTCGAGCGCTCTCCCTCGCCTTCCGCATTTGATGATGCTTCCAACGTGGGAGGCGAAACGTCGCGAGGGAGAGCGGGAGAGCGCTCAGTGACACGGATATCCCAAAAGAACATCTCTCATGAGCTGTGATCATTGGCGATTCCCGTAGCGCACAGAAGAACGCCTGGCATAATAATTCTAAACACGTACAAAACATTCGTTTCGCTAGACGGTGCCGATGGTGAAGCGGCCGCGATAACGACCAGCCCGGCGAGCAGCACCGAGTCGCTGGCGACGAGCGAGGAGGCGGAGCGCGCACCGGTCCGGCCGCACGGCATCGGCGGGGAGGCGCGCGGAGAAGAGGCCGACGACAGACCGGCGGCCCTCCGTGAGGAAGATGACCTCGCTGCCGCCGGCGCCGGCGTCCTGGACGATCAGGAGCGCGAGTTCGAGCTGGCAAAGCAGCTGTCGCTCAAATACTTCGAATCGAACGTGACTCTGAACGAGGAAGAGCAGCTGCAGATGGCCATCGAGAACTCGCTGGCGCAGGAGCGGCAGCAGGCGCGCAACGAGGAGGATCTCCTGGAGGAGGCGCTGCAGCTCTCCACGCAGAACCTGGACAAGGACAACGAGGACGTCTATCAGCTGGCGCTCTGTCTCTCTGCGTCGGAAACCGCGACTCCCGCGGCGCGCGAGTTTGAACGCGCCATCGAGATGTCGATGCAAACCGACTCGGCCCCCGTGTCCGTCCGGTCACGCGTCCCGGACAGCGTGGAGCTCGTCGTGTGTGTGGACGCGAGCGGCAGCCTCGAGCGGATCGGAGATTACCTGCTCGCGCTCATCGACGGCCACTACCACGAGATAAAGCTGGAGAACGAGTGCTTCAAGCGACTGTCGCCGGCGGCGAGCGGCGCCGTGGAGCGCGAGTACGGGGTGCGCCTCGTCGTCGCGGGAAGCAGCCTCGTCCTCTACGGCTGCAAGGTGTTCACGGCGGAGGCCCTGGGCGTCCTCAACCAGCAGCTGGAGACGGCCGTGCAGGAGCAGTTTGACGCCGCCGAGCGCGACCTTATCGGGCGCTCCGTGCGGTGGCTGTGGGGCGCCGCGCCCGGCGTGGCGGTGCCCTACCCTCCCGATGCCACCGTCTACCTGGAGCGGATGTGGCAGAGGAAGAAGGGCAGCGTCAAGGTGTACTTCAACGGTCACCCGCACACCGTCGACCTTAACAATCTGGAGGAGCTGAGGGAAGGTTCTGATCGACCTGTGAAGGTGTTCAGGAGAGATCTCGGGAGAGGTGAGAAGCGGTTTGTTAGTTTGATAGCGACGAGTACAGTCAACCATCGTTGCAGCGGGTTTTGTGTTCGAGATATTTGCAGGTCGCAGCCGTCTATGTTCCCGCCCGCGGTACAGTACAGTACAGTCCTTTAATCCTGCGCGCAGGAGCTCGCACGCCGGCCCTGCCGGCGCCGTCGCGCTCCGTGTGTGTGTGTGTGCCGTGTCGATGCCCGTGCCGTGTTGCTGTGTCGTGTGTCAGCCGCAGAGGACGACTCGCTGGCCTCCGCCGAGTGCGTCGCCCTGGTGGACCTGGAAGCTGACAGCGCGGAGTTCAAAACAATCGAGGATCAGTTTGTTGGCTCGCTGGAGACCGTCAACGTTGAAATCCTTCAGGTGACAATGTGACCGGTGTCAGTGCACGAGCAGCTGCGGTGGTGACGGCCAAGCACACCGGACGTACACGCGCGAGGTTGTAAACATCGCCACTAGGGAGACAGAGGCGACCGGGCATGGTGCTGGTTACCCACCTCCTCGTGCGCCGTGTCGACCTTAATAGGTGCTACTTGCTAATGGCATTTGACCCTACAGTCTGTTAAGGCTCCACGGGGAATCTTTGTCGTCGTTGTCTATGTCGTGTGCGATAGATCCAGAAAGTGCACAACAGCGTGCTCTACCGGCAGTTCCTGCTGAAGAAGCAGCAGATTGAGCGCGAGTGCTCGCAGCCGCCGTGCGAGAGGATCCTGTATCACGGCACGGCCGGCGCCGCCTGCTCCCAGATCAACCTCCAGGGATTCGACCGCAGCTTCTGTGGGAAAAACGGTGAGTGCCGTGCGCTCTGCCGCTAAACCCCGGCTCGCCAGAGTCGTGAAGGGACTCCTGGTCCGGGTAGCTGAAACGTTCAGCGGTTAATCCATCCATCCGTCCACCTATTGTCAGAAACCGCTTAATCCCGAAGGCCCGCAGTCTTAACTCGGCCGTCAGCCCACGCACCATCGGCCCGGCTTGATTGGCGCATAGCACCGATCTCGGATCGATAATAAGGTGGCCGGGCGTGGTGCCGTGTCGACAGTCATAGGTGCTGCTCGCTAACGGCACTTGCCCCTACAGCCCGTTAAGGCTATACGGGTGATCTTTGCCTTCGTGCGTGCGCGTGCGTGCGTGTATCGTGCATCCCCAGCCGCGCTCTACGGACAGGGCGTGTACTTCGCGACGAGCGCGCGCATCTCCGTGCGCGACCAGTACTCGCCGCCCGACAGCAGCGGGCGCAAGCGCGTGTACGTGGCGCGTGTGCTCAGCGGCGACTTCGCGCAGGGCCACGACGGCATGCGCACCCCGCCCGCCCGGCCCGCGCCCGCCCACGGCGCTGCCGCCGGCGGGCGCTTCCACAGCGTGGTGGACAACACGCTCCGCCCAGACATCTTTGTCATCTTCAACGACACGCAGGCCTATCCCGAGCACCTCATCACGTTCCGCTGGGTCGGCACGCCGTGACGGCGGCCTGGACGCAACCGGTAACGCCCGTGCCTCGCAGCTAGAAGTCCCTGGGTTCGGTTGCTCACTTGGGCTCCTCCTGTTTCCTCCGGTAACTTACTGAAAAAATCACCTGCACGCGAGTCAATTTGTATGACGCGCAGCAACCCCTTACTGTGAAAACTTGGAAGGAACCGCCTGAAAGGCTTGACTACTGGGTAGACAAGATTCGTATTGTGTAAATACATGTGACTAGAAATGCTTATTTACAAAATTTGGTCAGTTTTTTTCCTAATTATTCCAATGCGTGGTTTTACCATCTTGCCAAAAAACTTTGAATCCATTCAGAATAACCTGCCCAGCATACACCATCATAACATTGTCGGATGACGGCCAAACTAGTGTCTACTTCTCATAGCCATAGATTGACCAATTTAGGTACAAAGACAAATACAATAAGCTGGTGAGTATGCACTGCCATTGGTGGCTGGGGCCGAGGCCGAGGCCTTCAACTCCGTACAGCTTAGAGCCGAGTTTAATCATCACGATCAGCGTCACAGCGGCAAATCCAGCGAGTGGACTCTTGGCTGCGTTGGATTCCTTGACCGCTGCCACTTATTGATTATTCTTGAACCCTCTAGGTCAGCGGTATCCAACCGGTCGATCACGATCGACATTTCGATCCCAGAGTCTTGAACGATTGTTCTGAATGTAGCCTCTGTGGGCTTCATTGTAATGAGTCGCGCATGTAATCGCGTCACTGTGCAGTGTAGAGGTGTGTGAATGGGGGAATTGATTCGGGAGTCGATTCTGGGACTGATTTGGGATTCAATCCAAAATTGAAAAGGTCCATAATCGATTCTAAAACAGATGTTGCTTAGCAGGGTTCTCACCAGAACCTTTGTTCTCGGCTAATTGATTATTGAGTGTTTTTTTTAGTTGTGGGAGGAAACCGGACAACCCAGAGAAACCCCACGCTGACATGGGGGAGAAAACACAAACTCCATACAGAAAGGCACCCCAGGCGAGAATCAAACCACCTCGGGCAGGATGAATTTATGTGAGGCGCAGACGTTACCACTGCACAGACACCCTGCCGCCCAATGCGCAGCGGCTGCATCTCGTGCATCCCACGTGTCCGCTGGGCGCCCCCACGGCCGGGCCCTGTCCGATCAGTGGCGGCTGAACTTGGCGGCGCGGGTGCAGCCGCCCGCTTCGGCTCGTAAATGTCGCTCGACGCCTCCGTCACGCAGTCGTGGACATCGTGAGTAAACAGTATTCTGCACAACAGTGATCGTGGTTGAGTTGTGCATCAGGGTCCCTGCCTATGGACGTCTGGCAATTGGTCCAAACCAACGTGACTGCTGAGTCGCCTCAATGTCAACATCTGTGCAGAGTTTGCTTGTGTCGAACCGATACTGGAAAAAAAGACTCACTCCCAGCTGGCAGTGTGGCTGAAGAGTTGTGAAAACATATTTTATTACATTGTGTTTGGAGAGACATGGGAAGGAGGCAAGTTGTCTGCTTATCCATTTTGCATATTTTTCTACCTACTCACAAACGCCCAAATCGTCCATCAGGCCGCAGCTATCATATGAAAGGTGTAATATGTGCACCACGTCTCCAATTGAGCAAAGGGATGAGAGATGGCGTAGTGCAGGGGTGTCCAAACTACGGCCCGCGGGCCAACTGCGGCCCGCCATCCATTTTTTATTGGCACGTATCAAAGTCTAAAAATATAATGGTCTATGGCCCACACATAATATTTGCGCTTAACTGTATTGTGAGTGGCCCAGTCCTTCGTATATTTTTCTGTATGTGGCCCTCAGGAAAAAAAGTTTGGACACCCCTGGCGTAGTAGCTCGGTGGGCTGAACCTATATGCTTCCAGTTTAGAACCCTTGGTTCAAATTCAGGGCCATGCGTGAATTATTTTTGTGGTGTGTTTTAATAACCTGTTGTCTGGAAATCTTTCTCAACCGCACCGACGCCAGGGAGAGTTTATGAGAGAGTTCCAAGCGTTCAGAAGACGGAGTGGCTCTGTGGATCAGTGGAATGAATGCCACCGCTATACACTGAAGTCCAGGGTTCAAATCCACACTTCTGCATTTCTTTATTTTTCAGACCGTTCATTGATTGAGAGCGAGGGGAGATCCCTGTGAGGAGCAGAGCTGGGTTCCGTGGCAGGAGAATGCGGCATTAAATCTCTTAACTTTTCACGGTGTTCAGAGCCGGTGAAATAATATAAGTGCTGCAAGGTAATGTTTTATCACCACGAACGGACAAACCGCTCAGTGCTTGGCCGTGAGGCTGAGCTAGGTGAGCGCCTCACATAAGACCTGGGTTCGAATCTAGGTTTCCTCAGCTATTTTAGTATATTTTTAGTGTCTTGACTATTTAGATACTAGGGAGAGACATCAAATTAAGAGTGTTCGCAGGTAAAGTTTAACACAGACCGCAGGCTCTTGTGCCATAAGCGCCTGCGATTAATGCACGAGGTTGAGGGTTCGAATACCGGTATCTTGAACGTTTTTTACTCATGTAAACGACTTAATGTTAGGGTTACCACTTATCCTGGTTTTTTTGTTCATTTAATATTAATAATAGCATTTTATAGAGCGCCTTTCACCCGAGGGTCACAAAGCGCTGCACAAGGGCCGTGGAGAGAACGGCATGTCGACGACGACAGAAAAAACTATACGAATAAAGACCAAAGCAAAACAAATTAATGATCAAGGCTGCTTCGAATAATACACTGAAAGGTCATGAAACTGGCAATCTTAAGAGCGGCAACAATCTGCCAGCTTCCCCTAAGATGGCCGTCACTTCCTTAAAGACAAACACGGAGGGAGACAGGGAGGGAGGGTGAGCGACAGGGGGAGACAGGGACACAGAGACAGGAAGGCAGAGAGACAGACATGAGGGGGAAACAACGCCAATCTAAAGTAAACAATTAACATTGAAGCACAAGAACATACACTTAGACACACGCAACAGTAAAGAAGAAACGCAGCTATTCATAACAACAACGAAAACTTTTACACGCGACACCTGGGCCACACCACGAGGCGAATCTAGGCAAGACAGACCTTGGCTCAGTGGGATAAGCGCCTCTACTTTAAATTAGAAGGTTGCGGGTTCGAACCCAGCACTTTTTTTATATTTAAAAATACAAATTTTAACGACTTCACGTTAGGGTTGTCACCTATCCTGTTTTTACAGGCTCGTCCCCCTTTTTTAATAATAATAATAATCTTTATTCATATAACGCCTTTAATACACTCCAGTTAAAAGTGCTTAACCACGTTAAGAATTGGACACCACAGATAAATACACTGATGAGGCCGCAATGTAATGTTGGACGCGTGGAGGAGCTCTTCTTCTTTGCGATTCTTCGAAGCGCGATGTTAAATTACAGTTTCCCATTTTCTTACACAGCCCCTTGCATTTTCATTGAACTCCGCAAGGTCTTTTGAGCTGCAGAGGTTGGGTAGTAGAGCACAGACAAGGCAGTGTTCCATAGTATGGTCTGCTTCTCCACATTCACAGGTGGTTGGGCCGGTCTTGTAGCCCCATCTGACCAAAGCATCTTTTGATCGTCCCGTTCTAGTTCTCAGGCGGTTGAGTGTCTTCCACTGAATCCATGGTGCATCTGAGCCAGGAGGGAAGTCTTCAGCAGGTGGGATTCCCATGCCAGTTGCAGGAGGGTCACTCTCAAGCTTTTCCGTCCAGAGCTGGAGTCTGGTTTCCCCTCGAGATGTGGAGGAGCTGTGCTGCTGTGTTGGCTGTGGTCGTGCGCCGCTCTCAGCGAAACGTCGGTACCATCTTTTAAGGTAAGTGCTGTGTGTGCTCGCTCGTTTTCTCCAACATATCGACGGGTGCACTACACTTCCATACTTTTTGACATGACCTAAACTCATCAACAGAGCTCCGCCATACACTGCTTTCCTATATATTATGGCGTTATCGGCCAATTCATTAAGGAGTGATTTTTTTTTAGTTGTGGGAGGAAACCGGAGAAACCCCACGCAAAACTGGGGTAGAGAACACACAAGCTCCACACAGAAATGCACCCCAGGCAGGAATCGAACCGCCTCGGGGACGATTTTCTTTCTGTGAGGCGCTGATATCATCACTGCACAGACACCCTAGCCGCCCGAAGTTCGATGCATCGGCACGAAAAGGGAAAATCCAACTTTCCTTAACGAGCATGCAGCAACGTGGGTAAAGTGGCGCGTGTCTATTTGTGTAGCCGAGATCGCTCACGTGGGGCCGGTCCGTCCAGCCTCCTCGCTGCTGTTGGCTGCCGAGGAGGAGGAGGAGGCCGGCCGGCGGTGACCTTGGCGCTTGGCGCGGACCCAGCCCCGCATTGTCTGCACTGGGACAAAGGCGCGGCGCCGCATTTAGCGGGTGACGCGCTCGGACAAAGCGACGCGTTCGCCTTATGAGGAGAGGCGCCCGCTGCGCGCCCACGGTTTCCAAAACCTCATCCTCCCCCCCTTAAATAACCGCGCACGGCTCAAGGGCCGCATTGTTTCACACCCACCCCACCCCCCCACAGTCGATGGACGTGAGTTTTGAACGGCAAACAGGAAATGATACGCGCGTACTTTATAGCCCTGCGTCGAACTAGGACCCACATGTAAGAGGTCACTGGTTTTATAAACATCGGGCAGTTCGCCAGCATTGCTTCAAGCGGATCCGACCGTGCTGATGAGTCACTGAATGGTGAAACCCGCTCGCTGTTGACGTGTTTCGACAGTGTTTCATCAGCAGAATTGGGTTGTGCTCAACGAATGCTGCCGTAATGAGGCACGCTGGAGGCCGTGGCTGATGAGATGTGTGACTTACATTTTACACAGGCAGCGTGTGCGAGATGGTATTCCGTTGGGCCACGTTGCAATTACCAGTAGGTCTCAGGTAACGCGTGGCGCAGTAATTGCGTACACAGGCGCCAGATGCAGAAGCCGTCCTGTCTGTGTGTGGGTCTGCTCTGATCCCGTGGATTCTCCGATTTGTACAACTACGCGGAGCACCATGCCGTGATGCCCGAACCCGAAACCCAACGACGACTTCACAGTGTCCAGCAGTAGAATGCGTGGCGATTGATCGAAAGATTGGGCGATAACTCAACCCCACCATCCCGCCGGGGTCGTTACAATTAGTACTACATCGTGGGATACACTCGACTCCACCATACGAACGTAGAATTTCCAAACACGATCTCGGTCAGGGCTGTAAACAGGAAACGAATACGAGTAGGGGAGCTCCCGACGACTTATACATTCGATGACCATCCGTCCATCCATTGTCAGAAACTTCTTAATCATGTACAGGGTCGCGGCGAGCCGGAGCCTATCCTAGCAGACACAGGGCACAACGCAAGGCTATACCCGAGACGGGATGCCAGTCCATCACAGGGCAATTTAGTCCGCAGGCCAATCAACCTATGCAGCATCATATCTGTAGGACGAAACCGGAATGCCCGGCGAAAATCCACTCATTCGATGCGTTCAACTTAAAACGACGATGGGGCCAGATTCCCTCGCGTGGAGCCGCCGCCGCGGGAGGCAGCGACGCGGGACAGAAATATCCGGAGCTGGCACCCGCGCGGCGCACCCCGCACGCAGCCGCCCTCGGGGCTCGGTCCCCCCGCCGCCTCCAATGCGGGACGCGCCCCCTCCTCGTATAAGAAGCGGCGGCCACCGCTGGGCGGAGCTGGATCCGCGGCGGCGGCGCCGGGGGACGCGGTGCCTCCTCCTCCTCCTCCCGTGGCGTCCAGGTGACTCCAGGTGAATCCAGCTGAATCCCGCTCCCCACCTCCGGCTCCTCACGTGCACTCTCGCGCTCGTCCAGTGGTTCCCAAAGTGTGCGCCACGGCGCTCCGCAGCTAACTCACAGGGGCGTCACAGCGGGATATTCCAAATGCTCGATATATGCCATAGATTTTCTGACCTTGGGCGCCGTGTAAAAAAAAAAATCATGATAACACTCAGGGCGCCGTGAACCGAGAACGTTTGGGAACCACTGCGCTAGTTGTTGCCACGCGTCGCTCTTATAATAGTAGTGCAATTTATAATGCGCGCAAATTGGACGAGACAGATACTGAGGCGTAGCGAGGAAACCGCAGAGGGGGGGAGGCAGCCAGGCGGTTAGCCGGCGCCAACCCGCCAGACACTGCTTTTCCTATATATTATGATGTTATTAGCCAATTAACGAATTAGTGTTATTTACTCGTGGGAGGAAACCGGAGAACCCGGAGAAAACCCACGAAGAACAAGGGAAGAACACACAAACTCCACAAAGAAAGGCGGCCCAGGCGAAACTCGACAAGCCTCGGGCAACATTTTGTTTCTGTCGGTCACATAGTTTAAATAAAACGCTAACATCTTATCTCACCACTAACATCTTATCCCACCTGGACACGTTTGTGTTCGCACATAACGCCATGGCCTTAAAATAAGAAAATAGAATCGGTGAAGTTTCGGGCCATTGGTCTTTCTTCATCGACATTTGCTGACATTTCGCTTAATGTATAGTTTGTGCTTTTAAGGCCACAAGCCAAGCGGCTCGTTTGTGGCATCGGTGTTGCTTTGCTACAGGTAACGTCACGAGACACGCGCAACGTCATGTATACACACGCGTGATTGGCATGCATGTACGCCTGTCTATACAAGTGAATATACACACACGTAGATAGATGTTTATTATTACAGCTGAAAAATACCCAGTAGGCTTGCGAGCTCGTTACGGGAATCCTGCATTGACACAACAAACACGCGGATTGACGTTTGGAGCGCGTGTCGGTGAGACAGGCGCCGCTTTCCGCAGCCCCAGGAGCGATTCGAGTCGCTCCGAGTTGTCGCTGCTCGTATTCGCATCGACCGTCGCGTTCACAGCGCTAGGCTAGGAGCAGACATAACTAGAGTTCTGTGGCAGAGGCGAGTCACTACTTATGCCAAAAGTAGAAAATGGAACCACGTAAGGTAGCAAAACGTTAGTACGTAGTTACATTGTTATGGATAATATTAAGCTCGCTTCGCATGGTTACCACACCATTCACGGCTTTTGGCGACACGCACAAATAGGAAGCACTGAGTGATGCCCCCTGCTGTGCTCCCGACACGTATCTGACTTATCTGGGCTCAAGGTCTACCGGAGCTCCACTGGGGCATCGTGGCGGGACCCCCACGGGTTTATTGGCTCGCGTGATTAGCGGCATTGACAAACGAGGTCCAAAAATAAAGAAAATTCCACTGTAAATAAACGACTATTTGTGGCCTCCAAATAGCCTGGCTCGCGGCTCTGTATCGCGGGGTCACACGGCCGAGGTCTGACACAGGTGAATTATAACACAGGTAACGCCTCACGAGGGTTGTTAGACGATACCATGTAACGCAGTAACTGCTTTCAGAACTGATTTCACAAGCGGTAACCGATTGCAGTTGAACGCAAGTCATCGACGCACCGATTCTCACGCACCAACTTTCACAGGGCATGGCGGCCTAAGTCACGTCGTGATACACTTTACCGCGTTTCTCAGTGAAAATATAAAGGTGCAACCCTGAAAGGGCACTGCTGGTGGAAGGGCCCTCCACCGGACGTATGTCTAGATACGTCCGCTCGGCACAACAGGACAGACACTCGGAGACATTTGCTGCCGTCGCATCTGCCGCCCGGTGCTCCCCCGTGTCGTGTTGATACGCCCACGTCTTGAAACACGTCTGGTCAACTTGGAAGAGTAGACCAATAACCAATTACTGTTAGGGGGTCGCCCTAGCGGCTGCCCCGCTCTCTACAGCGGCGCGAGCCAGCGACGTCCGTGCCGCCCGCACCGTCGCACTTAACGGAGGCGAAGCTCTGTTTGTTTTTCCCGCAGGGGTCTCAAACGCCGCGGCCCAGGTCCGTGACCTCTAAAGCCCCATCGCGTGACCCCAGCGCCGGGTCTGGGTTCGTGGAGTCGCGACCCAGCGGCGCGGGGCGCGGGCCCCTGAGGCAGAGGCGGTTAAGACTTGCAGTGATGTTCACTTTGCAAGTTCATGAACATCACTTCAAGTCTGCTCCGTCTCCGTCTCACACAGCACCAGCGGCTCCCCACACGTGACGCGCCGCCGCTCTGATCGTCGCCGCGTCAATCCCGCGACGTCGAACCTCAAACAACCACGCGCCACGGCAAGGGCACTGTGCCACGGCAGGGGCACCGGGCTTCTCAAAACCAACGTCAAGCCACGAGGTCGAGTGACGATCGAGCACTTAAGGATTCACTCATTACTGGCGGTCCGTCGCCTCCTCGCCACTCTTCTATTGCAGCAGGGTGTCTATGCAGCGGTAACATCTGTGCCTCACAGATAGCAAATTCTGCCCGAGGTGGTTCTATTCCCGCCTGGGGCGCCTTTCTGTGTGGAGTTTGTGTGTTCTCCCCCTGTTCTGCTTGGGTTTCTGGTTTCCTCCCACGACTCAAAAGCACTCATTAATTAATTGGCCGCTAACATCATAATATATAGGAACCTCTGGCTCAGCGTAATAACCAGGAGGCGACCAGAATAAACATCTCTTTGAACTCATTTTCTTAAAGAAAATTTTATTTGCAAACTTATGATAACAAAACATTAGTTAGATGATCAGTTATTGTAGACTTTAGCGTGACTGTATTACCGTGTTAGACATTATAGCGTGACCCACATTGCGATATTAGACTCAACAGTGACTCACAGTGACCCACATTGTCATATTAAACTCTATAGTGACCGAATTACTGTGTTAAACTTACAAAGTTAGTCCCCATCCACAGCAGAGGAGCACTCGCCCCCACCACCCCCCCCACGAGGAACCGGCACCTACCCCTTGCCAGTGACGTGCCAGCCACGTGTAGGCCCCACGGCACCGTGTATCGAGCACTAGCCGAGTGAGAAAGTGAGCAAGTGAGAGAGCGAGGAAGAGCGATATTTAGAGGGAGAGGGAGAGATTGAGCTAGAGAGCGAGAGTGTGGGCCTAGCGGAGGCACAGGATCTGGCGCTTGGCGACCTCCATGATGAAATAGAAGTCAACGTCCAGGTGTTGCCTCCAGAATCGGCGGTCGCGGCCCCACACTTTGGCAGGATACACGGGGCTGCCTGCAGCACGGAGGGGACGGCGTCACTCACCGACATCGCCACTCACCGAAATCGCCACGCGCCGTCGTCGCCACTCACCGAAATCGCCACGCGCCACCGTCGCCAAACCATGACAATTCAATGGTTTAACCTTCGATCCCAATTAGAATTAGAATTTCCGCCTAGCTGCAATTGTAAAACTTGAAATGTTGCAAATCCATAGTAAACATCGGTCATGAAAGCCTTCGAGTTACATTTTATGTTGCAAATGTTGCATATGTGCGCTCTTTTAATGCGCAATAAGCTCCTTATAGATAATGTAAACGACAATACAAGGTTTTACCTTTTCTGGCAATGAGAGATGTGTTAAGATCTTAGAAACACGAAATGGACACCTTTTTTATAAAGGTTCGGGTTTGCAAGAAGCCGCACATGCTTGTGGCAAAAACATGCAATCAAAAAGCTTTGATAATATATGCATTGTCCTTAAAACTGATTGGCCCACACCAGACAGCTTTGTAGCCTAGTTTCAACAGTGTTAGCCAAGTGTTGCCAAACGGCAAGCAGCTGAGGACAACGCAGATATTGATGCCTGTTGTTGTTGACATGTCGTTTTCTCCGCAGCCTTGTGCAGCGCTTTGTGACCCTCGGGTGAAAGGCGCTCTATAAATGCTATCATTATTATTATTATTAGTATCTCGGGTTGAGCTGTTATATATCATTAATACTTTTTTTTTTAAATATTAAAATTTCAGGTCTTCTCAGAACTGCTCCCATCATGGGGCCGACAGCTCGTTTCTCTTCACGACTGCAGTGTGATGAGAGGGTGAGTGGGTGCTTGTGACCGGCAGTGTGGTGAGTGTCTGAATGAGATCATGACCTGCAGTGTGTTGAGTGGGTGAGTGGGTGCTTGTGACCGGCAATGCGGTGAGTGGGCGAGTGAGTGTTGTGACCGGCAATGCAGTGAGTGGATGCTTGTGACCGACAATGCGGTGAGTGGGTGAGTGGCTATGACCGGCAGTGTGGTAGTTGAGTGATCATCTCGACCGAGTCCTCACCATAGCAACTGTTACCATGGCAGTAGCGACAGACGAGGGATACGTTGGTGACCGGCTACCGGTAAGCGAGCGAGTGAATGAGCGAGCGCTGGACCGCCATCAACGCGGTGACCGTACCGATGCCGTGAAAGATGCGAGCGATGGCACGAGCGGAGAAGCTGCGGTCGTGATGGAGACACAGGAAGCTGACGATGTCCCTGGTGACCTGCTCCTTCACCTGCGCGACACATCGCCCCGTCTCTCTCGAGCAAACATCTCGCGCATCTCGCAAACTCGCTTCGGTACCATTGGAGAGGAGACCGGTGACGAGAGACGCAAGCAGACAATTCACCTCCTTCCCACAAGTCTCTCACAATGATACAGAGTGTGCTTTTTACACGTTCCATCATCCACTCAGCGAGTGAATAATTTCAGTAGCAAAACAATTACGAGCATTGTCGTGATTAATACAGAGAACAAAATAAGTTAAAATCGGTTCAACATCAGGCTAAACGACGACGCCTCCAGCACGGGAGGGGAGACGTCGCAAAGGAGAGAGGAGGAACGCTCGACGCGGCTATCCCAAAAGAACAGCTACAGAGAGCATCTCATGTTGAAGCGTTGACCAAGTGACCCTCTCGAGCTCCTGGAGTGAAGGCCCCCTGCGTGAGAACCAGGGCGAGCGGGCGATCGCGGAGCCAGCGCGTGCTCACCGAGCTCGCGATCATATCCCCCGCGGCTCCGGCCGCGACGCACGGCGCGCTGCTCTCCACGTCCCAGGGCTCGTCAAAGTAGCTCTTGAGCACCTGCTTCAGCTGGTCACTCCGCGCCGCCAACCCGCAGCCATCCACACACTGGCCACACGAAGCGAAGGCCACGCTGACCACGGGGGGAGAGAGAGAGAGAGAGTTGCACGGTGAGCCGGAGCCTATCCCAAGAGACACAGGGCGCACAGCAGCGCTATACACAGGATGGGACGCCAGTCCATCCAAGGGCATCGGGGCCAATTTAGTCAGCAGACTAATTAACGTATGTAACAGAACGTCTTTGGACGGTGGGAGGAAACCGGAGCGCCCGGCGAAAACCCACGCGGACACGCGGAGAACATGCAAACTCCACACAGAAAGGCCCCCGAGCCGGGATTCGAACCCGGGCCTTCTTACCGTGAGGCGGCAGCGATACTCAACACGCCACCATGCCGCCCGTCGCAAGGCAGGGTTATACGCATTCCGGGTATAGCCTTGCCTTGCGCCCTGAGTCTGCCGGGATAGGCTCCGGCTCACCGCGACCCCGTACAGGATTAAGCGCTTTCTGACAACAGATGAACGAACGAATAATCGCGACGACGATTCAACCGATACGTGTTCTGGCGGCAGGGGTCGCGGCCGTCGCCACCACGGTACCTCTGGAACGCGGAGAAGCAGCAGCCGAGCTGGTGCAGCTCAACGCGCTCCTGCGTGAGCACGCGGCCGTGCAGTGCCGCGCACAGATCGTCCTGCTCGCCGGCACGCAGGTCGCCCGGCGAGCGGAAGCGGAACGCCAGATCGCGGAACTCCACCAGCACCGAGCTCTTGCTCGCCGCACCTGTGCTCCACACGCGTCGCCGCCACCGTCACCACCGTCACCACCGTCCCAGGTCACGCCGAGCGCATTTACAAAACCGCGGTCGCCCTGCCTGGAATTGTGTTGTTTCGTGAAGGCACTCGGCGACCACAGGCCCGTATAACAATAATCTATGTGTAATAGGATGTACAATAGGGCGAGCCATGATAACTTCCGTGGGCGGCACGGTGGCGTAGTGGGTATCGCTTCCGCCTCACAGCAAGAAGGTCCCGGGTTCGAATCTCGGCTCGGGGTGCCTTTCTGTGTGGAGTTTGCATGTTCTCCCCGTGTCCGCGTGGGTTTTCGCCGGGCACTCCGGTTTCCTCCCACCGTCCAAAGACATGCTGCCAGGTTAATTGGCGTACTGACTAAATTTCCCCAGGCGCCTTGCGATGGACTGGCGTCCCGTCCTTGGTGTTCCCCTGCCTTGCGCCCTGTGTCTGCCGGGATAGGCTCCGGGTCGCCGCGACCCTGTATAGGATTAAGCGGTTTCTGAAAATGAATGAATGAATGATAACTTCCTGGCGTCTCCTTTGTTGACAACCTCTGTTATGTCACAACCATCCCACTAGATGGCGTACAGCGTATCTTCTCCACCGCTATTCCTGGTGGGGGTCGCGGCGGCAGCAGTCTAAGGATGGTGGACCAGACATCCCTTTCCTCAGCAACAGATTCCAGCTTTTCCTGAGGGATTCCCAGGCGTTCCCTGGGCAGTTGAAGGATATAATCCCTCCAGCGTGTCCTGGGTCGGTCTCTAGGTCTCCGCACAGTGGGCCGTGCCTGGTAGACTTCCCGGGGGAGCTTCTCAGAGGGCATCCTTACCAGATGCCCGAACCACCTCAACTGGCTCCTCTCATCCGAAGGAGAGTGAATTATCTCAAGTGAAAAATCGTGCACAGCTCCGTCTTATGCAAAAACACGGCCTACCTCCTCGCGGCTCCTTCTGCCACTGCAGCTGCAGTAGGTCCCGCTTGACGGCGTAGAGGTCCCAGGCCATGCTGTCGCACAGCTCCACCACGTCGAACTCCAGCTCGCTGCGGCCCTCCAGGCTCCGTCCTCTGAGGCGCTCGCGGGTGACGGCGACGGCGACCGGGAGACAGCTGCCAAGACACGGACAACGCGCCGCTCGCAACGCGCGCACGCGCTTACTCGGGACGCACCAACACCGCGGTCGTGTGGCGCAGTGGTGACATCTGCGCCTTAGAAAGAATGGTCTTGCCCGAGGCGGTTCGTATCCCGCCTCGGGCGCCTTTCTGTGTGGAGTTTGTGTGTTCTCCCCCCCCTGTTGTGCGTGGGTTTCCTCCCACAACTTAAAAAAAAACACTCATTAATGAATTGGCCGATAAAATCATTATAGGACGCGGTGTCCGGCAATATGTTGGCACCGGCAAACTGCCTGGCTGCCTCCTCCGCCTCTCTGCGGTTTCCTCGCGCCTCTGAATTGTTCTCTCTTCCATTGTATACCTTCGACATTGAATGAATATGTGCCCCGCGTTATAAATATAGATGATTATTTGTATTTGATGGAATCCCCGCTGGGTGGCCCAGTGGCAGAGCCAGTGGCTCGCAATCAGAAGGTCGTGACCTCAAATCCTGATCATCGCGCTAGGATCGTTTAAACGATTACCCCTTTGTGGGGAAGGCGACGGAGTTTGTCACGGGGATCGACTCACCGCCGCAACAGGAATCCGTGTCATCTCTCGCAGACCCGCGGCTGTAAAGGGGAGACGAGAACCCGACCGGCTGTCGGAGCGACGGCTCTAATCCCGCGCGCGTTACCTCTTGGCGACGTGGCGGAGCTGCGTGGGCCCCGCGTAGCAGCGGATGAGGCAGGTGGCCGTGGTCGGGTTCAGACACTGCACCCAGCGGCGCGCGTCCAGCTCCAGGTAACACAGCAGCGTCTCGATGCCTGCGAGCCACCGCGGGGCCGCGTCAACGCATCGCGCCACGAACCACACCGGACATTAGTCGCAATCGCTATTTATGATGCGCTGCGCATATCTGCTCAATGTCGAAGGTCGCTGTTTGAAGAGAGGAAAATTGCAGGGACGGGGCGTGGGATGGCAGGGATGCGGTTAGCCAGCGCCAGCATTTGCCAGACATTGCGTGCTATATATTGTGATGTTATCGGCCAATTAAGGAGTCTTTTTTTTCAATTGTGGGATACAGCCGGAGAACCTGGAGGGAGCGCACGCAGAACAGGGGGAGAACACACAAACTCCGCACAGAAAGGCGCCCAAGGTGGCAATCGAACTACCTAGACCAGGACTTTCTTTCTGTGAAGCGCAGATGTTACTGCTCCACTTGTTTAGCGCCAAACGTCTGAGAACTCGGCAGAAGGGTCCTGCCCAGTTGTCACAGTAGAGGGCCGCGTTGCAATGCTTCGGAATCCCAATTGAGTAACTTGCATGTCATTTTTCAGCTTTGGGGTTTTGGCAAACACCCGTTATGTTGTGTACTTTTTTAGCTATGGCAGGAAACTGGAGAACCCAGAGGAAATACACACACAACAGGGGGATAACAAACCCCGCACAGGTGCACCGAGCCTGGTATCAAACCCTACGCTTCTTGTTGCGCGACACAAGTACCCCAACACACTGCGTAAATCGAACAAAACGCCGTGTGACTCCCACGTCTAGGAGAGGACGTCACCTTCTTCCGTCATGTCCAGGGCCTCCACGCTGGCCTCGATGGGGATGGCCCTCTCGTGACCTCCGCACAGCCTCGCGACCACCGCCCGTGGCTCACTGCTACCGTTTGATCCGCAATCCACGCGTCGTGGCGAACGAGCTGAACTGTCACCGCCACTCGCGGCAGGACCATCACCGGGGCCCGGCGACCGCGCAGGAGGCGGCTGGTCGGCCCCGTCGCGAGGGCCCGCGGCCCCGCTGCCTTGCGAGTCGGTCACCGTTTCCAACGCACCGCCCCCTTCTGGCGACGGTTTCTCCGCGGCATCTCTCGCCGACATCGTGTCGCAGGAGGAGGGATCCTCGAGCGGGTCCTGCCCGCGGGATCGCTCGGCGCTGGGGCCGGTCTCCGGCACGGGGGGCTCCGGCACGGGGTCGGGGATGTCCGCCATCTCGTCGTCGCGCACGTACCCACACGCCTCCTCCGCCTGCAGCGCACATTCCCCGCAGCGACACTGTGCGCACCGCTGACACATTGCGGTGAAAAGTGCTACCTCCAAAGTGGGAGGCGAAACGTCGTGAGGGAGAGCGCTCGACACGGCTTTCCCGAAAGAACAGCCTTCAATTGCAACCATCAATTGTTACGTTTCCCAATTTTATTTGGACCATGACGCCTGCACGCGGTGGCCTACTATTAACCGGGACAGCCTGCCGAATTCGAACTGCGAACATCCACGGCAAGCGCCAACACCGCGCACACTCGCAGGGCGCTGCCTCACCTCCAGCTGCTGCCTCAGACATTGCAGCTGCCCGCACTTGCAGGCAGGAAACACCTTCTGCAGGAACCTCTTGACGGCGATCCTGTCCACGGTGTTGGCGTAGATGTGTCGGCGCAGCTCCTGCAGGTCTCTCCCCTGCAGAGACACGAAGAGGCGCTTCGCAGGAAGCACGCCGCGGTTCCGACGCACTTGGCCAAATCAGGAAACGAATTCCGTTATTTCCTTTAGCGACATTTCTCTGCCACTGAAGCTTTCATTTGCAGGGTCACAGCACAAGCCCAAAGGTCCAACATGCCAAGCAGCCAGCAACAAGCGACACACTTAAAGTTGTAATAGGTGAGAGCTACATTTGTTCTTCCATTGGAAGCAAGTTATAACAGTTTGGGAAAACAGACGACAGCATGACATTCCCAAATCTACAAGTGTTCTGTACGCAGCGACGATAAAAAGTCGAAACATTCCACCTCACTGAACGCCGCGTCCAGCCTGCTTACCAACACAACGATACAACAAGCGCCGCTCCCATGCGTGCAGTGCCGTGGCCTAGCGCGCCGCCGTGTCTCTCCGAGCACCGATACCTGCGAGTCGAGGAACATGTGGCAGTGTGCCGGCTCGCCGTCGCGGCCCGCACGCCCGATCTCCTGCACGTAGCTCTCGAAGCTCTTGGGCATGTTGTAGTGCACGATGGCCCGCACGTCGGCCTTGTCCAGCCCCATGCCGAAGGCGACGGTGGCCACCACGATGCGCAGCGCGCCGCGCATGAAGCGCGTCTGCACGGCCTTCCTCTCGGCGGCCGTCATCCCCGCGTGGTACGAGTCCGCGGACCAGCACGCCGCCTTGGCGGAGGCTGCGGCCACGCGGGCGAGACGCGAGCGCTCGTCAGGGCTCCGCGCGTCGCGAGGCTCACGAGTCGCGACCAGGATATCGCACAAACATGACGGGCGCAGTAACCTGCAGCAACGTTGGCGACGATGCTCTCGACGCGGGAGGCGAAACGTCGCGAGGGAGAGTGGGAGAGCGCTCAGTGACACGGCTATCCCCAAAAACAGCTCTGAAGAGCGACCATCGTGAATCGAGCCGTGAAAAACCTACACCAGTAGAATAATTAAAAAACACGGACGACCAAACGCGTCCTTTCCACGCAACGCACCTTTCTTCTGCTTCCGTTTCCCGCCGGCGGCCCCCACCAGGGAGTTGCCGTCGGGGACGGGCGCCAGCGACTTGGAGAAGTCCTGCAGACAGGTCCTGAGCAGCGCGGCGATACGCTCCGTCTCCTCGCGGCGCGTGCAGTAAACGATGATCGACTCGAGGCTCTCAAAGCGCTCGCTCTTCAGAAGCTCAACGAGCGCCTGGGGACAAACGAGGACGGTGCCGCCATCGGGTCTCGGTTACGTTGTTAACGCGGTAGCCGAGCACGGGCCCGGAGGCCCGAATCGTCAGGCGGCCAGCAACAAACCGCAACGTCAGCGTTGTAATAAAGGGTCACCGCGTCACTTAAATCGAGCAATGTTACTGTAAAAGTTTTCGGAAAATAACGACGGCGGCATCGGGTCTCTTTGACGTAGTTAACGCAGTAGCGAGCACAGGCCCGAAGGCCCAAATCGAGGCGTTACTGTAATATGGTGCGGTGAGTAACGCTGCCGCATCACAGCAAGAAGGACCCGGGTTCGAATCCCGGCTCGGGTGCCTTTGTGGAGTTTGCGCTTTCTCCCCGTGTCCGCGTGGGTTTTCGACGGACACTCCGGTTTCCTCCCACAATCCAAATACACGCTGCTGCGGACTAAATTGGCCCCGGTGCCCTGTGATGGACTGGCGTTCCATCCTGGGTATACCCCTGTCTCGCGCCCCGTGTCTGCCAGGATAGGCTGCGGCTCGCCGCGACCCTGCACAGGATCAAGCGGTTTCTGACAACGGGCGGTTATCGTTTAGGCGAATACCCCCCCACCCCCCCCGCCGCGCGCGTCTCGCGGGCCGTACGCGGTCGCGGTCGGCGTCGGAGGAGATGCTGAGCAGCAGGTTGGCGGGCACGTCCACCACGCGCACAGCGGCGCCGTCCCCCGCCAGGCCCACGTGCCGCGAGATCTGTGCCACGGTGCCGCGCGTCGCCGTCGCCGTCAGGCCCAGCAGGCAGCCGATGCCCATCTGCTCCCTCAGCACCTGCGGGCGGAGCACGGGCCCGCCGGCAGTCAGCACGCTCGCAACACCTGTACGAAGGTATCCTAATGATAAATTACAATTTGTAACGCGCGCGTATTCATTCAGTGTCGAAGGTATTCGTTCGAAGAGAGAACGACTCAGATGCGTAGCGAGGAAAGCGCAGAGGCGGAAGAGGCGGCCAGGCGGTTTTGCCGGCGCCAACATATTGCCACACACTGCGTCCTATATATTATGATCCTCCTAGACACAGCACACAGATACTCCAATACCCGGATCGATAGACACGGCCGACTCCTACCAGCGGCGGCGGCGAGTGTCGGCGTTCACCTTGCACAGGCGCAGGTACGACGGCCGGAAGTTGTGCGACCACTCGAAGAGGCAGTGCGCCTCGTCGATGCAGGCGAAGGCGATGGGAGGAAGCTGCTGCGCGGAGGGCAGGCACGTGGGCCCCATGCCCCGGCGGCCCCCCACCAGCGCCTCGGGGGACAGCAGCAGCACGTGCACCGCTCCCTCCTTCACCTGCGCCACACACGGATCCCCCGCGTAGTCTGAACAGACTGTAGGGTCAAGTCCCGTTAGCGAGCAACACACGAGAAGGTGGGTGACGAGCACCACGCTCGGCCGCCTTTGTCTCCCTGGTGGCAATGTTTACACACCACACTAGGTACTTATTTGAGGCTGAGTCAACCTAGGCGAGGCCCTGGACCGGTCAAGAAAATCGTCACCGGTGTTGGCCAAAGCGGCATAGAGGTCTGGGACGCGTCGGTCTGGAGCCGCGGCGTGAACCCGGGGACGCCGCGCGAACCCGCAGGTCGGCCTACCTTGGTGATGACGCTTGCGCGCTGCGCTTTGCTCATGTTCGAGTGAATGCAGGCGGCCTTCAGCCCCGGTGGCAGGCCCGACACCTGGCACGTGCAGCGGAAACGCGGCAAGCATTGAACGGGACGGCGGCCACATCGCGCGACGGCAGCACCGTCACGAATTGTCGGTGTGCACGGTCGGAATCCGTCAGGCCGCCCTGGTTAATACCGCGGTGTGGATCAACCGTACAACACTACGCGGCATCGGATTTGCAGTGATGTCATTCAAAGAGTCGGCCGTCGTGTGCCGCGTCACATTACACATTTGCCAAAACATAAAAGCGACCCACAAATTACTCAATTGGGAAACACACAGTAATGATCGCCCCTACTGGCAGACAAATGCCCACTCGCAGGCCGCTGGAGAGTCACCTTGTGCTGCCAAGGGACAGCTGCCACAGGGGGTGTCCGTCAAACGTTTCAGATGTGATATCAGGCACTTTGAGTCGCCGAGGAGTTTAAACAAGCACCATACACGTTCCAAACGATAGTGATTACTGTAACGTAGACTGCCAAGCACCGCGCCAGTACAGTACAGTGACACGCCTCGGCAGAACAACCCCCCCGAGATGGTGCCCGCACTGGGGCCGTCACCTGGTCGTCCATGAGGGACACGAGCGGGGAGACGACCAGGGTGATGCAGGCCGAGCGACGCGCATACATCAGCGCCGGCAGCTGATAGCAGAGCGACTTGCCAGCGCCCGTGGACAGCACCACGAGACTGGAGAGGCCTGCACGGGGACACGGGGACGCGGAGACACGGGGACACGGGGACACGGGCACGTGGAGAGATGGGGACACGGGGAGTATTTTATAGTTACTACACAGTGCGGTGATAACCAGGGCGGCCTTCTGGGTTCAAACCGTGAACCTTTGCAACAAGTGGTGAATGCGCCAGCGTGGGGCCGTGTCAATGCGAGGAAGAGCGAGCAGCTCTCCGTGCGGGCCGTGGTGACAGACAGATGGTGGCATCTCACCGGACAGAATCCGCATGACGGTCGCCTCCTGGCCCGGACGGAACGACGAAAACCCGAGTGATTTCAGAGCCGAGAACACCTCGCGCGGTGTGGCTGTCACGAGAGACACCGTGATGACATCCCGTAAAGAGCTTGCAAACTCACTGGATACTTTTCTGCAGTAATAATGGACATCTATTTACGATGCACACCCAGAAGACTGCGTCGCTCATGGTGATGTGTGCAAAAAACTTGTATTTATTTCGTGGAGGGAGAGCTACACAGAGACACACGGCCGCTTGAGAGAAGCCACTTAGTACGTAAACATTATCACACTCAATAATACGGAGACACGAGCAGAAGGCGTGTGCGCTGACGGTGCGCTGACGGTGCGCTGGGGAGCGACACTGGGGAGGGACGCTCACCAATGGGCTCCCCGTCGGGCCCTGGCGGGTACAGTGGCTCCATGGGCGGCAGCTGGGTGAGCTCCGGCTCATACGAGGGCCGCTCCACGCTCATCAGCAGCAGGTTCTCCTCGCTCGCGCTCTCGAGACGACGGCCGCCCGCGTCCGCTGGCGAGCCGCCGGCCCCCTCGTCGAGCGCGGCCAGGCCGGCCACGCTCCTCGTCACTGTGAAGACGGCACGGGGACGGACGCGCCGACAGCGAACGGCATAATCTCTCGCGGAACATATCTAATAACGCAACGCAGATTCACTCCGTACGGAGACACGGTCTCACCGGCACTCGGGTTCACCATTCGCGTCACCTCCTCCAGCGTGGGAAATGGGCTCGTCGCCTCGGACGCCGGCTCCTCCGTTCCCTCCGCTTCGGGGCTCTTTGGCTTTCTCGTAAAATGTCCTGGGAAAACAAAAAGACGCTCCTGAAGATTACGATGCTTGCAGCTTTAATTTTGGGTAAATCGGTAAAGTGACGCAGCCGTGCGTCTCGAGAATAAACGTTTCGATCACTTCGCACCACCTGCTGTGGAGTACAGTCTATAAGGAAGTGTGGGAAAATTAGAAACAGAGAAGCACGTGGATTAGGGAACACACGCAGGTCAGATACATCATCCAAACGACACGGGTGCGAGACGCGTGCCCGACACGCTAGTTCTCCGAGCAGCGACTCGTCCGTCAATCGGCACCTCATCACCAGGCGCAGCCACTCACCTCGCCCACACTGGCTGGCCCAGTGCCCCATCTGGCCACACTTGAAGCAGGCGTCTCCCCCTCGGTCTCGCCCTCTGCCGCCGCCGCCGCCACGGCCGCCGCCACGCCCGCCACCGCCACCGAAATCGTGGCCCTTCTTGTGCCACTTCTCTTTCCACACCTACAGACGAGCGCAGGCGTGGTGAGCGCCGCCGCTGCCGGCGGCGTAACGAGCCGTCACTCATCCTCGAGGTGTCACGAGCAAGTCGGCGGCTTCCCCGTGTGACCGTCTCTACCCCCGGGCCCCCTCACACCACCCTAGACTTCAGGTCATTTCCGTGGTGCTGCTCCCCGTTATTGGAACGAGCTTACCTCGTGCTTTAGGATCAAATGCTCCCCTCACCGGCCTGTTAAAATTCCATACTTTATTATCCATCCATCCATTTTCTAAACTACTTGTCCTGGTGAGGGTCGCGGTGGCAGCAGTCCAAGGAGAGTGGACCAGACATCCCTTTCCTCAGCTCTTCCTGGGGGATTCCCAGGCGTTCCCAGGCCAGCCGAAGGATATAATTTCCTCAGCGTGTCCTGGGTCGGCCTCAAGGTCTCAGCCCATTTGCTTGCGAGTATGTTTAGTATAACCCGTCTAACACGATAGTGTTATTGTGTTGTTGTTCCTCCAGTTGCCCTTGATTGTAAAGAGGTTGTTGACCTTCGAAAGTTCACGCGCCGACCTCGTGAAAACTGTTTGTCCGTTATGATAGGTGTGTATTTCTCTTCGCTGTTAACGACATCACGTCTCCCCTAAGGGGCTCTGCAGGAGTCTCTCGTGAAGCAGCCTGTGGCTGAACGTTACCTGCGTCACAAAATAACGCCTGAGGCCCGTTCGTTTTTCACGTACAGTCAACCTTCAATGTCCCTTGCTGGACATCTTTAGCTGTGCGGCAATGCTAAAACAATAATAATACAGTTTATAAGACGCACCAATCACTCTCCTGGGCATGGACGAGTCACTCGCCTTACCTGCTTGCGTAGCTGGCGCCCGTTGACAATGCCGCGACCAGTCCTGACAAATATCTTTTTCTTTAAGTTCAGTCGAACAAAGTTCTCTTGACGTCTGGTCGGAAAAATACAACACAGCGACACAAGCCGAGTAATTCATAACTGTACAGAATGTTCAAGTGTACACAATGTACGAAAGCTCTCGATCGTGCAGTGTTTGTACCACGACTCATGATAATTCCATCCACCCATCCATCGTCAGAAACCGCTTAATCCTATACAGGGTCGCGCTCAGCCGCAGCCTATCCCCGCAGACACAGGGTGCAAGGCAGGGCTATACCCAGGATGAGACACCAGTCCATCACAGGGCACCGGGGGCAATTTAGTCTGCAGGGAAATTAACCTATGCAGTAGCATATCTTTGGACCGTGGGAAGAAACCGGAACGCTCGGCGAAAACCCACGCGGACACTGGGAGAACACGCAAACTCCACACAGAAACGCACCCAGCCGGGATTCAAACCCGGGACCTTCTTGCTGCGAGGCGGCAGCGCTACTCACCGCTACGCCACCGTGCTGCCCTCAACACGATACATTTTCCGTAATTCAGCTCTCGACGCAGAGCATATGTGAAGGACGGCTGTCTGTGTGGAGGTGATACCTGTAGGTGGGTGCGGAGGCCGTCCCCGGCACAGACACGCAGCGCTCATCGCCAGGCCCCTCAGCGGGTGCTGGGACGTCTGCGGGGCCCTGCAGGCCTCCCTCTCTTCGCGCGCACCCCTCGTCTCCCCCCTCGGCCTCCCCGGACTTCCTCCGGACGGCTCCCGCGCGTCTCCTTTTAGTCGGCGTCTTTTCACAATTGACTTTATTCGCAGAGGCACTTCTCGGCCTCTTCCGCGTCGCGGGGGACGGAACCTGCGCGTCACGCTCGGCCCGCTCCGCGATTGCCCCGCCATCAGGGCCTCCCGCTTCTCCATCTCGCAGACTCTCATTTGCCGACTTTGCACCGGACGCATGCTGCACGTTTAAATAATCGGCGTCGTTTTCTCTACGTTCCGTTCGTCGGCAACGAGACTGTGATTCACGTTTTTCGGCGGCATCGCACAAGGCGTCATCGCTCTGCAGAAATGCATTGTCCGTTTTGCCTCCATCACTTGCGACATCATCGGACACGGCAAAAACTTTATCAGAACTTTGAACCGTGTCCTCCTTGTTAAAGTTATTTCTTACAGAGGCCACGGTTCCCAGCACGGTTTCGCCCAGTGTCGTTTCTACAAAAGCATCTTTAGCAGTTACCGGTGCGGGAGCAGCACGGGTAACAGCGGCAGCCTCCGAGTCCCGGGAAATATCCACGAGTCCATCGCGACCTGCAGCAGGGAGGACGGGCGGAACAATGTCGCAGGGCTCCGCGATCCCCGTCGATCGCTGACACCTGTCCAGCCAGTCGGCGTCGAGAGACGACCATCTCCGCAGCCGGTCCCTGGCGCCTTCCCCTGTCGTCACGCCGCAGCGCGAGGCCAGGTGGCCCGCGGGCCCACGCGCGCCGGTGCTCGCCACGAAACCACGCGCGGCCCGCGTCGCGGAGCGAGGCACGCGAGCAAAGGCCAGCCCCGAGAGAGGGGCCTCCTCCTCCTCGTCGTCGTGCTCCTCCGCGCCGGCCCGCGGACCCGTCCTGCCCGCTGTCGCTGAGCTGTCCCCCCGTGCCACTCTGCTGTCCGCCATATTCCTCTCCCCGCTGGTTTGTTGTTTAGGAGGCACTCTGTATTTCTCCTGAATGGCCAATAATAAAGAACAAATCTATTATTGTTATTCCGCTTAAGCTTGAGTCTCAAGACAACAGGGTTTCACATGTAAATGGAACCATAGGGAATGCATGGGGCGCATCAGGCATCATCAGAAGTAGGTATTCCCTATGCTTCCATCTATATGGGACACCCTGTATTTTGTAGGAGGGCCCAGTCAGGGTGGCAAGATGGCACGGTGGTTAATACTTGAGCTCCACAACAAGGCCGTGGATTCAATTGCTAACTGGGCCGCTTCGTGGAATTTTAATGTTCTCCCCCCTTCTGCGTGGGTTTCCTCTGGGTTCTCCAGTTTACTGCTAAATAACACACAATATTGGTTACAGATCCCAACACTTAAATACTTACCGAAAAATTGCTCAATTGTGATTACAGAAACATCGCCCCCACACTACAAACCCTTGGCAGGACGCTCATGAAAATTATTTTAGAGGCTTCGCGCGGCAAACAAGCAGAATGATAATAACACTGCGGCAGCAGGAAGCACTCGCCTTGTAGAACGGAGCGAGCTTCTCTTTGAGCTTCGCGCCGTAGAGCTGCGCGGGGCTGCTCCGAGGGGACGATTCGTGCGGAACGGGAGGCTTGATTTGCTTATTTTTGTTCAGATGAGACCCCCACGTGTCCGATTCGGAGACCTAACAACAAGCGGCGACATTCGCAAGCTCGGACAAAACGTAAGTCGCACTCCACACCGAGCTCATCTCGTTGACGGTTTCTCAGCGAGAAAGTGCGTCTCGATGTAAGCCGCTGCAATCTGGGAACGATCGACACAAATCGCTGCGGAGCTCTTGAGAAGAGTCGCGTCACATTGGCTAATTTCGGGCCACGTCCAGTACCGGGGAGGGCCGAATGGTGAGACCTGGCAATGGAGTGTCCTGCACGAGGGCGGCGACCGGGGAGCGGACAGACCAGGTGGTGTGACCCTGCCGACGGTTACATGCGATAGACCGAAACCCAGACGGCGGGAGATTGTCGGGGCACATCGCGGACGATCGCTGTGCGTAGCTGCGCGATCTGGGCAGCAGGGTGGCGCAGTGGCAACATCTGCGCCTCACACAAAGAATGGTCTTGCCCGAGGCGGGTCGATACCCCCTTGGGAGCCTTTCTGAGTGGAGTTTGTGTTCTCCCCCTGTTCTGCGTGAGTTTCCTCCGGGTTCTCTGGTTTCTTCCCACAACTAAAAAACGACACTTAATAAATAGTTGGCCGATAACATCATAATATATAGGAAGCAGTGTGCAGTGGCAATATGTGGGCGCCGGCAAAGCGCCGGGCCGCCTCCTCCGCCTCTGCGCGTTCCGCGCTACGCCGGAGTCGTTCTCTCGTCGAATGAATACCTTCGACATTGAATGAATATGTGCCACGCGGCGTTATACATAAAAAATTATTATTAAATCATGGGTAGCGAGGAAGTGCGATGGCATCATCGGTTATGACATCGTGGTTCCGGTCTGTTCAGGAATGGGAGAGGGGATCGAAGCAGCAGCTCTCACATCGTCTCCAGGTGGGTGTTGCTCCACCGACCGCGTCACGGTCGCCTGGGCCTTCTTGAGAGCCGCGTACTCCTTGTACATCCCTGGGAGAGACGGCACACGGTTAACGGACGGTCAAAGTAACAGTTGCTCTCCAGAACTGTTCTTTTGGGATAGCCGTGTCCAGGAACTCACTCGAGTAATGGATAGTAATGGATCGTAAAGCCAGTCGTCCTGGTTATAGTCACTGCCTTGCGCCCGGTGTCTGCCGTAATAGGCTCCGGCTCACCGCAACCCTGTACATGATTAAGCGGTTACTGACCATGATGATGACAAACCTAGCTCCTCATGAGTCGCCCCCAGCACGAGTCGCCCCCCGGGCACTCACCCCCGGCCTCACCTTTGATATCGGCGTCGGCCTCGATGTCGTCCTGCAATGCAGACACGAATCAGGTGAGCGGCCTCGTCTCCCGCGCGACTCCACCTCCTCCCACAGCGCGCACCCTACACCGCCCGGCGGGGCGCTGTATCACCCCGGGCGGGATTGATGATGATGATGATGGGCCGTGTGAACACCCACACAAGGATTTGAACGCGCTTCCTCCCGACTCTGAGCCACCCGGCTCGTTACAAGTATGGCCACTCGTGTTATGGTGACGCCTGCCTCCACAGGTCACACTAGAGGTTCAGTGTGGCCCGCACCCTGCCCCAAAGATCCCCCGTATAACCTTAACAGACTAGGGTCAAGTGCCGTTAGCGAGCAACACCTATGAAGGTCAACACGGCACGCGAAGAGGTGGGTGACCAGCACCACGCCCGGCCGCCTTTGTCTCCCCAGTGGCAATGTTTACACACCGAACTCGGTACTCATTTGAGGCTGAGTCGACCTAGGGGTGGCCCAGGACCGGTTTAGAAAATCGTCACCGGTGTTGGCCGTGAGCGAGATTCGAACTCGGGTCGCCAGGTTTGTAGCCCAGCGCGCAAACCACTGAGCCACCGCTCCAAAGACAGCTCCCCACACCCTGCCACACAACAATCGTCCTTCGCCACTAAGTGGCGGTGACGTCACCACGTCGCCTGTGCCAGGCCATATGCACCTTGAGGCCACGTGAAGTGTCGAAGGCTCGTCGACAG
>JAZEWU010000024.1:7848880-7868609 GCA_036362915.1 Geotria australis | reverse complement strand
AAGGCAGGACTGGGCCAGGAGAAGGCCGCGCAAAACAGACAACAAAAAACGAGCAATAAGAGCATAATTACAATTACCCACTCTAGATTCTATCCCGACTCTATATGACGGTTAGATAGATAGATGCCTATTATTACAGCAGAACAGATACCCAGTGAGCTTGCAAGCTCTTTACGTGACTCCTGCGACACAACAAATTTGCGAATTGCAGCTTGGGCAGGAGGCCGTCATCCAGCAGTGGATGACGGGCGATGATGATGTTGACTGTACCCTGCCTGTGTCGGGTAAGCTCATGGTCCACGTTACACTGGGATGTGTGCACGGCGGCTCGAATCCGGTCAGGGTCAACATCATCATTGTCCGTCATCCACTGCTGGATGACGGCCTCCTGTCGCTGCTAAGCCACATGCCCACTTGACACAACCACGCCACCTTGCAGGCTCCGAGTCCGGCTCAGTCCCAGTTCCCCGCCAATGGGCTCGTCTCCCTGCACCCGGGAGTCCAGACCCGAGCCCAGGCCCAGGGTCGCCCTCCGAAGCCTCGCCTTAGGCCGGAACCCAGCGTGGCCACTCCACGCAGGGTCCCCAGTCATCCTCGTAGTTCCCCGAGTGCCCAGGGAGAAGCAGGGGTCATTCGGGGACTTGAGAAGCTAAAGAGAAGCCGAGGGGACCCAGGAGCACTCGGGAAACCCAGGGGCGCCAGAGCGACTCACGGGGCTGGGGGAGCGACAGCGTGTCCCCCAGAGCTCGTCCAGGTCTCGGTGTCGCGGCCTCCACCGCGCCGCCTCCGCGCCTCCTCCTCCTCGCCACGCAGGCCGCGCCTCGTCGTCCGCGTCTCCGGGCTGGGGCCGGTGGGGTCGCCCGTACCTGGCGGGGTTCATGGCGGCGTCTGCGGCAAGCAGAGCCAGTAGCGCAAGGTGGGGGACCTGGGAAAGCAAGGGGCGCCTTGGACTGAGGGCGACGGAGGCGAGAGCGGCGTGCGGGACGCGGAGCCCGCCACCCTGCGGTCGGCTGGAGCCACTGAGGGTGGAGCGCGGCGTCGCGGTGAGCGCGCTTGTCCTCTTCGCGGCCCTTGTGCAGCGCTTTGTGACCCTCGGGTGAAAGGCGCTATATAAATTGAATTATTATTATTATTATTACCAACCTGGCGGGAACCTGAGCTCGTTTCGCGCCCACCGCCAGCACTACTGGCGATATTGTGAACTGGTCCTAGGTCTCCCCCCTAGGTCGACTCGGCCTCAAATAAGTACGTGGTGCGGTGTGTAAACATCGCCACTAGGGAGACAAAGGCGGCCGGGCGTGGTGCTGGCCACAGGCCACCCACCCCTTCGTGTGCCCTAACAAAAGGTCACAAGCGTTATATGGCCTGAGGGATTTTCCCTCCATCAAGACCCCCACAGAAATGTTCAGCATAACTTGTGAACCTGTACCTAATTGGACACGCACACGCCGAGCCCTAAGTGCACGCGACTCGCGTTGTGAGTCGGGGGTGCGGCAGGACCAGGGGATTCCTCGGGTCACGCTGGACCACTGAGTTTGGAGGAAATCTATACGATGTTGGTGCCTATGCCCACCGTGTATTATTCACCATCATTATTATTGTCAGAAACTGCTTAATCCTGTACAGGGTCGCGGTGAGCCGGAGCCTATCCCGGCAGAAACAGGGCGCAAGGCAGGGCTATACCCATGATAGGACGCCAGTCCATCAGCCCGTGTACTATTTCCCTACCATTTCACACATATTAAGGCCACTCGACTCTAATATACACACACCGAGACCAAGCAAGTGTTACATTGTTTATTAGTGTGTAGGTATTCCCGGAATGGTGATTGAAGGGGACCTAAACACAAGCGATCTCCCATGTACCCAGATGGTTTGTTTTATCTCGGCACCTCTGCGACAGCATCCGCTCACTCGACTCTTACTGTGCCTGTCTGCTGTTCAACGCCAAGAGCTCGTCACCCAAACGTGACTCGCGACACAGGTGAGCTTGGTGTTCGGGCTGGCAAGCAAAATAGAGTTTCCCACCCTTTTAACCCTCTCACGAGCTCCGCTTCACCTGTTCATTAACACCTCCACTAGCGAACCCAATCCCTCCAGGTTAGCGGCCTCCATGTAGCTGTTAACTCCGCTCCAACCTGTTTGTCATTCGGCTACCTGTTACGGTTCATGCCTGTATTTGGATGACCCAATCCTTTAAAACTAAGGCTTCCCTTATTCCCTAGGATAGGCAGCGCCCTTTTCCCCAGGTGCTATGCTGCCATACCCTCATCCTTTCCTTCTCCCCTGCTTGTCCCAA
The DNA here is from genome assembly GCA_036362915.1 of Geotria australis. Lineage (NCBI taxonomy): Eukaryota > Metazoa > Chordata > Hyperoartia > Petromyzontiformes > Geotriidae > Geotria > Geotria australis. Next base: position 7,866,310 of record JAZEWU010000024.1, on the reverse strand, counting down.
TGTTGTCGCTCCACTGCGTCAAACAACACCCTATGTAGCAGCTCAGCTCCGTAGGGGTGGCTTCGTAGCGGGCTCACTCAACATTTCCCACAGAAGCGGGTTGCTTCCACCAAATGCAACGTGGCAGTAAAAACAACACAAAATATAAATATTAAAACAAACCATGACTCTGAATCGCGACAATTCATCACATCTCTTGGAAGTGAATCAATACACTCCTGATGTACACAAGCCATGTGTTACTTCAGGTTTGTAGACCACAGTGCAAGTGCTATCAAGAGTACCGAGTAACTGCAATAGATTTAGGACATCAAATCAACACACAGTGAAAACACATGTAATAGCTACTTTAAATGTAAACAACACAATGTTCAGGTTCAACCGATTCAGGCCTGAAGGCCTGTTCACAACATTTGTATGTTGCATTGCACACACATATACGAGCTGTATATGGTGAACAGGAAAACACTTTATGCAACACTGAACTCCGTGACTGCAGATTTGTGCGTGATTACAAATCCAAGCCTAGAGTTCATTTCTTCTTACAGAGCTAACCTGGGTCTAATGCAGGACGTTATAGGTACACGGGACTATACTACATTTAAATTAGGCCGAGACAAATGTATCTCAACTGCCTCAATACAATTTTAAATACTCTGTGTGCATTATTTACATTGTTGCATAGCACTATCGTGTGAAGGCACGGCAGTGGACAACAACAACTATATTTTAGTTATAGGTTTGCGTTTAACCTTGTGAGAACTGAGAAGACAGGTATCATCACATTTGCAAACATTTCCTTGGGTTGAATCAACACTGCATAATGTATGCACTCCCAGAAGGGCGTGTGGTTGATTGGATGTGTTAAATGTACTGTTATGTGTTTTTCTATGTGGACGGACAGACATGGGAAGGAGTGCATTGTCTGCTTACGCAGTTGTAGGGGACCAGAACGAAATGTGAATGGCCAGCCTGCACCAACACTCAAAGGTTCTTATGCTGCCATGGAAGAGGTCACCACCTTACGCTCTCCTTATGTAGAAAACCACGTCGCCGTTTTGTCCTGCATGCCAGCACCCACGGACGTCGTGTGTTGTCCTATAAATAGGCGACACCATTAGCAAAAACGTTAGGGCATTGAAATAAATGATAATGAGTGTGCTCACACTCCGGATGACATAAAGAAGCAGGCAGACATGTACACCGCCGAGAGGCCAAAGGTTACACTTCTCAGCGATCAAATTTAAGACTAAAACATTTTCAGTGCCGTTGTAAAGATCAGTAACACAATGAATAATCAGACAATTCCCATATGTCCCTCCACATAAAGAATACAATGATTTTCTATACATCCAATTGAGAGCACGGACTTCTGGGAGTGTGACATTTCAGCAGCATTGATTCAACGCAAGCCAATTATTAACCGATTTCAATATTCAGGCTTGCTTGAGCCAATGCTGATAAACTATCAAAGGCTTATAGGAATAGACTCTGTTGTCTATGGATCCTAGTTTGACAAAAAAAACTACGTAATGTATCTCAACACACTGGCAGTGATTATGATGGCACCTTCGATACCATTTAAACGTTTAGTAAGTCTGGGAGATCGTTCGTTGCTGAAGCAGCTCTGTGTTTCACATTGCGGCATGTGACTGGGTGAATGAGGTTATCGCACGCGATTCACCGGTGTGTCCGTTTGTGATGTTGTGAGCCATGAGGTCATGCGACGCCCACCTTTGCTGAGTGTCGCTCTACTCCGGGCCGTGCGGTTGCCCAGCGGGACAGGCACCACCCTCACTGTGCTCCACGGCGATCAGATCTAGCAGGTCCCTAACGCGGGGTGAAGACGACGAAGACGACGAAGACGACGTAGACGACACGTCCAGGCATACGACAGTCAGCTTGCGGGTGCACAGCATACATTGTCGTTCCTTGCTGGGGGGCTGGGCGTCCAGCGGTGCCTCCGGCTCCGCGTCCGACTGGCGGCAGCTGCGCTCGGCCCCGCCGTGATGGGCCGAGCGCTTGCGCTGCCAGACGTTGTGGTTCGGCGCAATTGCCATGACCTGCCACGATGCCCACGTGCTTTACCAAGCTGCAGTGATGCTCTGAAGCCACACATGGTCCTCCGATTTTTGAACGGCAAATTCTACACAAATCAAATGCATGTTTGCTCATTGCGTATGCCACTTGTTGCGGAGTACTGATGTAGGTTTTCATGGCTCGATGCATGAGAACTGCTTTCCAAAGCTGTTCTTTCGGGATAGTCATGTGGAGTGCTCTCCCTCGCTCCTTCGCGACGTTTCGCCTCCCACGTTAGAGGCATCGTCAGGCGTTCTGAGATTGAATGAAACATGAGTGTGGTGTCCTATATGTTGCCTGGGCCATTGTTCAGAGAAATGCAGCCCCATCAGGGCCTCCCCTGGCCCGCTGGACTACATTCCACTGCCTCAATGCGCGTTTCACTCCCGCATTCCGATGGGTCTCGCGCTTTCATATCGCCAAATTCCCAGCCCCCAGCATACTGTGCCGGACCAAAGTGGCCGCACTGTTTTCCGCGCCACCCACTAGTTCTGTGCGGGCAATACCCCGGCGTGAGGGCCATCGGGGCAGCACTTGGGCACAAGGGCATTACAATACAAATATCTCGCACCACCGCCTCCTCTGGCCTTGTGCTATTCCTCTGCGGAGTATGCATGTCCTGTCTGGGAGAGGTCAACCCATGCCAAGAAACTTGACCCGGCATTGAACAACACCNAGAATCGCAAAGAAGAAGACCGCCTCCTCCTATTCACACCTCTTTGCAGCAACGCCAGCTTACTGCTGCACGATAGTCCATGCGTGCCCAAAGCTTCTCGCGCCATGTGAGGAACTTTAGAAAATACTTCCTCCATCCGCGGCCCAGTGCCCAGGGGAAGATCTCATACTTGTACTCCACCTCATCCTCCTCCATGTCATTGGCCAGATACCTGCGCAAATGTGCAATGCTATAGTTTGTCTGCAAGTCAAAGGATTTTAACAATTATTTTGACTCGTTCATTCGTTATCAGTACCTGCTTAATCCTGTACAGGGTCAGGGTGCCCTTGATCACAGGGCACCAGGGGCAATTTAGTCAAGCTGTATACTCTAGGCATCAGCATGTCTTTGGACTATGGGAGGAAACTGGAGCACTATATTATTTAAAACATCGATATGATTAATAAATTGCAATATGTGTACATACACAAATGTGTGTTTTGCATATTAATCAATACGGCATCAAACTGTTTTGTTTGGTGGTTACTTGGTTACTTAGTGTACAGGTAAATGGTATTAATTCACTGTGCGACAAGACAACGCACGCATTTACTCACAAAGCCAAAAAGAAATTTGTGCGATTATATTCGGACGTTTTGAAGCCCGCCCTCTTGAAGTAGCAGAACACCATGGCCAGCAGGTACTGGACACAAGGGTGATGAGGAATAAACACTTGTGAGTTTACAAGTCAGCCTGGATACATCAGTATAATGCAAACTTGGCTCTCCCTCATTCCGCGTGAATGCCCCAAACACCTACATTTCCGTAGTAAAGTACTCTTGGGTTGGGTCATGTAAAAGTGTGGTAAACCTGCCTCCACCCGAGAGCCCATCAGGTTTACGACACTTTTACTTTACGTGACCCAACCCAAACGTTATTTTATTATTTATAATATAGGTCGCAAAAGCCTTCATATAAAACCCTAGACTTTGCTTAAAAAATGTCCCTAGTTACTGCCACCTGAATCATAATGTGATGCAAGGCTGTAAATTCGATTCTACTCTATATTTGTGCGTGGAAATATGTTGGAGCTTCATCAGAGAAGGAAGTTTCCTTGCAGTTGTATTTAATGAATATCCCTGTCTACACACAAGTGCAATAATAATAATATCAATTTATATAGCGCCTTTCACCCGAGGGTCACAAAGCGCTGCAATAATCATCCCCCATTCAATTTGATGTTTCTGTAACTGAATCGTACCATATTTTGTAGAAGTCCTTTGTTCAATTCAACTTCCATTATAGGAAAATTATATTCATATTGATTTGTGTGTGCACTTTGGATTTATTTCTTCTGTAATATTTGTTTTTCACTGGTTTGGTGACTCAGGTCAATTTGACCAATTAGGCAATCCTTGTCTCTCAAATTCGCACCTGGTTAATAAAATAACTGTAGTCAAATATATCAGATGTTCACCCAACTTGGTGAGAATGCATCGACCCAGGGCTATGTGGTTAGGAATTTAATTCAGCAGATGCACTCACCTTGTCAGATATTTTACAGCATTTGTCCATCCATAAAAAGTCCTGTATCACATCATCGTCTACAAAGGCAGAACACAAGCATCATGAGCTTGAATCGTCCTCATTTGGGTATGTTCTGAATGTTGAAAACCATGCACTATAAGGTTCGGTCGTGTAACACAAACATTTTCCTGAGGCCTGTTAAGTAAAGCATGGTTTGCAGCTTGTCCCGTTTGAGTCATGCCATGTGTATGAGTCTCTACATAGGACAATAACGTCTCCACAACGTAATACTATTTTATCGACCCCCCAATTGATGATGGTCTGAATTAATCCCCTCAATCTGGATTTCAACCAGCAACCTTTATCAGCATTTAAAGCTCTTGGAAGCGTGTGCTTGAAAATATAATTTTTTAGCACGTGGCCCAACTTGGGAAATCAGGATCACAGCACAAGGTGGCTTCATTTCCTACCAAACAGACGAAAGTAGGCCGCCATTTCTCCGCGCTGTATGATGAGACGAGAGCTGGCACTGTCATTGCTGTCGGGGCTGTTGTCAGTGTCCTGGAGTTGACGCGTGCGAGATTGAATCGCCACGGTACAGTACACGCTCCGCTTGCCGTATATCGGCAACCGGGAGCCAATGAGAATTTGACGCTCCGCGGGACAGTGCCTCATTACCCCAGGCAGCTCGACCTGCCACAATACAATCGCACACCTCACCACACATACACTATGCCAACACCACACACCCTCGCCATACACACAATACTCACCAAACACACACACAGATGTAAAGTCCTGAGCAGAGGGTCCGAGTCAGACACCCTCACCTGGCTCAATCGTCACCTGCCTCTGTTCGCACCTGCAATCTAATAACACCTGAGCTAAATGGGCTGTTCAGGACTCGCAAGATAATTAAAGGGCGTTAGTTACTCGATATTAATTTCGCGAGGTAAAAAATATATGTGGTCCTACAATTGGTTGCTGACGACGCGGCTAGGTCGAAGCGCGTCCACGGAAAGCGCTCAAGGGGCACTCCTCCACCTCTTCCAATACCGGCTAATTGGAAGCGGTGGAATACCCACACCAAATACAGTAGCGTAAAAACACAAATTTCCTGACAATGTTGGTTGTTGCTGACAGCTCAAATTACGATCCATCTTATTCTTGGATTGCGCTGTTGTCACCATCCTAGAATCTCACCCAGAAAAAAACTGGCGAGCAGAGTGGAACAACGTGGACATGAAGAATAACACCATGAGTAGAGAAACCTCACATCGACAATCCTGCCTTTCACCTTTCTCCTCTAACACACCCGTGGGACATCAACCGAATCCGATCAACAGGCCGACGCGCAAATCTCTCTCAACAGTGACAAATAGAGACATGCCACAATGCGCCTGTGGCCATGCGACCCAAACCATGGAGCGTATAGTAAACCACTGTAGTCTGCGCTCCTTCAGAAGGAACAGCAACACAGAAAGTCTGTGGTGAAGGCATCTCGTCGTGGCAAGGGGCAACATTACAGTTAGTTCCTGAACATATTGCTGTCACACGGGATTGGGGAACACATTCACACTGATGGGTGAACAAGGTGCGGATAGAAGCGGCGGCACCTTGAGAAGTGTGCTCACCATTCCGCCACATCATTAGTCTCCTGCGCTTGGTTCAACCGCATTACAAATAATGTCAATTCGACGCCCGTCAACTTCACACTTCAGTTATCACTACTGTACCTGCTGTGGATCTACCATTCCGTCTCAGTCTCGCTCTTGGGTGACGACTGTCCGTCTCTCCGAGGCGGCGGCGGTCGATGTTGCCCGGTGGCCTCCGCGCGACTCTGGATCCGCCGTCACTATCTCCCTCACGAGATCGGCGGCTTCCCGCCGAGACGCAAGCGCGCTTTATATACCGCCGCCCGAGTAACGAGCCACGCCCACAGGCAGAAACCATGCCCGCTGCCACGCCCCGTAGTTACAAAATCACGCCCCCAGAAGACCCACCACGCCCCCTACTCACGCCTCTCTTCTAAAGCACCGGAGGGCCGCTCCGCCCATGAGCCACAGACCCATGCCCCGCCCGCCCCATTCAGACAACCGGCCCAGTGCCAATCCTCGCATTCATCTGGGCGCAACACGTGGAGCGTCAACTGCGCCCACGATTCACAACCACGCGTGCAGCGCCCCTCGTGCTGGCACGTGTGTGCGGCGTACACAGCACGGTTGCGCTATGTACACCGCTGCCACCACGCGCGCCCACGGGGAAGCGTCCATCCATCCATTTTCAGAAACCGCTTAATCCTATACAGGGTCGCGGTGAGCCGGAGCCTATCCCGGCAGACACAAGGCGAGGGGCAGGGCTATACCGAAGACGGGACGCCAGTCCACCACAGACCACCGGGGGCAATTTAGTCCGCAGGCCAATGAACCTATGCGGCAGCATGTCTACGGACTGTGGGAGGAAACCAGAGTGCCCGGCGAAAACCCACCCGGACACGGGAAGGACATGCAAACTCCACATAGAAAGGCACCCGAGCCGGGATAGCAGTCAAACAACACGAGCCCGACCCGGAACGGCACGGAGCACGAGGAGGCGGTGGCGGCGTGGCGACAGCCAAAGGAGGAACCAAGCAGCACCAGCACCTTATCCACTGAGAAACCCCTTCGGAAATGTGTTCACAAACGTCTCTCAAAAGATATGTCCCAATTCACCCCATTTCACAACGCGAAATCCAAACAGGGTTGAACCTGCAGTGCTTGGATTAGTGACCCATTGTGCACACACAGGCTGTCACAGGGCGACGTGGGTGGCGATACAGGATGGTGCAGCAACATTCACTGTTGGACTGTTCGTCTGTGTTCTCTCCCTTCAACCCAGACCATGGTGAAGTACAGTATGGTTATAACCCCACAACGCACGCATGGAAAGACCCTTATAACGGTGTACGCGAATGAACCAGACTGGTGCAAGCCAGACCCCCGTGAGTGAGCCAGACCCCCGTGAGTGAGCCAGACCCCCGTGAGTGAGCCACGGCGGTGTGATACGTGGGTCATGCGCGACCTGAGCATTTATTATCAGTTCATTCTTTATGTTGTTGTTGTTCTTGCCAGAATTGGTGTTGTTATAAAAGTATTGTTTAAACACAATGGCTAGATTATCTCAAAACAGTCCGATAATACTTAGTGCCAAGCGCATTTTAACTTTTAGCTTGAAAATGTCTATTATAAAATGTATTGTTTGACAATTTGCACCAAAAAGAGTGCGGCCTCTGGCTCCGGGATAGACGGAGACGCAGCAGGGGGACTTCCTGCTGCTGCCCCGATTCTCCAAACGCATTCACCTGGAAATATAAATGACTAAAATTGTTATCACCTGAAATTTACCCAGGACAACTAATATGAGTCTCTACCTGCCTTTGTTTAAATAAGGATAACCATGGTGCTCAAACATGTATGTTCTAAGTTGGCTTTTTTTTACTTTTAAATCAATAAAAAGGGATATACAACATAGTACAGCTTACAGGTTAGTCCATTATTAACTGAAAAAAACATATTTACAAGTGAAAAAGCAGTACACTGGAGTTAGCACATCCCACTAGGGTCTCCACTTCAACTAACCGCACCGGCTACCTTTGATATCAACACAACCAGGACACGAACGATGCGGTACTCTTACATTGAGGAAACTTTCCTGATTTCAGTCTTTGGAGGAAGTCGGATGTGGAAGGAATTTCACTTTTCATTTCAGTTCGTGGGGTGCTGCGCGCGGCCAGACGGAGGCGACGGCCTTTCTCTCGGCGCCGCGTCCGCACGCTCATTTCTTCCTGGCCTTGGTGTGCGTGAGGATGTGCGACTTGAGGTTGGTGGACTGCGCGAACTTCTTGTTGCAGCTGTCGTACGGACACACGTAGGGCCGGTCTCCCGTGTGGATCCGGATGTGCGTGCGCAGGTTGAAGTCCAGCGAGAAGCGCTTGCCGCAGCCTTCGAACGTGCACTGGGGAGACACACGCGGCGCCGCCGCCGCCGCCCGCTGCACGGCCCGACCCAGCACACGAGGCGCGGCGCCGCAAAACGCCCCGGCGCCGACGCGAAGCGCCGGAGTACGGGACTCACCTGGAAGGGCCGCTCCCCGGTGTGCACGAGCTGGTGCCGCTTGAGCTTGGAGCTCTCGACGAAGGCCTTGCCGCACTCGGCGCACACGTGCACGCGCGGCCCGTGGGTGTGCAGATGTTTCCTCATCGCTGAGTTGTCGCGGAACATCTTGGTGCAGCCCTGGGCGGGAGACATCGAAACCCCCCCACGGCGAGTTCATCCCGCGTCGACGCGTGAAGGCGCGAGCACGGTCGGAGAACCGGACAGTGCGTGGGTCTCTGCGCGAGGGTCTCTGCGCGTGGGTCTCTGCGCGTGGGTCTCTGCGCGTGGGTCTCTGCGCGTGGGTCTCTGCGCGTGGGTCTGTGGGTCTACACACGAGTTTACGGATCACTCGGAGACACACGGACGCAGAATTGTAAGAACTGTACACACAGTCAGAGAGCTGCGTCTCTTCTCCACAGGTGGACTGCAATGGATTAAGTTTCTCCCATCGTCACACGCACGCACGCACAACAACCGCCATTCGCCACTAGGTGGCGGTGACGTCACCACGGCGCCTGTGCCAGGCCATATGCACCTTGAGGCCACCCACGCTCGCATGCACGCACGCGTGTGGGGACGAAGCCTTAGTGAGCTAGGGGCTCTACCTTGTGAGGACAAGCGATCGTTTTTGACGAATCCACTTCAACGTCGGCTACTTTGAGGGGCTTCATTCTGAAAAGAGAGATGACAGGCTTTGGATTCTTTGCAAAGAGTCCGCTCACAAATACGCAATACAATCTGTTAAAGTTTCTTTTTACGCTTGTTTATCCGTAAAAGCCTCATCGAGTATCTTTTTCAGGAACATCATGTCCAGTTTTTGCAGTGGGCGGTGATGATGGCTATGTGTTCTGGCCGCAGGGTGACGCAGTGGTAACATCTGCGCCTCGCGGAAAGAAAGTCCTGCCGAGGCAGTTCGACTCCTGCCTCGGGCTCATTTTTGTGTGGAGTTTGCATGTGCTCCCCGTGTCCGCGTGGGTTTTCGCCGGGCACCCCGGTTTCCTCCCACAGTCCAAAGACATGCTGCTGTATAGGTTAATTGGCCTGCTGACTAAATTGCCCCCGGTCCCCTGTGATGGACTGGCGTCCCATCCTGGATATAGCCCTGCCTTGTGCCCTGTGTCTTCCGGGACAGGCTCCGGCTCACCGCAACGCTGTAGAGGATTAAGCGGTTACTGACAATGAATGAATCGCGTGAAGTTACAAGTGAGTTTGTGGCCAGTTCGCTTCGAGTAATTGCTGACTAGGCGGTGAGTTTGAGTTTCCAGCGGCGGTTACGGTCAGCGGGCGAGCGAGCGAGTGAGTTGTGGACTCGCCTGGCGAACTCCGCCAGCTGTTTGGGGTCGGCGAGGTCAATCCCGGGAATCCCCGGCGTCACCCCCTTACGCTGCTGCGCAAAGTGATGGTGCACCTCGTCCACCTCGTCGAGCACCACGGAGCTCTGCGGGATCACCTCCTCCACCAGCGACATCTCCTCCATCTCTGACATCTTGTCTTCTACACAGAGGACACGGCGACAGCCTCAAGCCCATGACACAGAGAGCGAGAGAGAGAGACGGCGAGAGACAGAGAGAGAGGGAGACTAAGCGGCCACGGGTGAGAGCGAGGGACATACAGATACGAAGAGACACGGAGCTATCGAGAGCTGCGAGAGGAGACGGACAGAAAGAGAGGGAGAGGCATGAGCGAGGGAGATACGCAAATACATACAGTACACGCCCAGACACAAAACAGACATAGTGGCATAAACGGTTGTCACGGAGCGATCTCGACCTCGCGACGTTTCGCCTGCCGCGTTGAACGCATCCTCCCGGTGTTCTGGTGCTTCCAACGCGGGAGGTGGAACGTCGCGAGGTTTCAGAGCGAGAGCGCACGGCGACACGGCTATCCCGAAACAACACCTCTGAAGACCAACCAATCACGAACCGCGCCGTGACAAAGCTACACAGTGCACAGTGACATACAGAACAATCCATGTATAGTGTTGCACGGAGAGAGAGGCGCCGCAAGTGCAGCAGCAGCAGTTACCGGAGGCCCACACGGTGACGGAGAAGTCCCCCTCCGAGGTCTTGATCTGCACCTGCTTGTGGTCCCACTTGGCGGCGCACTTGCCCTCGGCCTCCAGGAGGCCCACGGCGCCGCGCTTGGCGGACCCGGCGGGCGACCCCGAGATCTTGGCGGCGCGCTTATGGGCCCCGCCGCGCTTGAAGGGCTTGTGGTGCTCCACCAGGGTCTCCTCGCCCAGCCCGTCGTGTCCCGCGGGCACGGGGATGAGGATGTGGTCGAGGCTGACGGCGTGCAGCTCCTCGCCCACCACCTCCTCGCGCGTCTGCACCAGGATCACCTCCTGGTGGCGCACGTCGTCGTCGGGCCCGGAGCCGAGCGGCTCTAGGCCCAGCGACTCGTCGTCGTCGTCGCCCAAGGAGCCGTCGATGGGGATGGTGACCACCTCGATCTCCTGCAGCTCCACGATCTCGGTCGGGATCTCCACGCCGTCCGCCGTGATGCAGATGGTCTCGCTGGACGTCATCGCCGACATCGTGGGACACGAGATAGGGGCGGTGGGTGGTGGGACAAGAGGAGGAGGAGATAGGAGGGGTGGTGGTGGTGGGAGAGGTGGAGGAAGAGGCGCTGCAAGAGGAGCTAGGAGGAGGTGGTCGAGCTGGTGGGATATGAAGAGGTGGCTGCTAGAGGAGGAGGGGCAAGTGGGAGAGATAGGAGAAGAGGGGCGAGAGGAGGTGAGGGCACCAGGCGGAGGCGAGCGAAGTGGCGGGGGCGGCGGAGATGAAGTTGGTGGGTCGCGGCCAGGTGGGAGGTGAGGCGGGAGTTGAAGAGGTGACGACCGGGTGAGGAGCCAGAAGAGGTGGGGGAACACAGGAGAGACGCTGGGTGATGCGGTGCTTGCGAATGATTAAGTGCAAGACGAGGTGGAGGGATACGAGGTGGAAGTGGCCGGAGGTGGTGGAGGTGAGAGGTGCTGAGCCGAGAGCGGAGGCGGCGGCCGGAGGGAGGTGAAAGGAGCTGGTGGCTGATGAGAGGTTGAAGGAGGAGAGCGAGGAGGAGGTGAGAGGGGACGAGGACGGACGCCGCGTTCCGCTCTGGGCCTTAGGGCCGCGCCAGGCCCAGCACGCCGCGTGACGTCACCGCGCACGATGACGCACCGGGGTTACGGACGTGACGTCGTGTCACTCGCGCAGCCGTCACGGTGTAAACAGTCCAAACGCACGCCCTCGGGTACCGACTCGCAGAGATCCATAGACTCCGACACAAAGACTAAGACACCCATAGAGACTCACAGACCAAGACACAAATGGATACTCAGACCCATACAGTACTCAGAGCCACAGACTCTCAGAGAACCACTCACAGACCCATACTTACAGAGTTGTGATGAAACAGTTCCCATGTTTCAGCGAGTTAATCACTCTTGTTAGATGTCACTGGATTTGAGTGAATTTTATCCGACAACTATAATTGGCGTCCCACCCTGGGTATAGCCCTGCCTTGCGCCCTGTATCTGACGGGATAGGCTCCGGCTCGCCGCAACCCTGTACAGGATTACGCGGTTTCTGACAATGCGTGAACTAGCACACGCCATTGTACCACACGCCAATGACAAGAAGTATGAGGGGAAAGTTCTCCCGTCAGTGTGAGGTCAACCTCCAACACGGCAACAAGCTCCACGAACTCAACACTTTATTAGTCGGAACAGATGTCTCCCTTCACAGCGAGCAGTTACGTATGCAATGACGAGTTCCGTATAAAAGATGTCGCTTAAGTTACATACGAGGATGGTGCCACAAGTCATATATTTGGACGTTGGCAACAGGGCACCTCAAAACGAAAGATCGCCTGAAATTGTGAAACACTTGGGTCCCAGCTAAACGATCTCCGTATCACATCGAGTAAAGCACGCTCAACAAGGGCAGCCTAATGTTCGTCGTAAGATAAAAGTTGTATATCCATTTTCCAAACCGCTTGTCCTTGTGAGGATCGCGGAGACAGCTCTTTAAGGAGGGTGAGGCAGACATTCCTTTCCTCAACAAGAATCCAGCTCTTCCGGGGGGCTTCCCAGGTCAGCCGAAGAATATACATTTTAGTTGTAAATAATAACGATGTCTCAACTCTTATTTTCACAAGGGTCGTGCCCATTTTTCACAGCAGGGGGGCGACGAATGCTGTCTTTCACAAGTAGTCAGTCTATGGTGTTATCCCAGTCACAGGTAATTCCACATTGCGCTTTGTAATCCAAGTCCTGTCAGTAATCGCGATGCTGTCTGTCATTCCCCATTGGCGCCAGCTGTGATTTATATGCACGATGCCAGGCCACGCACACAAGAAGTGCAGTGGTAGAGCTGATCGGGCAAAACTTAAGGGTTAAAGATGAATTTAGGCTAGAATAATAATTTGTAACGCGTGGCACATATTCATTCAATATCGAAGGTATTAATTTAAAGAGAGAACTCAGAGACGCGACAAAACCGCAGAGGTGGAGGAGGCAGCCAGGCAGTTAGCCGGCGCCAATAGTTTGCCACACACTGCGTCCTATATGTCATAATGTCGCTTGCACAGCGACTCCACATCACGGAGGGCAGCTATGTCACGGGGTCCGGAGTGAGGAGGTGGCTTAATATCGGTTATAGACGAGGTGGCGTCAGGACAGTTATATTGTTGCGAGTAACAAAAAAAAACAAACGTTGACCAGAGGCACTGCTGAGAAAGATCACACGCAAACGTGGGACAGTCTGGAGAACGGATCGCCGCGTCACCCCAAATCAACCACGCAGAATGGCTCAATCTTCTTCGTCGGATGAAGTTGTAGATGATGACGACGATGACGACGATGACGACGATGATGACGAAGAAGAAGACGATGACGACGAAGAAGACGATGACGACAAAGGTGACGATGTGTGTGTGCCCGCGACGTTGGAGGCAGCGTTCTTGGTGCGAGCGGAATTCCCGGCGCCCCGTGCCTCAGCGCGACGCCGCCGCGCCGTGCTTGCGCGGGCCCGGGCGGCACCCCCTCTCCGGCGCGGGGGGCAGCCAGGCCGCTGGTGCGGCCGGTGGTCCCTCTCCGAGTCCAAATCTCTCGCGCCGGAAGTCGACGCCGACGCTCCTTGAGCTGGATTTCCGTGGGGCACAGCGAGAGGATTGGGGGGAAGAGAAGGGGCATGGAGGTGAGAACTGAGAACACAACGCAAAACAGCAACACCTTTGAACTTTCTTGTCCTGCGCGTCGTGGGTGCGCGCGTGTGTGGCCGAACGGGGCGTGGGCTCGCGGCGTCGCGACGCACCGAGCTGCAATCTCTCCCTCACGATCTCGTCTCTCTCCGCCTTCTTCTCCTGCCCCAACGACTCCACCATGTGCTCGATGCAGTTGTCGAGGACGAGGGAGGGCGTCCGCGACGTGGGGCTCGCGCGGCAGATGGGGCACAGTGCCTTCTGCTTCAGCCACTCCTCGATGCAGTTCCGGCAGAATGTGTGAGCGCAGCTCAGCGTCGTGGCCTGCGCCGCAGGCCGTAGGGTCACGCCAAACGCTCAAACCCCCGATTCGTGCTTCAGCAGCGGCAGCGCGTTGGGAACACGGGCGTACCTCGCTTTAAGGCGCTTCGCTTTGGAGCGCTTCGCTAATACGGCGCTTTTCAATTATATTCATATTTATTATTTTCGGTGCTTGCCTTGCTCTTAAGGGGGTTTCCGGCGGTGACGCATTATATTTATTTATTATTTTTACTTTTGCATCGTTTTTTTAGGCCGACCGCCATTGCGCACTTAATAAACGGTAGTATGAACATGTTTTTATGCTTTAATGTGCACTGGCAAGTAAAAACAAGGCTGTGATTCGCTTTAAGGCGATATTCGCTTTACGGCGGTGGTCTGCAACCTAACCTGCCGTATTAGCGAGGTATGCCGTCAATACAATGCTCTTTAACGTCATCAGATGAAAGCGATGAATCCATCCAAGGAGCCGTAATAATGGCACCAACAGAAGCGGTGACAGCAGCGGCAGCACCTGGATGAAGAGCTCAGAGCAGATGATGCACTGCAGCTCGTTCTCCATGACGTTCTCCAGGGAGCAGATCACCTGCTCCTTCTCCGTCTTCTCTTGCTGCGGCGGCAACAACAACGACGACGACCGCAGCGTCAGCGCCGGCACCGTCGCCGCGGCGGTGCCAACCGCAGGGCGGCACGTTGTTCCGTGCTGATAGCGTTGCCAGCGGAGCAGCGCGCAGGCCGAGTTAAAGCGCAACCACCGTGCACAATACACAGGTGACACGCTTCCTTCCCACATGTTCCTGAACGTAAAAAACAAAACTATGTTGTACACGTCCCACCGGCCAAATGGTATTCTGGGTGTATGTAATTTAATAATAATAAATACTACTTATAACGCGTGGCACAGATTCAATTTCAAAGGTATCATTTCAAAGACTCAGAGGCACGAGGAATCTGCAGAGAGGCGGAGGAGGCAGCCAGGCGGTGTGCCGGCGCCAACATATTGCCAAACACTGCATCCTATATGTTACGATGTTATCGGCCAATTAATTAATGAGTGGTTTTTTTTAAGTTGTGGGAGGAAACCAGAGAACCCGGAGGAAACCCACGCAGAACAGAGGGAGAACAAACAAACTCCACACAGAAAGGTACCCCAGGCGACAAACGAACCGCCTCGGGCAGGTTTTTCAATCTGAAGACGCAAATGTTACCACTGCACCACACTACCGCACGCGCGGTAGCTGTGGTTACACAGCGCTTTGTGACCCTCGGGTGAAAGGCGCTATATAAATTGATATTATTATATTACACACGTGCACGCACAGGGGCACAAACGTGCGGTTCCCTGCCACCGACCGCCCATCCACACCTCCAGTTGCTTCTGCTGCTCGCGGAGCGCCAGCTGGTTCTGCCGCTGCCTCTCCCGCTCCTCCGCGAGCTCGCGCTGCAGCCGCCGCCACTCGCGCTCGCTGCGCTCTCCCGCCGCGGGCGAGACGGCGCCACCCTCGCCTCGCCCACACGAGGCGGCTCCGAGCCGGCAATCGCCTCCCTTCCCGCTAGCCGGCAAGTCCCCCGAGGAAGTGGTGAGCCAGGGCTCTGCCGCGGAGCCGCTCTCGCAACGCGCTTCATGTCCTCCGGCCTTCTGCTCTGCCGCCACCGCCGCACTCCCGTCGGCGCGAGGCGCCGACCCGCCCGTCTCTCCGCTCCCGCTCCGCGAGGAGCCGCCCGCCCGGGAGCTCCCGGGGAGGTCGCCGCTCGACCCCCGTGTCTCTCGCGACGCCGCGTCCGCAACTCCGAGCTCCGTCGCCAACTCCGAGCCCCGGCCTTCCGGGGACGGCCCAGGACGGACGGCGCCGTCTGTCCTGGGTTTCTTGGCGGCGAGCACCGCGGGCCGCTGCTGCGCGCCGCACGCCTCCTCTTCCTCACGCTTGCGTTTCTCGGCCGGGGAGCCGGAGCGCGCCGGCAGCGACTCGGCGACGTGAGTGCGCAGAAGGCGCCGCGCCGTGCGCACCAGGCGGTACTCGAACTCGGGGCTGTCCTGGCCGTCGAGGCGCACGCCGATCTGCACCGTGTCGCCGGCGGACAGCGCGCGCGGCACGCTGGGCTCGATGCGCGTCCCGTTCACGTACACGCCGTTCATGCTCTGCGAAACGCGAGCGCAACGTGCGGCACGAGCTCTTATTAGGATTATGTATTGTTAATACGCTTGTTTGGCTTAAAAAAAAGTCTTATTCTCCTTCGACATATTAAGTTGCAGATCTTCTTCTTTGCGATTCTTCGAAGCACGATGGTCAGCTTCTGGACATCGTTGTCTTTCAGCTCGGCTTCGAAGTGTTTGGTAGAATTCGCAGGCAATACCAAGTACTCCCTGACAGGGATCGCGACGTGAACGCTTCTACCCTGACCCCCAAGTTGTCGATGATGATAATGCTACGGTGATTGGTATCTTTATGCTGGTTTAGACAGAAAAGCTTTACCGAGTTGCAAGGCTCTTTCAGCAGGGTTTTGAAATTAGTTTGCAGTAGGGGTGGCGATTGTTACGTGTTAAGTAAATTGAGGTGTCCATCCATCCATTGTCAGAAACCGCTTCATCCTGTACAGGGTTGTGGTGAGCCGGAGCCTATCCCGGCAGACACAGGGCACAAGGCAGGGGCTATACCTAGAATGGGACGCCAGTCCATCACAGGGCACCGGGGGACAATTTAGTCAGCAGGCCAATTAACCTATGCAGTAGCGTGTCTTTGGAACGTGGGAGGAGAAACCGGTTTAATTTTTTTAAATCTGGAAAATCGTGCTACACACAGGCAGGGCTCGGAATGCGCGAGTGTGAAAAGGGGATGTGCGAGCGCTGTGGCCGGGCGCACGGCTCGTACCCGGCAGTCGGTGACGCTCCAGCGGGGTGCCCGGAGCGGGTCGCTGCCCGGCGCGCGGCGCGTGAACACGCAGTGTCTGCGCGACAGCATGAGCGGGCTGTGCAGCGACACGAGGCGCGCCGCCACCTCCACGCCGCGGCCACACGCCACCTGCGGCCACGCGGCACGGGGTCACGTCCACGACGCGCGGCGTCATCGTCAGATACCGCGTAATCCTCTACACAGGGTCGCGGTGAGCCGGAGCCTATCCCGGCAGACACAGGGCGCAGGGCAGGGCGAACGTGCAGTCAGTTTTTATATCTGGAAGGAACCGATTAGCTACGTAGCTCTTTTGAACAGTTGCCCAGCCTCCGACATCGCGGGGCTACACGTAAGTTGGGAGTGTGGCGCTCGTGGTGATCTCTGCGTGACCCACCAATCGCACCTTGCCCTCAGAAACCTCGTTCTACCCACCATGACTTCTCAACCCCTGCATGTGAAGGCCCGTTTGCGCCTGGTCTCCATGCACTGGCAAGTGACGCGGGTCGTGGCGCTTATGCACGACTGCTGCGCCATCAACCACCTGTGAATGTGCAGAAGCAGACCATACTATGGAACACTGCCTTATCTGCGCTCTACTACCCAACCTCTGCAGCTCAAAAGACCTTGCATATTCAAAGTAGCCTTA
>JAZEWU010000024.1:7819649-7831019 GCA_036362915.1 Geotria australis | reverse complement strand
CCTCTGGAGCGCTTCTCTCTCACGCACCCAGCGCGGGCCCCCACTCCACCCGGGCTCCTGGCTCCACGTGTCGAGGGCCCTCGACTGCGCGGCATCCCGGGAGGCCCCACGCGGGGGGTCGTGGCTGCGGTGGCGAGAAGAGATTATCAAAATAAAAACAATGCAGCACGAGGCCGGCACCTGGGATTGAACCCTGGCACCGCACGGTCCGAGGCGCCGCTCACAAAGGGTGACCTCTCACCGCACACGGATCATTTGCGTTGCCGTGGAGAAAATCAACAATACACTGATGTAGGTTTTCACGGCTCGATTCACGACGGTTTGCTCTTCAGAGCTGTTCTTTCGGGATAGCCGTGTCACTGAGCGCTCTCCCTCTCTCCAACGCGGGAGGCGAAACGTCGCGAGGAAGAGCGCTCGACACGACTGTTCCGAAAGAACAGCTCTGAAGAGCAACCATCAATAATCAACAAGTCGCCTTCTTCCCAGTTGGTCGCCACTGGGGCTCACGGGAGGTAGGCCTTCTTCCCAGGGGGCACGGGGGTCACGAGAGGCCAGCGAGGCGGCTTCAAGACCACGGTGAACCACTTGGGCCGTGGAGTCTGTGAAGTAGCTGCGTGGAGCGTGCGTGGCCGCTGGCGGCCCAGCAGGGGGGTTGGAGGACATGAGAGGAATTCCTGGCGTTCCGCGCGGCTATCGGGCCCACATCTCCACCCGCAGCCGCTGATTCAGGCAATTGTGCACCTGCCAGCGCCTGTGTTATCACCGCGCGCAGAGCCACAACACGGTGGGGCCAGCACCGTCCCCCGGTCTCCACCTGCGCCTCCCACTAAGAAATCATGAACGTCGGCTCCCACCCTCGCTCGAGCCCAGCCTGTCCCAGCTCCCGCTCGTCCACACCTCCCCCCGCACACGTCCCACCATTACAAGTCGTTTAATCACGTTTGATAGCCGGCAAAAATGCGCCCGGCTCAAGCCGCTGCCCCTCGGCCCAATAGCACAAAGCGAACGCAGGTGACGATTTTACTCGTGTGCGGAGAGCGGGCGTGGCGAAACGCCCGCTGGAATTACACGGAGACAGAGCGAGGAACACATGCATGACCAAACACGCACGCTACAGGAGACAGACCGCGGGCTTGAGCGGCGCGCACCGCGATACGGGACTGCGCTCAACGCGAACGACAGAGCGGCCGTCGAACGATGGGTTTCTGCCCAAGATGACTTGCGATGGTCGTCAGCCCGCGGTGGATTGATCATGGCTGGAATTTTTTGTGGGTGCAAAATGTGGATGTGAAACCCGTTTCTGAGCGTCTCCGCACGTCCACAACACGCGGCTGGGTGCGTGGGACGGAGCGTCGCCTCCGCCCGGCACCCAGAGTCCTTCACCCTTCTCGAGGGAAGGGGGAAGGACGCTGCGCTACGAACCTCGCTCGCACGAGGGAAAACTCAGTAATCTCTCGCATGGAAAAATTGAGGACATTGCTGGGCAACACTTTGCACTGGGCAGTCACACTCGGCGGCCGATATTGACAACAAAGCCCAGAAATCACCGAGACATGACAACCCTGGTGAGAACGGTTCGGCAAAAAAATCCAGCAGGACGTGTGTCTCCAAACCAGCCTGGCAACCTCACCGTGACATCACCGACTGTCGGGATCGGCATCGACGCTGTTGTGAAGCCGATATATCTTGCACCCAAACAACAACTCAAAACAGTGGGCCCAGCCGTGGCCCCCCCTGCCAGCCGAGGCTCTCAGGCCGGTGATGTAATGTTACGTGGGAGGGGAATTCTGCGTTGGCCATCGCTCACTCCCAGCTGCCACGAGCGCCGCTCTCACTGCCCACACGTTTACACGCGGGGCATGCCTGGCGCACGCGCCCGCGCGCGAGGGGCACGCCTGGCACACGCGCTTGGCACGGAGGCGGCGCGCCTGGAAGCGCGCCGATCGCTCCGCGCGTTCACCGGGATTACACAGGAATTGCGCTAACAGCCAGCGACGGCTCTGCCGCGTGTCCCCCACACATCTCGGTCGAGGCTAACGGATGGCGGACGGGCGTGGGAACCGCGGAGACTCAACTTTCGAGGAACGGGTGCGCGGGCCAAAACATTTAACGAGCGCGCTTCGCGGCGTCGCGCCGGGGCCGCTCGGCCGTGCACGGGGCGAAGGCCTCGCGGGCCCATCCACCGCCAAACACGACGCGCCACTCAATCAACGCGTTCCCCGTTACGTAACCGGCTGGCGACCGCGCCGGGGGAGGCCCCGCGCGACCGTTGGCGTCACGGCCCGGCAACCGCTACAGTGGCCGAGTGTGGAGAGCTGCGTGGTGTAACGCAGGCCCGGCGTAACGAATGCGGGCTCCTCCACGCGCTCTCGCTCGCGCGCGCACGCAGCGCGGGAGATAAGATCTGGTCGGCGGTGAGCGCCCCGCTGTCGGCTACACCTTGTTACACCTTGTTACACGTACACATCGACGCCTCGCTCTCCGCGGACTCCTCACGAGCGGCCGCGCGTCCCCCGGGGGCTGTCAGCGTCTCCGGGACACCTGGGTCTTCTTGTGGCCGCTCCATAATAATCACCTGAACACGGTCATAACAAAACCACCCTCAATCCACGGGGAAGTTTCCGTAACTTAACGTGGCAGCGAACGGTTTGTGAAATGCCAGTGGTGCGGACCGACTTTTGTCACAGGACATTTATTTTATGTAACACCGGTTTACGTTTCGTGGACCATTTCCCATTTTCCCCGTAACAAATTTGTTTTGGCTGTGAATTCTATTTCCTTCAATGCTAGACTTCTTTAAATGTTACTGCTGCTCACTATGGTGAGGCAGGTCACTCTTGTAAACGCTGGTCTCCAATTCGCTCCTCGTTACACAAAACCAACGTGAACCTCGGAGCTGCATCGTCACCGTGGCCACACTGACCAGGTCATTGGGGGCCGATGGGAGAGGGTCACGTGAGGCCCCTGGAAGTTTCCACGCCGCCATTACTCCCCCTGCAGCTTCGAGCGCACTCCCCGTGTAGCCTATGCAGGCTGTTGGGGCAAGTGCTGTGAAGGGCCAGTGGTGCAAAACCTCACCCGGTAAACCTGTCTCCCCAGAGCTGATGTCTAAGGCCGAGTCGATCTAGAGGAGACCCAGACCCAATACGGATATATCACCGCCGACGATGGCGGGCGGGAATTGAACTCGCATCGCCGAGCTGACCGCCCGGCGCTCTAACCACCGCGCCGCCGCTCCCCACCGACACACGGACATGCCAACGCACGGCACACACTGTGCACGGACACACGCAAGGCAGCGCCTACGCAAGCTGCCGTCACACACCTGCGCAGCACGGCCGCGTATCGGCTGGGAGATCAGGCGTGGTGCCGCGACCGATCCCCGCGCGGCCATGCCGGCTCTCTGTGCGACGGCCTCCACCGCCCCCACGCCGGCAACCTGCAGGAATTCACAACAAACCGCGACTTGAAAACACGAGACCAGCGGCTCAGGCTGGAGCCTCCCCGCCGGGGCCCCCCGGGGCCACAGACACGGCCCTCGCAACACACGAGCAGCGGAGGGGAAAATCCCATTGTGGCACACGTTCGCCGCGGAACCGGCGGCAAACACGGCGAGTCGCGAGTTAGCGACCGCTCTCCCCGAGCGCCGCGTACGGCCCGTTTTGTCAATCCGCTTATGAACGAGGGTCGAGTGGGTAATTGCACCATACCTTAACCACGCTGGTTCGTGCGGGTAGGTGAAGGCGAGGAGCGGAGAGTAAGGCGGTCGACTGGTCGCGCTGCTGCCACGGCGGGCGGGACGTGCGGGGAGCGGTGGCCGGACGGTCAACGGGACGGGCGTTGGAATCGTCTCCGCGTGTGAGCACGCGGAGACGATTCCAACGCGTCGCGACTGAGGTGCTGCGGTGGTGGCACCAGCGGCTCCCGTCACGGTGACTTCTCCAACTTGTTTGTTACTGAGTGAAATCGGTGAATGTTTTTGCTGCCAATTTTGATCATACGGTGAGTTTTAAACCCAAAGCATCGTGGGGCGACGTTCGCTGCTTTTTAAATAAGCTCGTAATTTGAATCCGGCAGGCCACCCTGGTTAATTCTGTGGCATCAACCCTAAAGTACAATGCACCATCTGCTTCACAGCGGACATTAAAGATCCAGTAACGTCATCTAATTGGCAACTGTCGCTGGCGTTGCCGTCAAAATTTGGCAAATTTGAAGAACGAAACGGATTGACACGTACCAATCGCTGTCTCTCGTGTGAAAACACGGCTGGCCCCACCTGACTCAATGAGGCTTGGCAGTGTAAACAAGCACTGTGATAATAACCTTCCATAGTAATAATCCTCAGAGCGAGCGAGAGGGCCCACAGACGGGAGCCGCACCTAACGCAGCCCCCCCACCACCCAGCTCCCCCTCCAGCCCTCAACGCCCCCCCCAGCCACGCCCGGATTAGCGTAGCGACAGGTGGCGCGGGCACGCGGGTCTCCTGCAGATTCCGCCTGCCGCCGTCACCACCTGCCCAAAACAGCCCCCGTGAAACGCGCGCGGAGAGCCGTTCATCGCGGCGTTTAGTCACGCTCCGCGCGGCTCCCACCTCACCCCCTCGACCCGTGCCGCACAATACGCGGTGTAAATTAAGCGACAAAGGCGGCGCGCGGTACCTCGGCGCGCGCGCTGTAACGCGACCCGCGTCTCCGTGCCGAGCGCCGGGCCCCGGCCGCCACATCTGGAGCGGCGCCAGGAGGGAGCGGCCACCCGGCTCACAATGCGCGAGGCGTCTGCTGTGCACACAGGCGTCTACATGTCACGGCGCGTGTCGGTGTGCGCGTCCGCGTGTGCGCGGACTGTGCATGCTGGGTATGTGTGTGTGTGTGTGTCAGCTTGCGCGAGCGTGCATGCGGGCTGTCCGTGTGCATGCGGGCTTTGCATGCGGGCTGCGCGTGAGTATGCGGGCCGCGTGTGCGCGTGTCTGTATCGCATTGTGTGCGTGTCACCAGTGTGTGCGTACAAGGTGGCTATACGTGGCTGTGCATCATTATTATAGGGTGAAATCTGAACTGAGGCTGGGCTGACCCCAAAGTCAACACTGCTTTAAATGAGTACCCTGTGCAGCGCGTAGACATCAGCACCGGGTGCTCGCTAACAGCACTTGCCAACAGCCGGTGCAGGCTACGTGGCCCAGGCTGCATTGTGCCCGTTAGAGCAGTGGTCCCCAACCACCGGTCCGTGGGTCATTTGGTACCGGACCGCATAGAAAGAATAAATAAAAACATATTTTATTGATTATCAGTCTGAAAGATGTTTTATTTTGAAAAATTACCGGATAATTCAGCGTAATGGTGAGTTGTATTTTTTATGCACTTTACATTTGTTTTTATGCCAGTCGTATTATTTAATTTCGTCATATTTATCCCCCCACACCTTGAAGGCCGGTCCGCGAAAATATTGTCTTACATGAAACCGGTCCGTGGCGCAAAAAAGGTTGGGGACCGCTGCGTTAGAGTATTTACACGAAGGGGCCACCTGTTGGACACCTTTATGGATACCCAAGTAGACAGTGACACCCAGGTGTGCACGCGTGTAGTGCGTTGGTGCAGTAGTTAGAGCACTGTGCTACCAACCCAGCGATCGTGGCCAACACCCAGTGACAATTAGGCGAACCGGTCCTGGGCTTCCCATGGGGCAACTCAGCCTTAAACGAGCAACTGGTGAGATGTGAAAATATTGCAACGTGAGATAAAGGTGATTGGCCGTAGTGCTGGCCACCCAACCCCTCCTGTACGGTGCCGGCCTTCACAGTTGCTCGCTAACAGCACTTGACCCTACCGTCTGTCAAAGGCTATACGGGGAATCTTTGTGTATGCGTGTGTGCCTATGCGCGTGTCTTGCCCCAGATCCGTGCAGGCTGTATGTGGGATGTCTTTGCGTCTGTGTGGAGGAGTGCGCGCGTGTGCGTGTGCGCGTCACGGTGGGGGGCGCCGGTGTGGGGGGCGCCGGTGTGGGGGGCGCCGGTGTGGGGGGCCCGCGCGCCGGCCGTGCCGACAGTGCCGCCGCTCATCGGCGCCATTGATTGCCGCCTGAAAAGACACTGTCCGGCGCGATCGGACGGGATTACCGCAACGAGGCAAACCCACGCAAACTTTCTTTCGCAGTTATATTTACACGGCCTATTATTACGGCGCGGCGAACAATCGACGGACCGCGCGCCTCCTCATAAGGGAACACTATGTCAAAACACCGCAAATAACCGTGAGCCCAGCTATCAAATGAAGATGGACAAGTACAAGCCGACAGAATGCAGGAGCAGTGCTAAGGCGAGCGCTCGCGTGCGCGGGATATAATTAGCGGGCGTCGACGCGGAGGGAAAGGTGCGTGGCGGAGGCCCGGCGTTCCACCGCCGACATCTGTTGGTGCGGGGCCCGGCACGCGGGAATGGGGGGGCTGCCCCCCCCCTCCCTCCCTCCACCCACCGAACGCGGCCGCGCATAGGCGAGAGAGACAGAACCTTGTGGGATTCGGTGGACTGGCGCGGCGTGACCGGCCCGGCACGCGTGACATCGGCTGAGCCGCGTGCACAATCGCGAGCGTGGAGGTGATGGCTCCCAGACCCCGGCGGAGAGCGGCAGCGACGCGCCACGAGTCACAGCAGAAGTTTATTGACAGGTGGGGGGAGACGCCGGTGGGGGAGATGGCGGCGCACGTTACAGTCTGCGTCGCGGGGTGAGCGACGGATCGGCGCGGCTTCGCCAAAGGAAGCTACAACGAGAGCGGAGACGCATAAAA
The DNA here is from genome assembly GCA_036362915.1 of Geotria australis. Lineage (NCBI taxonomy): Eukaryota > Metazoa > Chordata > Hyperoartia > Petromyzontiformes > Geotriidae > Geotria > Geotria australis. Next base: position 7,824,239 of record JAZEWU010000024.1, on the reverse strand, counting down.
TGCACAGGAGGCCCAGGGTTTATAACAAAAATGCAATTAAATACCGGAAAATGCCACAAAGGCAGAGACGAGTCATAGAAAAAGACTGAAAAAGCTTTATACACGCAGACCAAGGCACGCGCTGCTTGCTCTTGAAGTGTGCGACACCATTAGCTATTCTATAACGAGGTCAAACTTCTCTGCTTCGTCGTATTCGGCGTTCATCTCTGCAGCCAGGCTGTCAAACTCGATCACCTGAAACACACAAGGGCTGATGTCAGGGGCCGGAAATCTATGCCGGAGCCCATGCGCCACTGATTCCGTTGCCAGCGCCGAGAGCCGATAGCAGCAGTTCCACTCGACACGTAGACCCAATTTACATGGAACATTTCGTAGCCACTGTTATGATTCGTAATTGATCTGCGGGTGAGGCCACGTAATTGTCTGAATCCCTCCACCGCCCAACACGGCTCCCGCGCTCGCGTGACGTGGCGGGGTGCGAGCGGGGGTGGCGCCGGCTGCACCTGAGCGGCGCGCCACTGGGTCTGCGTGACCTACCACGTGCGGCCTGCATCGATCGCACGGAGCGCCAGGTCTGAATCCCCGACCCCGTTTCGTGAGACAGCGGCGCACAAGACTCGACGACGACATAGCGGACCGCCGGGCGCCACGACCGAGCCACTCACCCCCATTTTGACGATCTTGCGCCGTTTCCGCCGTGTCTTCTCGTCGCCGAAATCGATGCCCGGCAACCACAGCTGGCGCTTGCCTGGAGAGGCCTGGTCCAGCGACGCCTGGTCCAGCGTGGCGGAGAGACGCTGCACGGGCTCCAGGGGCACAGACCCCCCCAAGGGGGACACATCCTCCAGCGGCCCCGGGGTCAGGAGGTTCTCAAAGCCGAAGAGAGAGGGCCGGTGGGGCACGGGGCCTTCGCTTGGGGTGGAGGTGTGCGAGGCCCGGCGCAGCGACGGCTCGGGGTCCGGACGCAAGCGCGTGTAGGAGCGGCGCACGCGCTGGGACATTGGGGTGGCCGGCGCCTTGCTCCCGCCGGTGTTCCGCGGCGACAGCACGCGCGCCCCGGCGCCGGCCAGCCGAACGCTGCGGCGCTTGGGCGACAGGGGGCAGTCGGACTGACTGGAGGTGTTCTCCGAGTCCCCGTCGTACGGGTCCAGGGTCTGCGGATGGCACAGCGTCACACGGCGGCACACAGAGACACAACCCGCACCATGGCTACGGCCTAGCACTGTTAGGGATGAGCTGAATAGGAGATGCCTGCAGGCCTACAGCCCGCAGCACTGAACCCACACCGCTGAGCTCCTTCGTGCTCTCGCGCAACAAGCTGGTGACCTCAGCCTGGTCACCAAAGAACGCACAAAAAAGCATCATGCTAAAGATGGTTTCAATTTGGATACATGCAATAAATGTCGCTCTCATACGCAGAGTGAGTGGTAAGGGCTGCCCCTAGTCATTCTGGACCAGAGGTCACTCGAAGGGGTATCGCTGTAATATCCACTTTCCAAACCAATTTGTTAAGTGCAGTGACACCGATTAGAATGTGGGTGGACATCAACACAGTTACAGACGTGGGGTCGGACGCACTGCGCTCACCTTGGGGAAGGCCTTGATGAGGTCGCTGGCCTGCGGGACAAACACAAGGAAGAGCACACTTAGATCAAATGGCCAACGCCCAATCAAAGCGATTATCAGTGGGGCCCAGAGCTGTGTGCGACTTCCACTCACCATTGTCTTCTTGGGAACAAACTTCTTTGGGGCCGGAGACAGGATAGCAGCAGCTTCTGCCTACAATCCATACAATTGGCACATACCACAACAGGGACACATAGCCGCATAGCTCAACGGTTCCTTCCAGCTTAGATTAAAACTGATTGACTGACTTTCCCTCTAACCGTGCAGATTCATCATCATCATTATTATCCGAAACCGCTTAACCCTGTATAGGGTGGCGGTGAGCCGGAGCCTATCGCAGCAGACACAGGGCGCAAGTCATACGCATGATGGGACGCCAGTCCATCACAGGGCACCGCAGGCAATCTCGTCAGCTGGCCAATTAACCTATGCAGCAGCATGTATTTGGACTGTGGGAGGAAACCGGAGTGCCCGGCAAAAACGCACGCGAACAGGGGGAGAACATGCAAACTCCACACAGAAAGGCACCCGAGCCGGGATTCGAACCCGGGACTTCTTGCTGTGAGGCAGCAGCGCTACTCACTGCTACGCCACTGTGCCGCCCTTGTAGAATCATTTAAACTATTTTCCCTTTTTCAAGTATGACCATTCGCTTTCAAAATCCGTGCACAAGGGGAGATTAAAACCCAGTGGCCTAAAGCGTAAATCGGCAGGGTTGGCACACGGGCCCATGCCCGCCACCGTAGACCACCGTGTGCCACCGTGAGCCAGGTCGCACCTCCTTGGCCCGGAGCCTCCTCTTGCTGTCAGATCGAGCCTGCCCGCTCACGTCCATGTCCGAGCACGAGGAGAGACCTGCTGACGGAGGACGGAGACACGGACCTTCAACCACGCTCCATAACGCAGTCACTGGAGTGTACATGTGCACAAGTGCATGTGCAGTATAGGTACAAACCTGGCGACCCGAGTTCGAATGCCGCTCACGGCCAACACCAGTGACGATGTTCTGAACCGGTCCTGGGCCTCCCCTAGGTCGACTCAGCCTCAAATAAGTACCTAGTACGATGTGTAAACAATGCCACGATGTCGAAAAAGGCGGCCGGACGTGGGGCTGGCCACCCAGCCGTGGCGGCCTTCATAGGTGCTGGATAACACTCGTCCCAGCAGTCTATAGCCGCCATTCTCAACCGGCTTGTCGCGACCCATCAGTGGGCAGCGAGCGCCACCTAGCAGTCCGTGGAGACCAGACCCGAGTGGGCCTTGAGGTGCACAAGCTTGAGAACCCCTGCTCTAGACTACCTGTCGTAGCACAGACCATAGCGTCAAGCGGCCAGCAACTAACCAGCACCATCACGCCAGTAATGCTGTAGGCAAGCGATAACAACATCCTTTTTGGATGGGAACATTATTTATTATAAGGGCCCGGGGAAAATAGACTATGGCTGGGCGGGTGTGCGTGTCCTAGTGTCTAGCAGGGGGTGAGTGTGTATGAAGCAGCAGTGTGTGTTTGCGTACACGATGTGAGTACAAGCAGAGTGTGGTTTTGTGCGCGAGTAAACAAGGTGCGACAGTACGCGGGTGTCCAGACTGCGATACGAGGGGCGGCTTCCCGGAGCCAAACCCGGCCACTCACCCGGCTCTGAGGGGCCCAAGTCGCCGCCGCCGCCCTTGGTTTTCCGTCTCGCCGCCATGCGGGAACGAAAAGCCGGGAAACGGACAGAGATGCGCGGAAAATGGACGGGGAAAAAGGAGGTAATGGCGATGCAAATGGAGAGCGGAAACTACTTCGAACTCCCGCCGAATCGGGGGGAAGTGACGCCAGGGCGGAGCGGCGGGATCTGTCGCTCTGTCGCCACCTACCGCCCGGGCACCGCTCGGAGGCCGACACGACCGCAGGCAGACGATTGGCCCCCGTCTGTCGCCCTTATCTCGGCTCGTAAACAAACACGGGGTGGGTCTCCATGCGTGCCCAGGCAGACGCGCGGATACACGCGACACAGCAGCATTGGTTTCACATCCAGTGTCTCGTCAGCTAATGACCGAAATAATGAGGTCATCGCGGATACAAGCGGCAGACATGAGGTTTCTCCTCCGCAGGGTTGCTGGGCTCACTCTCTGTGTCAAGGTGAGGAGCACAGGAATCCGGGAGAACCACGGAATAGAGTCGCTGCTCCTTCGGATTGAGAGGAGCCAGTTGAGGTGGTTCGGGCATCTGGGAAGGATGCCCCCTGGGAGGCTCCCCCGGGAAGTCTACCAGGCGCGGCTCACTGGGCGGAGACCTAGAGGTCGACCCAGGACACGCTGGAGGGATTACATATATCTCGGCTGGCCAGGGAACGCCTGGGAATCCCTCAGGTAGAGCTGGAATCTGTTGCTGAGGAAAGGGACGCCTGCTGCCACCGTGACCCTCACCAGGACTAGCGGATCAAAACTTGGATGAAATTGTAGTTCTTGTAATCAAGCGTAGATTTTTTTTTTAAGTCACTGGGAACGCACCCGGCTCCGTGATACCCTTTAATCTTATCAGGAAGCCTTTGACACTCTGCGTGGCCTCAAGGTGCACCTGGCCTGGCACAGGCGCCGTGGTGACGTCACCGCCGCTTAGTAGCGAACGGCGGTAGTTGTGGTAGCGGATAGCCGCGTGGCGCTGTAGTGAGCGGTGCAGCTGGCGTGAGGCTCTCGGAGTAAGGGACGCGTCACAAATGCGGTTGCGGTCCTCAGTGTATTTTACAATATGTACACAGAACACGACACATGCTGTCGGGGGGGCGCGCTGCCCCCCACTCCACTGTAAAATAGAACCCGACCCGCGCGCTCCCCCGCGCACTCGTAAAGCGCATTCAGTAGTGTATGGAGGTTGCGAGGAACATGGCTACACGCGTCTACGCGCCCTCCGAGAAAAGTTATGTACATTGCTATGCTACACAAGCAGCCCCTTCCTCCTGCCTGCGCGGGGGTGGGGGG
>JAZEWU010000024.1:7727342-7748611 GCA_036362915.1 Geotria australis | reverse complement strand
CGAAGAATCGCAAAGAAGAAGTCAGTTTCTGCATTGTATTGGCTATTTCTACACAGCAGCTACCGCTAATTAACTGCGTTGTACATAGAGTCGTCACACTACAGGGTGGTCCAGATGTCATGATCCCCGTTTCATCTTTTTGTCTGATTTCTGATCTTTCAAGAATCCATACGCTTCTGACTACAAGCCGTTCTTCAATAGCATATGAACGCGTATCATCTCATCTCATTGTCAGAAACCGCTTAATCCTGTACAGGGTCGCGGTGAGCCGGAGCCTATCCCGGCAGACACAGGGCGCAAGGCAGGGCTATACCCATGATGGGACGCTAGTCCATCACAGGGCACCGGGTAAATTTAGTCCGCAGGCCAATTAACCTATGCAGCAGCATGTCTTTGGACTGTAGGAGGAAACCGAATTGCCCGGCGAAAACCCAGGCGGACAGGGGGAGAACATGCAAACTCCACACAGAAAGCAGCTTTGGTGTCCCGGTGTTTTGCAATTCAGAGGTAGTAAACATACTCGGGACACGGCAAACACTGGGTGTAGTTGTTTATTTGCTGTAGAGAGCGAGGCGCCTCTCGCTGCGGTATAAAAACCCGAGTCGCACTACAGTACCGCGCTACTCTACTGTACACAAACAGCATTCGACTACAGTATACACTGCAGTACAGTGCATCTACAGTATATACAGTACTCATACAGTTCAGTGTCTCTACATTATAGACTACAGTATATACCCGTGCTCGTACAGTACACCTACAGTATGCATTACAGTATTCATATAGTACACCGCATCTACAGAATATACTGTACATCACTACAGTCCGAATACAGTACATCCTGGGTATAACCCTGCCTTGCGCCCTGTGTCTGCCGGGATAGGCTCCGGCTCAGCGCGACCCTGTACAGGATCAAACGGTTTCTGACAGTGGATGGATGAATGCCAGCTAAGTATCGGGGTTTTATTTATGTTTTTAATAATCTAGATAATTCTGCGCGTCGGTCATAAATCTCCGCCTTGAGCCCTCGGCCCCTTTGCGTTTCTGCACAAAGCGCACTGACCACTGTGACCCCTAGACCCCGCACAGGGCCCCCTCGCTGATCCCCCTTCCCGGGGCCTCGCGGGGGCCTCGCGGGGGCCCGCGGGGCTCAGTCCGTGTTGGGTGACACGGCTCTACTCCTATACTCCGAGTGCTGCGGACGTGGTTGCCAGTTAATGACATTTAAACATGATACATACTTTCGAGGGGCGGCACGGTGGCGCTGTGCCTTTCTGTGTGGAGTTTGCATGTTCTCCCCGTGTCCGCTTGGGTTTTCGCCGGGCACTCCGGTTTCCTCCCACAGTCAAAACACATGCTGCTGCATAGGGTAATTTCCCTACTGACTAAATTGGCGTCGGTGCCCTGTGACGTGTGATGGACCGGCGTCCTATCCTGGGTATACCCCTGCCTTGAGCCCCGTGCCTTCCGGGATAGGCTCCGGCCTACCACAACCCTGTACACTGTGTACAGGATGCAAGGTGGCTCGATGGGAATGCAGCAACGCATTGCTGACCACATTCTGTGCAGAGCCTGTGTGGTCACTGAAACCCCCTCGTGGAGAGTTTTCTCCGGTTTCCTGCCACATGAAGCCTGGAATTATGCGAATGTTGAGGCTGTTCTGGACAAAGTTCAGTTATTCGACCCGGCGCGCTCTCTATTACCGCACCGCAGGAACGTCGCTACAGACCTGCTCCAGTCTCTGTCCCGCCACCTCCCAAGCCTTCGACACTTAATGTGAGAGCCTCAAAGTGCACCTGGGCTGGCACAGGCGCCGTAGAGACGTCACCGCTACTCAGTGGCGAACGGCGGTTGCTGTTGTTGCTCCAGGCCCTGTGACCGTCGTTAACTAATTAAGCTGCAGGATAACCAACCATAACCAGACACCAGTAACCAACCCTAATTAACCAGACACCAGTAACAGCTCTAACCCGAACGAACCAGAAACACATATTAGCTATACCCCCAACCAACCGATCACGAATATCAATCAAACAATATACAAGTACTGACCTTACCCCAAACTAGTATGGGTCTTACACTAGACCCTAACTTACCAGCTCATTACAGTACACACTATTAGCCAGACCGCGACCCTGTATAGGATTAAGCGGTTTCTGAAAATGGATGGATGGATGGACTATTAGCCAGAATCCGCATTGACCAACCAACGCTAGTACTATTTCTACCGCTAATCCTTTCCCTACCGCTAACCTGACGCCACGTCGCTACTGAACAATACCCAACGTCGAGCTTCGTCCGGCTCTTGGCAGCCCCAGTACTCCAACAGAAACATCTCGGCTACGCACAACACAAAGAGCACTACAACATTGTATAAAAACAATTATAGATATAGCGTATTGGTTGTGTTCCACCAACATCGGAAAGCGCGGCTGTGTGTGCAAACATTACAAGGGGTTCCATTGGAAACGCATCCTCTGTGCAAGGGGGTTAAAACCACCGTGTGAGCTGGCAACTGGTTGGGAATCAAGTCAGCGATTACATGGGGCAACTGTCGCCCAGCAAGAATCAGCGAGAGCTTGCACGCTCACTGGGTATTTTCTGCTGTAATAATAAACATCTATCTAACAGCAGATACAACAGCAGCAGCTGCGTCAAGATCTGCGCCGGGGTTCGGATTTGGCCCAAAGTCCGCGCCTCTTACCCACAATGTCGGAAACCGAAAATCTGTCACCAGAAGTTAGGTCACCGTGGTGGCTTCATGTCCAGTCTATGTGCGCGTTATAAATGTAAAATTATTATTGTCTCGCCAAGTGACGTCACGCGACGTCACTTTTATTTACACGTGAACCAAACATCTTTACAGTAGTATACAATAGTACTGTGTAACTATTTAAACTTTATAAGGAAAAACACATTAAATTACTATTAATATTTAAAATCGTGATTACGTTTAGTACATTGACAATGTAAGTTATGAAAATGCAATTAATATAAATATGGAAATAAAAAATAATATCCGAGAGAACGTGCTCTGAAGAGCTGCTCTTTTGGTTTAGCCGCGTCGAGCATTCCGCTTATCGTCGCCGTAATGTGCACAAGTGATACCTACATCAATACAAAATAACATCCGAAATCGGGCTTAAAATTCCGAAAAATCCGACATTTCCCTACAGAAAATACAGCAGAGAGACAGCTACAGAGACAGCACAGAGGCAGCGGCTACAGCAGCAGTCCCGCGACCACGTTGCTCCCAGGGCAAGTGGGTCAGGCAAAACAACACAAACACTACACAGGAGGGTGTTGACTGCGGTTATCACCATAACGCAAACCATCGGGCGGGAGAGTCGTGACGCGTCTGCAGCCTGGCCCAGAGGTCCTCAGTCTAAAGTGCATTGCAGGGAGGGTTGTGGTGAGGAGTACGGTGAGGGTTGTGCGGTGAGTGTTGTGGTGAGTGAGAAATCCAGGGAGGGCCACGGAGGGAGGGAAATGGGCGTAACGCTGCACATAATGGCCATCCCCAGCACAGTGGCGTAGCTGTGAGTAGCGCTGCCACCTCAAAACAAGAAGTCCTGGGTTCGAATCCCGGCTCGGGTGCCTTTCTGTGTGGAGTTTGCATGTTCTCCCCGTGTCCGCAACACGCAGCCACTGTTAATGCGACCTCCTTACCCCACTAACTCCCTTGCCCGCCTCACCGTGCAGCTCCAACTCACCTCTCTCATCCCCGACTCACCTCACACCGAACCACAATCACACTCGGCTCGCCTCCCTCACCCAAAAGACCTCACCTCCATTCCCCACCGCGGGTCCTCGCGACCGCTCAGCTGAGAGAGTGCACGCTGGCTGCGATGTCACTCTCAGCGCTTCCTGTTCAACAACCGCGTCGTGAGTCTGTGTCGAGAGCGACGTCTGAAAAACCCGACACGGTGTCTCAGTGCGAATCTCTCAGAAACGTTTCATCGCTTGTTTTTTGACCGGTATTATTCTAACTGTTATGTTTATCCACAAGAAACGACTGCTGCAGCCGTAGGCTAGCAGAATGCGTGGCCAAATGAACCGTGTGCGAGGGGGCCACGAGGCTGCTCCTCCCTCTCCTCCCGATCCCTCCTCCTCTGCCCCGTTCTCGTTCTGCCACGTGAGCCTAGCTGCAGCATCGCCGCGCGGGCGTTACACATCGCACTCGTACATCGTCAAACACAGTCATGTTTTACGCGGCACAACTGCAGTGCTGCTCACCACGCTCACCTCGACGTGTTCTCACCCCCGAACCCTTTCACCTCGAGTTCCCTTCCTCACCTCTCGCGCCGTGTCCCGCTGCGCGGAACGTGTCGTCACGAATACAACCACAACCTCCGCGCCGCCTCCTCGTCCGCAACCGCGGACGTAGGGGCGCAACTTCCGCAGCCGCGCGGGCCCCGCGCCTCGCTCCCGCGGGGCCCGTCGGGGCCTCCGCTCCCGCGTCCCGGGTTCTCACCGTTCCTCCCGAGGGCGGAGTCCGGCACGGAGACGCGGTTATCCTAACCCCCGAGCAGCGCACAAGAGGTCGCGGGGTGGCACGACCCCCACACGACGATGATGAAGGGCCCGCAGAGGACGGGCGGGTAGGGGCCCCTCTCGCACTCCGCGCCGGGCAAGGTCCAGTTGTAGGGCGTGCAGGGCCCGCACACTCGCATCGGGGCCCCCAGCGCGAACACCTGCGTGGCGTCGTAGCCGCGGCCGCAGTGGCTGTCTCGGTCGCGCAGGGACGCGCTGCGGCCCTGCGGGAGGAGCAGGGCGCTGCCGCCGGAGCCACCGGCTGCTTCCACCAGCATCTGTGGCTCCCCGGGTTGGGCCGGGCTTGGCGAGGGCCCCGGGCTTGGCGAGGGCCCCGGGCTTGGCGAGGGTCCCGGGCTTGGCGAGGGTCCCGGGCTGGGCGAGGGCCCCGGGCTGGGCGAGGGCCCCGGGCCGGGCGAGGGCCCCGCGTGGACCGAGGCGCAGCCCGGGTCGGCGAACTCGGCGTGGATGAGGACCCGCGCCGCGCACTCCGAGTGGGCAAACGTCGCGACCAGGGCCGCGTTCAGCGTCCAGCAGCCAGCGGCGTCTGCGGGGAAACGGCAGCCTCCCCGTTAGGGCCCGGCGTGGCGAGGGGCCGGTGAGCTGGCGCCGCCGGACGCCTTGGTTGTATTCCTGGCGATTCCGCGTTGCAGAGACACCGGCGATTCCTGTGCGCACGTTGGGGACTCGCCGCTCGTTATTCAATCGTCTATCGATACTTGCTAGCATGGTGGCATCTGTGAACTTCCTCCTCCCTCCCTTGTTGAGCACTGCCAGACGGTCTCGTCTCGTCCACACTGTGTTCAACCACCAGCAACAACAACCGTCGTTCGCCACGAAGTGGCGGTGACGTCACCACGGCGCTTGTGCCAAGCCAGATGCACCTTGAGGCTACGCAGAGTGTCGAAGGCTCGCAGACAGGAGGTCATGGGACAGACCCAGGTGCCATTGGATGCCCGAGTGAGATGACTGGCTGGGGCACCACCCATGCTCCCCAACTGAGCCAGATTGCTGAGGTTTAGTCACCCGGCGCTCGGCTCGCTGTTGTGACCGTCGTTCCTCCGCCCTCTGTTGTTGGAGGGCGACTGCCTCCAAGTGCCCAGTAGCGTCCTTCACGAACCTCCTCCACAATTCAGGCGCTCACCCACTCACCCTCTTACACAATTACCCACTCACCACACAGGAGGTCACAACACTTCTATGTTTGATTATACCCTGGCATTGCAACACTTTCGAATTCCCTCCCATCACAGTCCCTTACCCCAAGCTCTGATAGCAACCTCCCTCAATACGAGAGACGTGTTTCACAATGATCTACTGCAGCCCTGGCTTTGGTGCTGTTCGCTCCTCCCGGCGTCACGCTTTGTGGACAACTAAGTGTGGCGACTAAGCTAGTCTCAGTGCGGCTGCCAATGAATGCACAAAGTTCTCATCAGAATAACATTGTGTTCTGCACTTAATGCGACTAGATTCCCGGTGAAAGTTTACTGTGGGGTCGACTGTCATGCCACGAGCATCGTTCTCACTTGCAGGGCGTGTGGGACAGCGCCGCCCTCTACTGTGTGGAGGTCACGGGAAGGCACCTCAGAGGTAATCCTGTGGCACTTTCCTCCTGCATCATCACGTGCCCCCCCCTCCCTGCTTCCACAACATTCTACTTCCATCCATTGTCAGAAACCGCTTAATCCTGTACAGGGTCGCGGTGAGCCGGAGCCTACGCCGGCAGACATATAATAGCATTTAATAATAATAGCATTTTATAGAGCGCCTTTCACCCGAGGGTCACAACGCGCTGCACAAGGGCCGCGGAGAGAACGGCATTGCTACAACGACAAACAAAAACTAATAAAAACCAAAGCAACAAAAGTCAAATGATTAAGGCTGCTTCGAATACACTGAAAGGCGCAAGGGAGGGTTATAACCCGGATGGGACGCCAGTCCAACATTCTGCTTGCTGCACTACATTCTGCTGGTCCCCTGACAGAGAGCGGCGTGCTTACACGTGGCCAACGCGGGTGCTGATGATGATTCGTTGGGTTGGAGCACGGAGGCTGCCCTAATTATAACGCGAAGCATGAGCGCCCTGGCATTCAAGTGCTCGCTATTTATACACGCGACGCTGCTGATGCTCATTCTGCTGCTGCTGCTGTCATGGAGGAACAGAGGCCCGGGTCAGGTGTGCAGTCGCCATCATCATCATCAAATCACCACTACCCCCTCGAACATAAGCATTGCAATCCGTCACACCCTATCCACTGCTGGATGAAGTCCCCTCACACCGCAGCCGCCAACATAATCCACCTTCTCCACTCGAGCTCATCTCACCGCCGCTCCACCGTTAGAAAGGAGATGCTCTCTGGCGCCATCCCTTCGCTAGCTAGCTGCCATTCATTTACCAGTCTCGTCCATCGGTCTCGACCTTGTGTCCTGGCCAAGCCCCACACTGCCTTCTCCACTCAACACCACGTCTCAGGTGTCCTTGACGCGCGTTCCCCGTTGGCGTGTCTGTGTCGCGGCGGCGGCAGCCTCGCATCTCTCGCGCGTCTCCATGCACACATTTCACCGGACCTTTTAATCGGTTCCTAATCCCGGTCTCAGCCGCAAGACTTCCCTCCTGGCTCAGATGCACCATGGATTCAGTGGAAGACACTCAACCGCCTGAGAACTAGAACGGGACGATCAAAAGATGCTTTGGTCAGATGGGGCTACAAGACCGGCCCAACCACCTGTGAATGTGGAGAAGCAGACCATACTATGGAACACTGCCTTGTCTGTGCTCTACTACCCAACCTCTGCAGCTCAAAAGACCTTGCGGAGTTCAATGAAAATGCAAGGGGCTGTGTAAGAAAATGGGAAACTGTAATTTAACATCGCGCTTCGAAGAATCGCAAAGAAGACGAAGCCGCAAGAAATAAACACTGATTGAAAGCGTTCCTCCCCGTGCTGCAACCACAAACAATCTATGCCGTGCGCCTCTCCGTGTTTTGCACAAACCGATCACAGCGGTCCCCAGGGCTGCGACCTGAACACCGCACGGTTCGAGTCGGGGGCCGGGGGGGTCACCGTTACCTGGCCGCAGCGGGAAGGCGCTCAGTCGCTGGGGCTCCACCGCGTGCGGGTAGTAGTGCTCCCGGAGACACGCCAGGAAGCACGGGTTACGCAGGGGCCACGGGAGACCCTCGTCGGGCGCGGAGCAGCGCGCTCTGCTTGTCGCGGGCCTGGCCGCGGCCCGGGGCCCCCGAGCCAGCAGCGCGATGACGAGCAGCGCGGCCGTGACGCAGCCACAAATCCACGGGGGGGTCATGGTGACGGTCGCTGGTGCCGCCGCCGCCACCGCCGTCGTGGCGCGGCCTCTCTCCGCCTGCGTTCCCCGAGAGCCGCGGCGCGCAGCTCCCGCGAGCTCGACGCGGCGGCCGAGCGGGCCCCGAGCGCCGCGGGCGGGTGCCGGGGGGCAGCGACGGGGGAGGGACGGGCTCGGTGCGCCACGACCGCCGACTGTGGTCGCGGCCTCGTTCTCGCCGCGGGCCCTGCCGCTGCGCCGCCGCGAAACCGGATAGGCGCCGCGCGTCAACAGCGCGGCGCTGGCCTCCATCCACCGAGCGCGGGGCGACACATCAAAGCGCGCGGCCGATAGAGCAGAAACACCTTCAGGGGGGGTCACCACGGGAGAGTGAAGGGGGGCTGTGGGGGAGGATAAATTCTCAGAAGAGAGCGGCTCGTGGCTGCCACCCCTTCCAACCCCCGCCGCGTTAGGAATTCACCCCTCACCCCCTCCACCGGGGCCGCGTTGATTAAAATGCAAAGCGCGACCGCGCGGGATGGCCATTGGTGAATGTGTGTGCGAGGGAGACTCGACCGGGGTCCCAGCGCCACCCCGGGTCTCGCACAGGTAAACAACGCGCGCCCACCAGCCCCCTTGCAGGTCCGTGCGCGCCGCCTCTGGCCGAGCTCCAACCATAACAACCCGCAGCCACTAACCAGGAGGCGCCACTCTCACACCCACCCAGCCGCCTTCCCCACCACCCACCCAGCCTGCGTCTTACACTCGCCCACCTACCCCACACTCCCGATTGCCCATCCCTGGCCCCCGCAACACGAGAGTCCCCGCGCACACGCACTGTACCGGACACCGCCCACCCTCTACCCCCACCACCCACGCTCTACCCCACCAACCACACCCCCGCATGCCCATCGCATCCCCTCCCTGTGGCTGCTGGCGACGCGGGGCTCCGTGCTCCGTGGCGCCAGACTCCACGCCTTGTTTCGCGTGCCTCCTCCTCCTCCACCCCTCGCGGAGGAGGGAGCGGAGCGGGGTGCTGGGAGCGTTGGGAGCCGGGGTGGATTCCCAGCCGCGGAGCCCGGAGCGCGGGCGGGCAGCAGCAGGAGCAGCAGGGTCGACACTCACTTGTCTCTCTCCAGGTTTATTTCTCAACAACAACACGGAGCTGCCCCACACGAGTTACCACGGCTGACCTGGCGTGACTTACACACCCGAGCAACGACGCCGTGACCTGCTTGTTCACAATGAAGCGATTTCCGACACAAGTCCGCATCGAGCCATTGGCGCTCGTCTCCGGTTTACGGCCCGGAGCAAAATTCCACATTCGTATGACGGGGCGAATGTATCCATGGGGCGACCACTGTTGATTTCCCGACAAAGCGACACCTATTCTTTGTACACGTGTGTTTATCCGTGCCGCTAAGTGTGTGTCTGTGCACGTGTGTGTCTGGCGAGCGCAGCCGTGAATCACTCCGGATAAGAGTCCCACACATTGCGGTTCCATCCCTCGACCGTACCCTGCACACCCCGCGCGCCTTCACACAGAGGGCCCCGCGGCCCTGAGGAGCCGCATGCTGCACCACTGCGCGGTCTTCTGCGGGGGAGATTCACGCGCTGGCTCCTCCATCATCGTCGCCACCAGCAAATCCGCGCACCAGCCGCGGTCCTGCGGGTCCTCGGGCCAGCGCACGCAGGGCCGGCCCGCCTGTAAGTGGGCCCTCACGGACACGTGCTTCTGCAGCTGGAACTCGGGCACGGAGCCCAGCAGCAGCAGCACGAGCGCGTCTCGGCGGGCCCCGATGGCCCCTCTGCAGCCCTGCGCCAGCCTCAGCGCCTCCATGCACCAGCTGTCGTCCAGGAAGCGCCGCGTGAGCACGCACAGGGTGCAGCGGCTCGCGTACACGGCGCGCACCAGGTTGTCCACGTGGGCCTCGCCCGGCACGAAGTCGCGGGCCTCCAGGCACACGGACAGGGGCCCGCCGCGGCCCTCGCGCGCGTCCAGGCGGCGCAGGAGCTCGGAGCGGACCCACGGGTAGTCGGCCTCGCTGTGGCACACGAAGGCGTCGTAGGAGAACTCGGCGGCGCCGCCGCCGCCGGGCCTCCCCGTCGCCCCGGGGCTCCCGCAGCACCCTCGCGCCGCCAGCAGCGTTCGGAGCCGCGCCAGGCCGCGGTAGAAGCGGCCGCGGCAGCGGCGGTGGCCGAGCGCGGCGACGAGGACCAGCAGCGTGGCGGCGGACGACGCGCAGAGCAGCGCGAGGCGCAGGCGGCGCACCGTCCGCGGGTCCTCCTCCTCGCAGCCGTCGCCGTCGAGGTGCGCCAGCGGCACCGCGAGCAGCCCGGCGGGGGACGCGCACAGGAGCTCGCCGGGGAAGGCCTCCGCCGCCGCGGCGCCGCCGCCGGCCGACAGGTTGAGCCACGCGAGGAGCGGCGTGAGCTCGCACGTGCAGTGGAACGGGTTGCCGCGCAAGTCCAGCCGCCTCAGCGAGGCGACTGGGGCCAGCGCCGCGGGGTCCAGCGTCACGAGGCGGTTCCACGCCAGGTCCAGCACCTGCAGGCTCTTGAGAGGCGCCAGCGAGGCGGCGCTCACGCCGCTCAGGTGGTTGTTGGACAGGTTGAGCGTGAGCAGCGAGCCCAGGCCGAGGAAGAGTCCGTCCGGCAGAGCCGTGAGCAGGTTTCTGTCCAGGAAGAGCTTCTCCAGGCCGGCCAGAGTGCGGAACATGTCCGTGCAGCTGCCGTCGGCCCACGTGGACTGCATGGCGTTGCCGCCGAGGTCCAGGTAGACGATGCCGGGGTTGTCGGGGCCCGGCGCGCCGCCGCCGGACGTGCAGTACACGAACATGTTCTCGGCGAAGAGCAGGTACTGCATGCCGGGCGACGAGACGGCCGCGCTCAGCGCGCCCAGGTCGCGCAGCCGGTTGCGAGTCACGTCCAGGAAGCGGAGGCCCGATTGCAGGCCGTACAGGTCCGCCAGGCGGTTGTCGCGCAGAATGAGGAAGCTGAGCGAGGGCAGCTCCGGGAGCCGCTGGATGGCGTTGTCCCTGAGGTCCAGCGTGACGAGACGCGCCAATCCCGCGAACGCGCCGCTCTGGATGACGCCGATGTGATTGTGGCCGAGGTCGATGTGCTCCAGCAAGGAATTCGTCAGGTCCTCGAAGGTCTCCTTGTAGATCTCGCCCAGCAGGTTGTGGGACAGGTTGAGGAACACCAGGCTGGCGAGGCCGCGGAAGGCGCCCGGCGCGATCACGTTCACCTTGTTTCCGCTCAGGTCCACGGTGCGCGCGGCCCGGAACGCGCCGAAGACGCCCGGGTGCAGCGACACGACTTTGTTCCTCGAGAAGTCCAGGACCTCCACGCCCGACTCCTCCAGTCCCAAGAACCACTCCCGCACCGGGTCCTGGATGTTCGCGAACCCGAACGACCTGCCGACGTTGGGGAGAGAGCGCATGCCGAGGGACCTGACGGGGACCCCGCGGAGGCTGTCGAGGAAACGCGGCAGGACGGCGGACCCCATGGTGGTGCTCGAGATGTCCAGGAGGCCCAGCGAGAGGTTGCGCAGGGGGTTGCCGCACTCCGTCCAGTCGAAGGGCTCGTCCCGGAACATTCTGGTTCCGCTCAGGTCCAGCAGCTCGAGGTGGAGCCCGGAGAGCGTCGCGAGGTCGCCCTCGCACACGCGTTCCAGCTCCGTGTTGAAGCGCAGGTTGAGGACGCTCAGGGCGGCCATGGAGCGGAAGGCCGCGCCGGGCCGCACGCGCCGCAGGCGGTTGCCGCTGAGGTCGAGTTCCCGCAGGGAGGCGAGGTCCCGGAAAAGGTCGCCCTCCAGCACCTCGCTGCCCAGGCCGTCGAAGTCCAACAGGAGCTTCTGGAGCCCGCGGAGTCCCCACAGCGCCCGCGGCTGCAGCACGAGGAGACCGTTGCCACCGAGGTCCAAGAAGCGCAGCCGGGGGAACGCGGCGAACGCCAGGTCCTCCACCACCACCCGACCGACGCCCATTTGCTGCCGGCCCAGCAGCAGCACCTGGAGGTCGGGCATCGGCGGCAGCGAGTGGCGGGAGAAGTTCTCGATCTGGTTGAAGGCGAGGTTCAGCTGCGTGGTGTCAACGGGGATGGCGTCCCGAGGAGGCTGGGTGAGACCCACGGACATATACGAGACGTAGCCCGTGTTCGGCGGCACCGCGTACGCAGAAGCGCGCTCTGCCGCGACCGTCATCACCAGCAACAGTAGCTGATGATGATGATGATTCCGCGCTCGAGGTCCCGCGGCGCCGTCGCTCTCCATGACGCGCCGGGTCTGGTGGCGATGATGTGATGATGACGGTGGCGTGGTAGATATATGTTTTCTGATTACAGCAGAATGGTGGTGGTGGTGACGTTGTGGTGATGGCCCCACCGTCTCGGGCTGTGTGACAGCGTGAGTGTGTGCGCGTGCGAGTCAGCGGGGAGCTTCTGACTTCCTCCAGCCCGCCCCCCCCTCACGCCTCCCGCTCTCCAGTCTCTCCCCCCTCACTTCCCGGCGTCGCTCTGACGTCTCCCCTCTCTCTCCCGTACCACTCTCCCGGCTGCTCCATCGGCGTTCGCCTCGGCCACACCCTGGGGAATCGGGGGACGGATGATGCGAGAGATCTCCCAGTCCGTGTTATAATGGTCACCCGCACGCCTCTCCCCGGCCGGTGGTTTATCTCTGACCTCTCCCCGCCTCACCGCTCCCCTCACCGCACACAATGGCGCAACGCACCGGGTGGAAGCGGGCGGTTCCGGGGAACGAGGTCACGGGACACAAACGCCACACACACGGGCCGGACGAGGGAGCGTTGCATCTCCACGGCTCCGTCTCGTTCTGTCATCATCGTCATTATATCATCCCGTGGCAGCCGCCCACCACATCCGGTTGCGCAAGCCGCGAGCAGTGTGACCACACAGTGCTCTTAGACACCGTGTCGCTCACCTGCTTTCGACTTTCATACTTTATCACAATTTGCAGCGGGGCTGTGGCTACTCGCCACGTGACCCCTACTCGCTCAACGGGCACCCAGTTTCCATAGAGACATCCAATCCATCCATTTTATAAACCGCTTGTCTTGGTGAGGGTCGCGGCGGCAGCAGTCCAAGGAGAGTGGACCGGACATCCCTTTCCTTACCAACAGATTCCAGCTCTTCCTGGGGGAACCTAGGCGTTCCCAGGCCAGCCGAAGGATATAATCCCTCCAGGGTGTCCTGGATCGGCCTCTAGAGACCTGGGTGTGTTAATCCGGCGTATCCCATTTACAACGCGAGTGCACGTTAACTTATTATTCGAATTCAATTCGATTCTTCGAAGCGTGATGGTTATAGGACAGTTTCCCATTGCAGCAAGTTCTTCTTTAGTTGCAGACAGCCCTTCAACATTTAGAGATATAATAGTCAGTGCTGGCCTTAAAGGCGGTGGGCATTGGCCTCTCTTCTTGCTCCAGACTGAGGGGCTTCTGGCATCTGTTGTTGAGCTTCTGGACATCCTTGTCTTTCAGCTCCTCGGCTTCGAAGTGTTTGGTAGAATTTGCAGGTAATACCGAGTATTACTGGACAGGGATCGCGACATGAACGCGTAGATTCCTCACGAGTCAGGGTCCCGGACCACCAAGGGAGACCCTCGCAGGAGCACTACACTCCAGAGCCGTTCACCAAGGGAGACCCTAGCTGTGTCTCTATGGGTCTCTGTGTTGCCAAGTGTGTCTATATGTCTCTGTGTTTCTTTGGATCTTTGTGGGTGTCTTTATGGCTCTGGATGTAGCTATATGGGTTCCTGTATCTATATGTATCTGTATGGATGTCCATGTCTCTCTATGGGGCGCCATGTATCTCAATGTCTCTGTGGGTCGCCACCTGGCCTGGTTGGTTAATTTTATTGTTTACGTTGGTTAATGCGCTGGTTTGTTGTGTCGCAGGAATCCCACTGGGTATTTCCGCTATACTATATATCCTTTGTATAGTACTGTTACACACTGCATGGCGAATTGCGGACAGCGCTGCCCGTTTACATGACTCCCGTAGAGATAGCGCCGCCTGCCGACCACTCACACGCAGCACAGCGCAAAACTGTATAGCAAGTGCAGGCTGACGCATAGCACAGTTCAGTAGATTTGAACTCCCCCACACAGCCCCTGCACAGCACACAGCCCTCCCTGTCGGCAACGCGGGCTGCGCCACCACTCATAGCAACGCAGACACAGGCAGCGGGGTTTTTTCACTTTTATTTAAGAAAGACGCGAGCGAGAACATCACCGTTAATACTCACGGTGCGCGCTCCGACAAGCGGAGCGCAGCCGAGCCCGCGCGCGCTCCACGCGAGCGTCAAGCGCTGACTGACCGCGCTGACCTACGGGACACACAGCAAAGGCCATCACCAGGTCCGCTCAGCCTCAAATAAGTACCTGGTACGGTCAACATCAAAACTAGGGAGACACATGCGGCCAGGCGTGGGGTTGGCTACCCACCGCCTCGTGTGCCGTCCTAGCCTTCATAGGTGCTACTCACTAACAGCACTTGACCCTACAGTCTGTTAAGGCTATACGGGGGATCCTTGTCTTTGTGGATTTATGAGGGGACAGTAGGGTAGTAGTTTGCATGCTGCACTGAAAATCCAGTGACCCAAGTTCTATACCCCATCAGGATCAACACCAGTGATGATTATCCGAACCAGAACTGGGCCTCCCCTAGGTTAATTCAGCCTCAATTCAGTAGCCTCGAGCGATACGTAAACATTGCCGCTGGCGAAACAAAGGCAGCCGGGCGTGGTGCCGGGCACCCACCCCTTCGTGTGCTCTATCAGTTTTGATAGGTGCTACTCGCTAACAGCACTTGCCACAACAGTATAGACAGCGGGTCCTTGTCTTTGTGTCGGTACGGGTGAGTGTATAGTGGATGGATGGGAGTATGCTTGGCTCAAACTAACAAACCCGACCCAGAGGCGGTGGCTGCGGTGTCGCGTGGAGGCAGCGCGGGGCCGCCTGCACAAACCACACGGCGAGCGAGCAAGCGACGTCTCGTCCCCGCAGCGCCATCGCCACACCTCCTCGTCCACCACGCTTCCTGCCCGCACCAGGCACGGCACATCTGAGAGGACCAAAATAGATGGCGATCAGAAAACGCCGATCACAGGGAGCACAAGCAATGGAGTTCGAGGTAGGAGACAGAGAGACACAGGTGGTTGCCTAAATAAGTATAGGGGGCACAGCATGAATTTTGGAGTAACCCGCTCCCTATGAATGCAAGGTGGTGTCATTTCCCGAACACGGATAGTAGGTGGGCACCGCTGAAAATGTCACCCGAGGTGCAAATTTGCTTGGCGTGATATTTCGCCTGTTGTGAAAAAAATATTGCCGTTTGTAATTTATCACATTTTGGCCCCAACCACCAGCAACATGGTGTATTCTCCCCTTCGAATCACGTTATGGGATCTCTAACGCCCACTGTTCAGGATACGGTGAAAATCTGAGTAAATGAACCCAGGGTGGCCTGCCTGACACGAACCGCAAACCTCTGCAACAAGGGGTGAATGTGCTCTCGCTGGCCCCCATCACCACCCCCAAATGCGCGATTGGCGGCAGCGGTGTTTTTCATAGCGGCAGGTTTTTTCACAACGGTTCCGGTGGTGTTTGTGAGGCGACGGTGCTGCAAGCAGGAGCTGACAGGAGGCAGGAAGTGAGCGCAGCCGCAACACGAGCAACAGGGCATTCAGGACAAACAGGACACACACAACACTGTCCATTCACACACTCTCCACTCACAAGCGCGACTCGCTCACCACTCCCGAATATTCGCTCCTCAACATCCACTCACTGGGATCCCGACCTCCCAACCCAACACAGCCATTCGCATTAAACACGGGTACTAGAATAACAATGTTCTTCATTTATGGGGCCGACATTGATTGGGATATTTGACTAGATTTATGAATGAGTCTTCAGCTTTATGCGAGAGGGAAGCAAGCAAAACCCACAGCAATGAATTACTGCCGTGGGGATTTGTTCAATTGTCATCACCTGGCCAGTTAAAAATAATCACCATCATTATGAATGCAACAGCACCGGGACGACCCCACCGTCTAACTCCATGTCATGCGCACCACGGCGAGCTGTGAGCTCACAGCATGCACTGAACTGCACTTCCTTTGCGGCCCACGCGCCCCATGAAAAAAAAACCAAGTTGTGTCGTAGAAATCCTGTAAATAGCTTGCAAGCTCACTGGGTATTTTTCTGCTTTAATAATAAACATCTATCTATGACCAGGCCACCGGGAACACGTGCGGTGCTAATCATTCTCCGGCCACAGGACAGGGGGGCTGAAGCCCCTGTCGGAGTTTGGCTCGGTGAGGGTCACCTCGACTGCTGCTAGAGGTTTGGAGCAGGTCAGGGCAACTGTGCTCACGGTTGACGGAGACGAATGTGCCGGAGTCGCGAGGGCCATCCGGGGCAAGCGGCCTCTGGGTCACCTGAGAAATCTCCCATAAGCGGAACAGTGATGCCGCGGTTAGCGTACCACACCTGGCCACAGGACACTAACAGGGCACGCAAAAGGTCACAAATGTAAACGATTAGACCCATCGCACCTAGCGCACCAGTCCATCTCATGAGCACCGGGCAATGTCAATGGATCACTGCCCCACCCTCTTCACAGTGGAATACAGTCATACAACCGTGACGACTGATTGCTACGGACAGGCTTTCATCCAGCTGTGGACCAATAAAGGACGACTGATTTCTGTTACTTCACTACGGGGTTCCACACCCAAAACTTACATCGGCCAAACGCCACTGTAACCAGACGGCAGCAGCAGTTCGCCTGTAATGGGAGCCCAAGCACGTGCATCTCCTCCTGCAGCTATCACATCAAGGGCCCCAAGGTGCCGACTTATTTACATGGTCAAAAACAAGTGGTTAGTTCATATGTACATTTAACGGCTTAGCTGTGGTGAACGGTTTAAAAACCTGTGGCCACGTTTACGATGGCCACTACAATACAGTACATAACCAGACCGCCTAAATGTAATCGGCCCAACAGCCAAGTGTGTCAGCGCCCTGCGGCACCATGCACATTATACCACCTACTGTCGTCAGGCAGCACCCACAGCGAGGCACACAAACATCCCCACCTCTCTCGCACTGACAATACTTTCAGCGAGCACCTATGTCGGCAGGCACGGCACACCCTTATGAGGCGGTTGGTGGCCAGAGCCTCGCCCGGCCGCCTTTTTATCCCGAGTGCAAATTTTTTACACGTAACTCCAGGTACTCATTGATGGCTGAATCTACCGAGAGGAGAGAAGTCTTGAACAGATTTAAAAAACGCAAATGATTGCTTGCGATTGGCAATCGAACCCAGGTTTGTGCGTTTAGAAGCGACGAGGCGAATTGAACACGCGTCAAACACTCAAAGCTTGCCACAGAGCGCGCGACCCATGGTATAATATCGTCAGCCCCGTCCGTGTACGTGTCGCTGGCCCGTGGGCTGTGTGTGGATACCTCTTCGCTTGGCTCAATACGATGCGGGTGTAATGGTTAAACCGGTTTACAGGAAACAAACGTGTGCACGCAAGGTGTATTTCCATAGCTCGAAAATCTTCAGGATATTCCCTTTGCAGCTGCTGACGGGCCGATGGGGTGTGTCGTGATGCGTGGTTAGATTCTCAGAGAGAAACCCATTTGACCCACAAATGCACAATACGGGGGTAGCACGGTTCGACACGGTTAATTGTCTTTAAACGTCTCAACTATTTTTTGGTCGGAGTGATAATTATCAGATTAATTATATGGTAACCCACTCATTGGAAACGGTTAACGCACAATTCGCCTTCACTGGCCGTATGCATATACACTGTGCTGTTTGTGCAAAGTTTTTTGTCCAGCTTTATCGACGTGACCGGGCCCTGGGACACTCAACCAAGACACCTGCAAAAGCGATCAGACCTGGAACGACGCAGCCATGCCACAGCACCTGACAGCCACACGCACGCACGCACACACACAGCCATCAGCACCCCCGCGTTAACATCCGACACGCTCCACACACACGCGATACTTACCACGCCTGCAGACCCGTCTCACCCCTAGCGCTCCCGTCACCCCACCGCTCTGCCACCAGCACAGGCGCCGCGCTCCGGTGCATGATCCACCTCCTCCTTACCTGTGCCTCTCGGCCCGCCTCACCCCCTAACACCTCCCTCATCCCCTCGCCCTCGCCGGCCGAGGCCCCCCGTCCGCCCAGCCGCTGCGCCCTTAAGGGGCTCGGGTCCCCGCCGCCGCCGCTGCTACTCGATGCCCCGGGGGGTCGGCGGAAGCGCGTCTAGGGCCCCGCGAATCGCGCGAGATCGGAGGCCCGCGGGGGGGAGCCCTGGGGCCGCTGGCGGTTTACGATGAAGCGAGACGGAGCAGGCCGGGTCCAAGAGTCGGGAGATGGAGTTTATTACAAACAGCGCGTACAGGGCCGAGCCGAGCGTTTGTCTTTTTGTCGTTACCTCCGCCATGACCCGCGAGTGTTTTACTGTGGGTTTTAATACTAAACAAGGTATCGTCTAAAATGATTAAAGAACATCCGCCAACAAATCACTGCAACTACGGAAATATCGGAACGGTTAAAACGCAATTATCACGATAAACAAGAGCGATCCCCTCGACCCGCGCGTCGCGCCATTGCCGCCATTACCCGCGAGTCCCTTCCCGGTCTCGAACAAAACAAAACCGCGGTCTCCTCCGCGGGGGGCACGAGTCGATCTCGTCCTCGATCGGCTCACGCATTAAACACAGGGGAGGGGGAAGGGGGGGTCCCGGGTCCCCGCTCACGGCCTAGTCGAGGCCCCGGGAGCCGCGGAATGAAGGGGGAACGACCGCGTTGGTGCGGGCCCCGCGATGCCGCCGAGCGAGGTGGGGGACGCGGGATGAGAGAGCTCCTCTCCTTAGTGGACCCTGCTGCGCGAGTGACCCCGGGGGTGCCCGGAGCGCCCCTCTCTCGCTAGTAGCCCCTGCGATCCCCGTTGAAGCGGCCGTACACGTCGTCACGGTCGAGGCTCGAACCCATGCGGTAGCGCGCAGACGGGCCCGGACTCATGGCGCGCCGAGCGAACATCCCGGGACCGGCCGAGGGCCCGAGCGACGCGCCGAAACCGCGGCTAAGCGGGCTGCGCTCCCTAGCCCCCCCGGCGGAGCGGTAATAGTAGGGGTCGCGAGGCGGCGGCGGAGGCGGCGGCAGCGGGCGGCGATCGTAGTACGGGTCGGGAGCGTACGCGGGCGGCAGGGGCGGCGCGGGCCGCCCCCGGGAACCGCCGAAGCGATCCTCGAAAAAGCCGCCTCGCTCCCCGGGCCGCGGCCCCATGCCCGGGTACGGGCGCCCAAAGCCCCCGGCCAGATGCGACGGGAGGTGCGACGGCGGCGGTGGCGGCGGAGGCGGCGGCGGGGGAGGCGGCGGCGGGTAGGGCCGCCCATAGCCCAGGTGGTGAGGGTGCGGGAGCGGGTAGGCCACGAAAGGCGGCGGCGGAGGCGGCGGCGGGTGGTGGTGGTGGTGCGGCGGCAGCGGCGGCATGGGCCCGCCGTTGCGGTAGCCGCCGTCGCCGCCCTCCTCGCCGCGGTGCATGTGGCTCACGGACAGCTTGACGTTGATGGTGCGGCCGCCCAGCGAGGTGCCGTGCAAGGCCGAGATGGCGTCTTCGGCGGCCGAGCCGCGCTCCATGTGCACGAAGGCGAAGTCTTTGACGATGTCGCACTCGAGCACGCGGCCGTACTCCCCGAACAGCTCCTTGATCTGCGTCGTGTTGACGGACGGGTCCACGTTGCCCACGAACACTTTGACGGCGTTGCGCACGTTGGTGGTCGAGTAGAGCACGTTGATGCGGTTCCCGCCGAAGCTGGACTTGTGCAGCAGTTGGATGGCCGTCTTGGCGTCCATCTCCTTCTCCATGTGCACGAACGCGTAGTTGCGCATCACGTCGCAGTCGTTCACCTGGCCGTACTTCTCGAAGAGCTCGCGCAGCGCGCTCGGCTCCGTATCGGACGGCAGGTTGCCCACGAACAGCTTCACCATGGTGGCTGCGAGGACGAACACGTGCTCAGGAGAAGAAGAAGAAGAAAAATGCGGGAGGACGACGAGGCCGCCGTGACCACCTCCTCCTCCCCCGGAGCGCCCAGTAAAATGGCTGCGCGGGTCCCCACCGAGTCACGAGATGGAGGAGCCCGGCCGTGACGTCATCCCGCGGGGACGGCTGCGTGACGTCACGGCGAGTGCGGGACGCAGCGGTGCGACACCTTGACGATTCAAGAACGAGCGCGGGACGTGGCGGCGTGCTGTGGGGATGGCGAGGCGCCGCTCGTGTGTCCGCAGCGCGCGGGAGCACTTCTATCGGGCTACAACGCGCCTTGCTCCGTGACGTCTTTGTTTGACTGGAGGCTGTTACGTCACAGCGGGGCGGGTCGCGAGTACGGGTTACATGACGTCTCGACGGCAGCGTCGCGCGGGAAACCGCGGGCCAATCAGAAACCGCCGCCTGGAACGCGACGGTTGAGCGATTCTCAGGTTTCACGCGCGAGCCGGCCTCCCTCACGTGACCAAGCTTAGTAATTGGTCACGTGACCCGATCGGTAATTGGTCACGTCGGTAATTGGTCACTCGACCCGATAGGTGATTGGCCACGTGACGTACCGGTCAAGAGACTGGAGAGACCGTGATTGCTGGCCTCAGAGGCCCCTGACCCCAGGGTCTGTCCCGTGACCTCCTGCCAGCAACAAGAGCCTTCTTAACATTTAACCTCGCAAGCTCACTGGGTATCTTTCTGCTATAATAATAAACATCGATCATCTATCTATCTCAAGGTGTACCTATCCTGGTACAGACGCCGTGGGGACGTCACGGCCACTAGCGGAAAATGGCGGTTGTCCGACCCGTGGACACGACGCAGTTGTACCACCTTCACACTCTGCAATCCCGCCGCTGGTTCCCCTGGCATCACGGGGTCAAGCCGCTCACGGCGCACGTCCTCATCTCATTGTCAGAAACCGCTTAATCCTGTACAGGGTCGGGTTACCGTTCTGTGTTCTCTCCCCGTGACCGCGTGAGTTTTCGCCGGGAACTCTGGGTTCCTTCCACTTGTCCAAATACATGCTGCTGCATAGGTTAATTGGCCCGCGGACTAAATTGCCCCCGGTGCCCTATGATGGACTGGCGTCCCTGCCTTACGCCCTGTGTCTGCCAGGATAGGCTCCGGATCACCGCAACCTTGTACAGGATTAAGCGGTTTCTGACAATGGATGGATGGACTTCACAGCGCTGGGCGGCGCGGGGCGGTCCAAGCGGTGAACCTCGTAGCCACTTCCAGCTCCAAAAATCATGCGCATTCAGGCGGTTACAATCTCCTCTTAACAGCCAGTGGGGGGAAATTCCACATTCCTATGCCGGAGGACACGTTTGTCCGTAATGCAGCTGTTGACTTCCCCAGCAA
>JAZEWU010000024.1:7676465-7704997 GCA_036362915.1 Geotria australis | reverse complement strand
GGGGCGGGTGAGAGCGGCGCTACCGGCTGCACGCGTGGTCGGAGTAGAGGGAGACGCTGTCGAGCGACGGCTCGTGCCGCGTGTTGTGGTAGACGCAGCGGTCGCGCTGCAGCTCCACCGCCTGGCGCAGCAGCGTCTGTAGCCGGTGCGGGGGCAGCATGACGGAGGGCGGCAGGTACGCTAGCGACGCCAGCCGGGGGGGCAGCACACACGCGCGGGGAGGGCCGCGGTCAGCACCGTCGCGATCGCAGCGCGGCTCCCTCCACCTCCCGTGGGCGCCGGCGGACCGGGAGCTCGTCATTCACGTTGATTTCACCGTCAAACGGGAAATAAGCCGGTCGAGACAACGTGACTCGCAGGGTGGCGCAGTGGGTAACATCTGCGCCTCACAGAAAGGATGGCCTTGCCGGAAGCGGTTCGATTCCCGCCTCGGGCGCCTTTCAGTGTGGCGTTTGTGTGTTCTCCCCCTGCTCTGCGTGGGTTTCCTACCACAACTTAAAAAACACACCCATTAATGAATTGGCCGATAACATCATAATAAGTAGGACGAAGTGTTTGGCAATATATTGGTGCCGGCAAACCACCTGGCTGCCTCCTCCGCCTCTCTGTGGTTTTCTCACGCCTCTGATTCGTTCTCTCTTCTAATTAATACCATCAAAATTGAATGAATATGTGCGAGTTATAAATATGATTTCTTATTGTTATGAAAGTCTCATTGGCAGCAGTGTTGGAGCACAGCGACAGCATCTGCCTCAACAGCCATTGTTTTTAAATACGGACAATGAGCACAGGCCCAAAGGCCCAAAACACCAAGCAGCCAGCAACATCCACCACTGTCATTTGGCTCCAATTCATGTTGCGATCGCTTGCTCGCCATGTCACTTGGGAGAGCCGACTTGTCTGTGTGTGCTGCGTGTCTAAGCGGGTATTTCTGTGCGTACCCCTTCTTCTTCTTCTTTGCGATTCTTCGGAGCACGATGGTCAGCCTCTGGACATCGTTGTCTTTCAGCTCGGCCTCGAAGTGTTTGGTAGAATTCGCAGGCAATACCAAGTATTACCTGACAGGGATCGCGACGTGAACGCTTCTACCTTGACCCCCTGCGTACCCCTTATTGTACCTAGGCATGTACAGGGTGTTTATGTGTGGCTGTATTCCGCAGGCAAACCGTAGCGAGCTAGAACGGGACTGGCGCTCAGCTCCATAGTGGGATATAACGGGATGAGCGCCCAGCTCAACTCGCGAGTGAAACGCACGGCTGTGGGTCGCTGTCTCACTCTGCAGCTTCTCCAGGAGTTTGGAGCGGGAGGAGGAGCCCTTCCCTTCCCACGCCGCCTTCTCACGCAGCCCCGCCGCGTCGCTGCACATCATGTACCTGCGACCGCTCGCGCACACACATGCAAACACACACAGAGGCGTCCCGCGAGTAGCCTCTAACGGAATTCTGGGGCAGGTGCCGTTATTACGGCCGACACGGCACACGAGGGGGTGCGGCGGTCAACATCGTGAGGGGCCACCTTTGACTCTTCCCAGTGCTCACGTTAACCCACTGCACCGTGGACTTGTTTAAGGCTCAGTCCATCTAGGGCAGATCCAGAACCGGTTCAAATATTTCGCCACCGTCATTGGTTTTGAGTGGGAATTAAAGTCGGGTCACTGGGTTCGTAGCGCATCGCGCACATTCACATGAACAGACAAGCACGCGAAAACAAAAACGCAATTGGAAAATAGGGAGAGGTAAACACACACTTGTGAACCAGCCGACAAAGACAAAGATCCCCCGTATAGCCTTAACAGACTCGAGGGGCACGTGCCGTTAGTGAGCAGAGAACAGAAGGATACACGCCCTGCGTACACACATACAGCTTTACCAAAACATACACGCGTACATACAGACGCGTGCGCACAATGCGCACACACGTATGCTAACACGCACGCGCGCGCACACACCCCCAAGGAAACAATAACAATCACCGGCCCAGGGAGGCTGCACGCGCGCGGGCGAGACCACCACGTGTGCTGCCGGGACGGTTGAAGCACCGCCGGTGCTTCGCTAACGAGGCCGTTAATCAGCGAAGCAATCAGACGGCACAAATAAAACTGAGCCAGGAAATTAATGAGGCCGACGCCGGCTGCTTCAGCCCCCCTCCCGAACGCCAACCCAGCTCCATCAGATGGATCCTCGTGGCGTCACGACGCTCGCTACCGGCGGCAGCAGCAGCGGCACGGGAAGGGGATGCCGCCTAGGGGAGCGCATCGTCACGCGTCCCAACGTGTCGCCACACACCCACAAACGCACCCAAACGCCCTTCCAGGCACCCTCACGGTGCTGCACCAGTGCGGTCGGCGTGGGCGAAGCTTTGTGAGAGGACTAAAGGAGCGCGCGGCGAACGAACAGTGCCGGTAGCGTGGGGCAGATGGTGCCGGGAGCGGTCGGCGTTGCGACTTGGCCATCTGCGGCGCCGGCTCCCGGCTCTCGCGTGCGGCAGCTCTCGGAGCCCAGGAACGTGGCAGGCGTGCGACGGCGCTACATCGCGCATCATCTGGGCTGCTAAGGGCCACACTGATAACGGCAATGTCGCCTCTTGCGGCCGCTTTGGCTGAAGAATTCGAGCACATCTGGTCATTACGAACGAAATGATTCATACTGGCAGCGATTCGATGGACGCCCACGATTTGATTCGAGATTCAATCGCATTTCTCTCGTTCTCACCACTCTGTTTATGTTCCCGGTTTTTCCGTCTCGTTAGTTCAGATCTGCTCGTTCCTTTAGCCGATAACATCAGCGCCTCGCTTTCGCGAGGACTGAGCGATCGATTTCCCCGCACGCGAGTCAATGCGTGTACCGCGAGCTCAAGAATCGGATGTGATGGATGAGCCTCTGCGGCCGTGGTGACGCTCACGCACGCACAATGACCCGGGCAGAGCGGCCACCTGGGGGTCGCCGGCGTGGATGGGGGCCCCGTCACCATCCACAACGTTGGGCAATTCTGCTCTGAAGCTGGGCCATTACCCGAAATTACACCTATTGTTAATATTCCCTCTTTAGGCCAGTGAAATTGACAAATGCGTTGAGCTTTTATTAATTGTGCAGCGGTGTAGCTATGACCATACTTCACCTCGACAAAGTACGAGCATCACTAGCCTCCCGAGTGAAGTCAGAAAAATGGCCAAGAATTGAACTTGGGTCGCTGGGTTTACAGCACAGTGCTCTAACCAGTGTCACCGCTCCATCCCAGTCACCATCTTAGCGGAGCGGGCTTGTCCTGAAGCTGCGGTCGAGGTTTTACTCCCGGTCGTGAGTGGAGCTCTCGGCTACGCGCACAGCTGCTGCCGCCCTACGCCCACAGCACCCCAACGTCTCCCCCTTATGAAGCCTGTTTAGATCACACATGCACACTGCCGCAGTGGCGGTGACGAAAACTCAAGATTCAGCTGAGAATAAAAACTAAAAATAATCCTGCACAGGCAACGCAGGATGAATGTGAATTCGCTGGCACGTGCCGCCACCGCCGGCTAGGGGAGGTCGCCGTTTGTCATGCGGAGACGGAGAAAGGAGCGAGGGAATGAAATGAATAAATAAGGAAGAGCGAATAAATATTAACCAAGGAAACAGAGACAAACGGCTCCACCCGCACGCAGGGAGGGACTGGGGTGGGGGGGGGTGTGGAAGGAGGGAGGGAATGGCTGGCCGGGTGTGTGGGGGCGGAGCGGGAATGTGAGAGTGAGACTGCATTTTCCTGTTGAGCAGAATGACCCGCAGGTCAAACCGCAGCCCAAGTAATTGGTCTGGGTTAACGACCGTGCTGCCCCATCCCATCTCCCTTCACATCCACACGACTCATAGAGCCAGCGGACACTCGCTCACCTCACAGCAAGGGTCAGGGTCAGGCGGGCACTGGGGTCATACGGACAAGGTCAGACACTATCGGCGCAACCAAAAGCTCGGGTTACAACGACTCGACGGAGCCCACTGCGCCGCTATCACCTTTACCATTGATCCTGGAATCATCGTGGGAGGGAGGTGGCCACAATGGAGGGATGGCAACGGGTCCTGTGGGTCATCCCACATGGTGCGCTGTCGTGACACCGCAGCGTCACACGGCCCTCCCCCGCTCCCCGTCACCGCCGCCACTGACCGCAGCGCTCCGCGTGTTTATTCTCACACACGAGCTGCCCGGCGAACAGAATCGGCGAGTGGTCCGTGGAGGAGCTCCGATTAGAGCGGGGAGCAGCTTACACGGCACGCGCCGCTCTCTTCGTGGGGGGTGTGCGGTGGAGCGGTGCGGTGGAGCGGTGCGGTGGAGCGGTGCGGTGGAGCAGTGCGGTGGAGCGGTGCGGTGCGGTGGAGCGGTGCGGTGGAGCGGAGCGGTGGAGCGGTGCGGTGGAGCGGTGCGGTGGAGCGGTGCGGTGGAGCGGTGCGGTGGAGCGGTGCGTGTGCAATGCGCGCATCACCACGGCGTGGCGGCGCAGTGCGCGGAGCGGCGTGCGAACACCTGCAGAACCTAGAGCCACTGTTGTGGTGTACTGCAGTCTCTGCGACTGCGGTGTACTGCGGTCTCTGCGACGTGCGCCGTACGGTGTGTGCGTAACGCGGCGTAGTGTGCAGCGAGTTGTGCAGTGCAGTGCGGCGTATGGGGTTGTAGAGAGTGCGATTCGTGTGGCGCAGGTGTGTGCCCGTTGGCCGTGCACTGAGTGCGGTGCGTACCCGCTGAGCGCGTGGATGCGCTCCGTGTTGTACTTGAGCGGCGTGAGCTCGTGCCTGAGCACCTGCAGCGCCTCGAGCACGGCGCCGTCCTCCAGCCGCTCCAGGTACTTCTGCTCCAGCAGCAAGAAGCGCATGCGCTGCACCAGCACCGCGCGTCATCCGCAAAGCGCGTCACGTACCGCATCCAGCGCCGCACGCCGTGCCACGCACCACACGCCGTACCACACTTCACATGACACAGAGGTGAACGCGCATGAGGTCGCAGGTGAGCGTGCAGGGGAGTGGTAGCGCTCAGCCACTCACCAGCATGCCCCGCGCAGACCGCACCAGAGATTTCAGTTCATTGAGGTCGGCTTCTGCCTGCAGCACAGAGAGCGACAGCAGAGGCAGAACGGAGGGGACGTCAAGCACGCATTCTCAGGCACTCTCCAATACGCGTGGTCCCCGGGAGTATTCAATTATTGACAATACAGTAACCTTTTCCGAGCCACACAATGAGGTGACGCCACACGGCGCGTGACGTCACGAAAAGAGCCTTGAGACTCGGCGAGGCGTTCCTGGGTAACCGAGCGGAATGATAATAATAACAAGGAGCGATGCCGGCCCCCGGGGGGTGTGCGGGAGGTGAGAGCCGAGCGTTATCGGCAAGAAGCCACGGAGAAAAACCTCTCTCGTCCCGAACCCAGATTCCCAGTGCAGAGCGATGCCTGGCCAGTGCGTGGCGTCCAACTGGGACCATCTCCGAGTGTGGGTTTGGCTCGAGTGGCAAACGACTTCATGCGTACGAGAAGCTCTTCTCGCGCAAGGGGAGCTGCTGTGACTCACAGCCGAGGCTGTGCGGGGATAAACAAAATGTCTTGAGAGCCGCTTACAGCTACGATAAAAAAATATATATTAAATGAAAACAGCCCTGGCACTACCGGGAATATTTATGTACCGGCTGGGCTGGACAGGCGAGAGACAGCGAGCAAGAGACTGGGCTGGGGTCATGACTGGTTTATTGAGCCTAAATTTAGCCCACAGATGTCTCAGCGACTCGCCTACAGCAACAGCACGGAAATATAAAACAAACACTCGCCCTCCGTTACTAGAACGATGAAAAACAATAAACAGCCGCTCTGGGCTGCTGCAGCAGCTGGGCGTCGGTAATCGAGCCAGACCGGTAACCGAGCTCGCGAGCCGCATCGAGGGTCGCTGAAAATTCCTTTACAAAAACTCACGCAGCCATTTCATGGTCGCCTGCGTTTTGCCGAGCTCCACTCGCGGCACCTCCCTCTGCTGCTCCACGCGCCTCGCTCCGTGACACGGCACAGGAAGCCTCCGTCACAATCAACAAGCGGCTCGTTCGCTCCTCGCACTCGTGTGCTCGCCGAGGAAAGGGCGGCCGGCGGCTACAGCGGTCACCGCACGCGGGCACGTGTGAGCGCGCGTGTTAGTGTATGTATTTGGCTGCGTGTTAGTAAATCATCTCCAGTCAGGCAGCCCGTGACAACTGGGTCTGTCCCTTGACTTCCTGTCAGCGAGATATTGACAGTCTGCGTGGCCTCAAGGTGCACCTGGCCTGGCACAGGCACCGTGGTGATGTACGAGTGTGCCGTGTGTATGCTGATCTGTATACACGGGTGTGAGTGTGCCGTGCGTATGCTGTAAGCCGTGTGTAAGCGCGTCACCTTCTCCCAGTCACCGTCCATCACGTGGCTGCGGAAGCGCGCGGCGGTCGGGTGCTCCAGACGGCAGCCGGCCTCCTGCATGAGCAGATCCACGGTTTGGCTGGGGACACGGCAGAGTGAACACTTAGTCACCCTCTCGCCAAACTCACCCACCGCACCACAAACAGGGAGGGCATCAGGGTGGTGCAGTTGCAACACTTGTGTCTCACAGCACGATGGACCTGGGTACACAATTCATGACTTTGGCACCTTTCTGCCGTGTGTATTTTGTGTTTTTTTCCCCCTGTTGTGCAAAGTGTGTGTGGAGTTAGTTCTGCGTGAGTTTTTCCCGCTTCTCTGGTTTCTTCCAATAACGAAACACATACAATGTAATTGGTGTTGGTGAAACATCACATGACAAGATACTCCTGAAAAAGTCTTCAGGGTCAGTGCGACTTTCCTGGGTAACTAATTCTATTATTCTTATTATATATTCGCCACACGATCTTCACTCACTACACGCCACACTCATAATTACCACTCATGGTCACCCCACTCACTGGCCACAATCCCCCGCCACCGTGCTCACACTCACCACCATGCCACTCACTACTTTGGTGACCCAGATCACTTTTACAAATGAGACTTGTCGTGGTCTATTGAGTTCTTATCTATTTAAGCAAAATCAGCCTGAGGCGTGAATTACTCATCGAAATAGCAGTCTTACCCAACTCGCCACTATGGCACTCGCCAGAGTCGTCGGCATCCCACGAGCCCCTGGGACCCCCCTGGCCTGTCGCACCCTGACCCCGACTCGAACCTGTTTGGCTTCATGTCCCCATCTGGCCCAAGGTATCCGGCTTCCACTCAGCGGTTACGCGCGATTCTCAATTAATTAATTAGTTGAGTCAATTTCAAGGCCGTGACCACCGTCTGTGCGCAACACCCCCCCCCGCCACCCGTCCCAGCTCCCCGCCAGCTCCCCGCCCAGATCGCACAATGAGTGGAAACCAGACTCGAGGTCTCAAGGTGGGGCCCTATCGCCCCGATTAGGGTGGCGGCTCAGAGAATCAGACGTCACAGACGGGACGGCTTCAACCACCTCTCCTCCCCACTCCCATTCTGGGGTTCAATTTGGTCGAGGTGGGTGGTGATGCAGCCACGGACACCAAAGGTGGGGGGGTGGATTGAGTTTAGAGAAGGAGTGGTCATTCAGAACGCCGAGATCTGATCCCTTAGCCGCTCATAATTGGGCAATTGCCACCCATGTGCGTCATGCCGCGGAACATAGACACACAGATTTAAGCAGGTGTTAACACGACACACAGAGCCACACACAGGTAGTACACAGGCGTAGTGCAAATACGAAGCTCCCCAATACAGTCGAGACAGGCTGTTGGGGCAAGAGCTCTTCGTTAGCATCCGTGAAGGTCGGTTCTGCGTACGTGGAGGTGGTGTGGCCAACACCGTGCTGCATGTGTGTCGACGTTCACACACCAAACTAGCTACTCATATAAGAATGAGTCGACTTAGGGGCGGCCCAGGAAGGGATCATATATCACTCGCCACCGACGGGATTTAAATACAGGTGACCTGGTTCTTAGCGCAGTGAGATTATCACTGTCCCACCGCTCCCCAGCCCAAACAGGCACACACAGGTGTACAGGAAGAATACAGCGACACACATACATGTAAACACAAGTGCACGAATGTACCCCCAGATGTCCACACAAGTACAGACACGCAGTCGTACCCCCAAGTACAGACAGATACCAGAAATTACATGCAGCACATTCACAGAAGGAGCGTTAACCAGACTCAAGGTGGGATTTACTTGCCCAGATTATGGTGTTGGCTGTTTATTGCTGGGCACTTGGCATTTTGGGCCCTTGCTCATGAACCCTGATAAATAACCACATGGAGACACACGCGCACACGTGTACACGTCGGTATGCCCCAGCTTGCGGGGAACCCGTGCCAATAGAGCCGTGTCTCATGTTGCCTTAACCGGGTTGTTTTCCATCTCACAGTGAATTAAAAACGTAACTACTCCCACTACTGGTGCCGGTACTACTTTATGCTTTGGGAGGCTGTGGAGCGAGACGCGGGAGCTTGGCACCACAGACACACTAATAATAATTATAATTTTACATTTATAACGCGTAGATATTCAGTCAATGTCGAAAATATTCAGAGGGACTGTAATCCGGGTCTGGGCAGAGACCGCACACAACTGAGGGCACGATCAACTCCGCTGACACTCACAGGGTTAGCACTCCTTTGCAGGTGCCCACTGGGTTTAGCCAAAGATGTTCTTGTAAACAATGTTTGTGATTATGAACAAATCGCCTGATCTCGATAGATCTTGGGAGCTTCTTCTTCTTTGCGATTCTTCGAAGCACGATGGTCAGCCTCTGGACATCGTTGTCTTTCAGCTCGGCCTCGAAGTGTTTGGTAGAATTCGCAGGCAATACCAAGTATTACCTGACAGGGATCGCGACGTGAACGCTTCTATCTTGGAAGCTGAGTGGGGTTGAGCTTGGACAGTGTCTGGATAATTGGGCGACCGACCGCCCGGGCAAAAAGCAGGTGTTATATGTTGCTGTGGGGCTGCATTGTGGGCAGCAGTGGGCAGAAGACAAAAGTCAATTGTTATACTGTACTGTACATTTATGCTCTCCGCCTTCCCCAATCTACGTTGACCAACACGGTGACATATGGTCCAAACGATACCATGAAGCCCTCATCTAGCAGTGGCACGACCAGAGGAGTGATATATGTACATGTCCTCGAACGGTGTTAACAAAGATCGCCCGCATAGCCTTAACACAAAGGCCAACACGGTACACGAGATGTGTGACCAGCACCACAATCGACTGCCTCCGTCTCCCTAGTGGCGACCTTTACACGTCGCACCAGGTACTGCTTTGATGCTCAGTCGACCTAGGGGGAAGCCAATGACCGGTTTAGAAAATCGTCACTGGTGTTGGCCGTGAGCGGGTATCGAACTCGGGTCGCCGGGCTCGTAGCGCAGCGCGCTAACCGCGACACCACCGCTCCCCACACAGCGTTAACAACACACAGTGTTTACACGAACGCAGGACTCCACACACAAAGTGTTTACGCTGAGATGTACGTGGACACAACGTTAATAACTGACTGCCCGCGAAAGCGCAGGCCAATGTCTACACAGCTCATTGCACGTCACGGCGCCCGGGGGAACTTAGACTTCACGCACCAAGCTTGGCACCGGTACCTTGGTGTGTTCACTGCCACTTAGTCGTGAATGACTGACAATGATGCCGCTGCTGTTGTTGTTGTTGTCATGCACTCACTGCACGCGTCACTGTTACATAATCAACAGCGTTACCAGAGGAGCAAACATAAACATTGCCAGCATAATCCGCAACATCTTCATCCGACGTCATCTCAACCGTGACTGCATCGCGGGCCCTGTAGGGTGTTTTGTGGAGTTGGAGTCCGGTACAGGGCGAGTGAGACACGGCTTGCGTGGGGTGGTGATGATGATGATACATCCCCACGGCCTTTAATTAGACTCGCGCATGTGACATGATGGGCTGTTTACAGCTGAGAGCGCTAGGCCAACTCACCACAGCGCTCACATTCACCACAACAACCCTCGCACCCTCACCACGATACACATCCGCATTCCGACACTCACCACCTCACAATGACCCCGACACCCACCACGCCACTCACCCTCACATTCCCCACGACCCTCACAACCTCCTCAAATGACCCCAGCACTCACCACGCGCACACTCACTACAACCTCACCCTCATAACCTCCAAATTACCATTATACTCATCCTCACCAGGACAATCACTCAGGAAAGTGCAACCTACTTTATTTAGTTACATTCAAATTTGTGTTAAATCATTGTTAAATACATTTAAATGTGTTTAAACATTCTGTTGCATGTTAAGTGCCTTGGTGTAACCCAGGTCTTGCAAAATAGGCCATGTATCATGTGTCTCAATGGGCCTGTGTTTAATCTGTTGGTTTAATAAAGGATGTTACTAACCTCACCATGACCTTTACTCACCACGACCTTCACCCTCACTACGTCCCTCAGCATTACACTGCTGTTAGCGAGCACATGAAAGCCAGCACGGCAAATGAGGGGGTGGGTGACCAGCATCACGCCCAGCCGCCTTTGTCTCCCTAGTGGCCATCTTTATACACTGCACAAGGCACTCATTTAAGGATGATTCGACCTAGGCGAGGACCAGGACCGGTTCAGAAAAACGTCACTGGTGTTGGCCGTGAGCGAAATTTGAACTCGGGTCGCAGGGTTCGTCGCACCACCACGACCCCTCACTACGTCCCTCACACTCCCCACGACACCCGGACTCGCAATCGCACACACTCATCCGTCGCCTCACCACGACCCGAACCCTCACCACGACACACGCTCACCATGATCATCCCTTGAGCATCATTCTCACCACGACTCCGTCCGCCACCCTCACCACAACGCTCCCCGCGAGCGGAGCACACACACCATCTCTCTGAGCCTCTCTCCGTTCCTCACCCCTCTTACGCACCACATGGCGTATGCTGGGCTTTTGTTGCTACGACGTCTCACCCGCAACACAACGACCCTCACTGGAGCCAATCCGCTTTGCATTTCATGCTCATAAACAAGGGTGAGTGGTGAGGTGGCGGGGTGAGTGGTTTAGACCCTGGCTATCAGGGTCATTGCCAGGCTGGCCGGTGAGATGTCTGGCTGCGTGACGCGGTATTGAGGTGGGTGGTCGGGCCACGACGTCAGTAGTGACAGTTCCTCTGCTCGTGGACAAGTGGTGACGTGTTGGGGCGAGTAGTGAGTTATCGGGATAAGTAGCGAAGTATCAGGGTGAGGAGCGGTGAGGTCTCCTGCCGTCGGGGAGGGAGCCCGGCGCCGCTCACCTGAGGCCCAGGCCGTGGAGGTACTGGCCTATGACGCGCACCACATCCTGCTCGGTCTGGGAGAGCGACAGCCGCTTCTTCTTGGTCGCCGCCTCGTCCTTGGGCAGCCCATTCGCGATGAGGCCTCCGCCGCCGGCCTCGCCGTTCTGCAACGGCGCCGCCTCGGGCGCGCCGTTCGCCTGCATCGCGGCCTCCCCCGGCCCCCTAGCTCCCCTCGCTCTTCTTCTCCGCGGGCCCCGGGGTAACCCCCCCCCCCCGGCTCCTCTCGCCGCCCTCGCCGCTCACCGAGACTCCTGCTGCCTCGAGTTCGCGACCAGGGGCCGTTCCGATGAGAGCCCGCGATGCGGTCAGCTGGTCTGCTTCGGCAGCGGAAGCGTAGCTCGTCTGGCACGGCTCGATGGGAAGGCAGATGGGGTTCGGCACAAGGGTGATGTCGGGTCCGAAGTCGGCCCGTGTGAGCCGTGTGTGCCGGCTGCGCGACTCCCCGGCTCCGTCCGCCTCGTTACTCGAAGCCTCCTCCTGCTCCGCTCGCTCGGCTTTTGTGTTTGCCGAGTGACGTCATCACAACACGGCTCGCTCGCGCGCGGCACGCCGGGACCGCGCCGCAACGTCCGGCCGCCGGGCAGGAAGTAAACACGAGCACGTGGCCTGCGGCGTGGACGGGCGGGGTGGGGGGCACGTAGAGAGGTGAGGTGGGCATGCGGAGGAGCGACGCTCACAACAGCGAGCCGAGCGCCGAGCGGCCAAAGCACAGCAAGTTGGCACAGTAGGGAGCTCAGGTGGAGCATCTGCCGGTCATCTCAGTCTGGCAGCCCATGACACCTGGGTCTGTCCTGTGACCTCCTGTCGACGAGCCTTCGACACTTCACGTGGCCTCAAGGTGCATGTGGCCTGGCACAGGCGACGTGGTGACGTCACCGCCACTTAGTGGCGAAAGACGGTTGTTATGTGTTATGTATGTATATGGTGGGCATGCGAAGGGATGTGTGGGTTACATGTGGACTGGCAGGAAGGGGGGCATGCGGAGAAATGAGGGGGGGCATGTTGAAATGCAAGCTGGGGGCACGTAAAGGGCCTTTAAGTGTGAATCTTAGTGCAGTGCCGTTAACAGAGAAGCGTGGAGCTAACGTCGCGCCTGAAACACAGGCCAATGTTTCGGAGCAAGGGCCCTTGGTCAGTCATGGCTGTGGAGAGAGCTCCAGACTCTTACGGGCTATTCGTGGCTTGTCATCCGTAATGTCGGAGTGTAGTATTTTTAACACTGACTCATAACGGCAAAAGGAGGTTCCGAGAAATCATGAAAATAGTCCCCGTGGAAGTGGCCACCACAACAAGTCCGTGATGTTGGGCGTCGCTCCGCCTCGTATCCAGTCCACTTCTCTGGCCTCATTTGCAGTATAGTATATACCTCATACGCCTGTTAATTTAATATAACTGTTTAAAATTGACGCTTGTGTTCACTTTGTGTGTGTGTGGGTAGATGGATGGGTAAGGCGGTAGAAAAATATGTAACTTGAATACAGATTATATTCTAACAGCCTTTTTTAATGTTTTCCCTTTTAATACTCAAGCTTGTATGTATTTGCACATAATCGGTTTGCACAAGGTTGAGAGAACAGGAACAAATAATCTCACTGCCATGTATCGTATGTGTGTGATCAATAAACTTGACTTTATACTGCGCCCGTAACGTGCAAAAGACGGCGCAGTTTTTGTTTATCCTGAGGGGCGGCAAATCGAAGTGTCTCTGTGCGGTACAAGCCAGCGTCTGAGCACCGGTATACGAGTGGACATTCGTCTGCTTCGAGACGTCGTTCTCACTGTTGCGGTTATAATTAGATGTAGTGGGGGCCTTGAAATATTAATCGGTGATGAATAAACATATGTGGCGACTTTAACATTGGGAGAGTCCACATGAGTGGTCTTTGTTAGGCAACTGTATTGTTCCAGCAACACAACTCGTAGGAAGCTGTCATTCCAAGCAAGCCCCGTGTTCGCGTCCTCCCTCCCTCCCCACCAACCCTGGCCGCTGTCGCCACCTGTCCCCTCTTCCTTGTCTATCTTTCCAG
Organism: Geotria australis; assembly: GCA_036362915.1. Classification (NCBI taxonomy): domain Eukaryota; kingdom Metazoa; phylum Chordata; class Hyperoartia; order Petromyzontiformes; family Geotriidae; genus Geotria; species Geotria australis. Next base: position 7,691,640 of record JAZEWU010000024.1, on the reverse strand, counting down.
ACATCTCTCCAAGTCGTCAGCCATTGCCATGCTCTCTCCCTGTTTGGCCGTCTCCGCATCAACTAAGACCTGAAGAATGCCGCTGCCGACAGCTCAAGTTCCGATCTCCCTGTTGTCACCATCCTAGAAACTGGCGAGCCGAGCGGAACAACGCGGACGTGCAGAATAACACCTTCAGTAGAGACCCTCGCATCCAAACTCCTGCCTTTGACCTTCCGCCTCTAAGACACCGGTGGAACATCAACCGAATCAGAATATTAATAGCATTTATAGAGTGCCTTTCACCCGAGGGTCACAAAGCGCTGCACAAGGCTGGAGAGACGGCATGCCAATAACAGAACATCGACAGGGCGACGCGCACATCTCCATGAATGGAAAAATAAAGACACAAGCTACTGTTAAAGAAATGCTAAAGACTGGCCACGCAACCCAAACTATGAAGTACCTGGTAAACCACTTTACAGTAATGCGCGCTCCTTAAACGGAAAAGGAGCAACAACACAACTCGATGCTTTCGGCATCTCGGTCCCGAACGTATTGCTGCCATCACGCGAGGGGAGAGTAACGGATGTGTCGTGTTACACACACGAAACGATTACGTTAACGTCAACACGGACGATACCATTGGTATCGTGGATATATTGTATTGTATGGCAGAATCCCTACAGTGGGCACTGGGAGCAACAGATACCTTTAGCGGCTTCTGTCTGATCACGCGGCTTCTGTCTGAGCGGGAGGCTTCTGTCTGACATCAAACAGAGGCGATGCCGGCTCAACTGGGCGGCACTGCGCATGCGCGGCTGGTGTCCCGTCCGTCAAGATGGCGTTCACGTTCGCCGCCTTCTGCTACATGCTGGCGCTCCTGCTCACGGCGGCGCTCATCTTCTTCGCCATCTGGCATGTGAGTGTCGCGGCGCCCCGCGACCCCCCTCCCCAAGCCGGTGCCGCTCGACCGCGCCACGGGGCCTCGGCGCCGGCCCGCGCGTCGTGGGTTTGCTGTGGCGCTGGTCTTAAGCCCCGGATTTCCCAACGCGGATGGGCGCCGCTCCGCCGCGCCGCGAGACGCCATTGGCTGAGCGCGCACGTGTCCTCGCGAGGCACCGCGCGTTTGGCTGGCGCTGCCGGCCATGGCCAATGGCGAGCCGGATTGAGGGCCCGGTGCGAGTCCAGTGTAGGGAATGTAGAGGCCGTGCCCCGCGCGAAGACACGGAAAAATATGGAGACGGGGAGACATTGGGATACGGCGACACAGACTTGAGCCGCCATTCTCATCTGGTGGGTCGCGACCCATCAGTGGGCCGCGAGCGCCACCTAGTGGGCCGTGGAGACCAGACCCAAGTGAGCCTTAAGGTGCAATCGATTGAGAACTAGGATACATTGGGATACGGGGATGCAGACAAGGGGACAGAATAACTGGAACATAGGCACCCAGCGTTTAGTTGTATAATGAATCCGCTAAGGCAGGAGCTCCCATTTCACACCCGGATACAGCAGCCATTCCACTGACATTGCCAGTCAGAACACTGTCGCGACACTTGTAGCTCCTGTGTGAACTCTGCCGAAATTACCAACACCCCGAGTCCCACCTCGGTAGTCTCCTCTCACACCGCCGCTGGAGCAGTGACACCTGTTGTCGTTGTCTTCGCAGATCATCGCCTTCGATGAACTCAAGACGGACTACAAGAACCCCATAGACCAATGCAACACGCTCAATCCGGTAAGACGCTCAAGTCGCTGGCGTACGTCTGAATGGAGAGCAAACTACACGTCTGTGTTCGGATGATTGCTTCATCGCATTCATTGGCAATGTGGGAGTTGGCACGGTTCGACTGTGCGATGAGATCCCCTAGTTGGATGCCATGGCGGGCAGACACGGGATCGCGGTTACAACATTAATACAGCGGTGGCAACGTAACGATACAGAGGAGGAGACTAGAGGGAACAGCGGGCACAATAACGAAAGCCACTCAAGGCAAGAAGAGAAATGCAACGGAACGAACCGAAGCCACAGGGTTAAAGGTATTGAGGAGAGACTTGAAGGCAGAGAGAAGGCCAGGTGGAGTTGCCCAGGGAGGGAGTTTCCACAGGGCAGAACGTAGCGGCTAAACGAGCAGCCACCAATAAAGTAACGAAGGAAGAGGCCAGAGTCCACGGAGCGGCCCAGACGTGAGGTGGAGGTCGCAGAGGTATGGAGGTGGGGCAAGGCCGTGGATGGATTTGAATGCAAGGGTAAGACCGTGAAGGTCCTTGTGACGAGGGTCTCGGCGAATGGTAACGAGGTGTGTGCGCGCGCGCCCCCTTTCAGCTGGTGCTGCCCGAGTATTTCATCCACGCGCTCTTCTGCGTCATGTTCCTGTGCGCCACCGAATGGCTGACGCTGGTCCTCAACCTGCCGCTCTTCTCCTACCACATCTGGAGGTACGCGCCCCCCCCTCCCCCCCCGGGGTCCTCCGTGGCTCAACTCGCATTCCCTCCCAGCACCGGGGAAAGATTTCGGGTTGCATTTTCTTTCTTCGCTTGTACACGTGCACCTGGACTGTTAAGCATAACTGGGAAGTTTTGTTAACGAGAACCAGAAAGTCAAGGTCAGGCGCGCGACCATAGAGAGCACTGTGGTGACATTCTGCTGCTGTGACCTGTTAAAATGCGAGTGACGAGAGTGATGACGACGTTGTGAGGGCCACAGCCTCACAACATACGGTGTCTACAAATCTCATTTCGTTTTCATATTGTCTGTAACACGACTGACATCAATTGAAACCCTAGCACTCCTCACTTGCCCCTACCAATGAATCTCCACACGGTATCAGCCTTTATATCATTGTGGCGTTCTGACAATATGCTGTTATAAATGAGCCTGTTGATGTTGTCTAACGGCTCCTGGTTGATGGCTGCCGGTGACAGGTACCTGCACCGGCCGGTGATGAGCGTGCCAGGCCTCTATGACCCCACCACCATCATGAACGCTGATGTGTTGGCCTACTGTCAGAAGGAGGGTTGGTGCAAGCTTGCCTTCTACCTGCTCTCCTTCTTCTACTACCTGTACAGGTGTGGTCCCTCCACCAAGCACCCCTCACCCTGTGTCACGAATGTGTGCGGTTGGTGTGGTAAGGGTATGTGGTTGGTCATGTGTGTGGTTTGTAAGAGGAGCTGTGTGCTTGGTAAAAAACAAATGTGCATTTAGTATGGTATTTTGATGATGTTGAGGTCTACCTTGTTAAGTGTTGTGCGGCAGATGCAAGTTTTCATCCGTGCTCTATCTTTCCAGCATGATCTACGTGCTGGTGAGCTACTAGCGTGAAGTCCAGCTCCACGCCCGGCCTCGAGAGATGCAGCACAGGGGGCACTCACTACAGCGAATGCATGCAGACTGCCTACACGTGCCTAACCTGTACACACAGCTCAGGTGCATACTCAACCTCACACAAACAACATGGCACGTGCGCACACATTTCTACGGACAGAGCGCGTTCACAGGCACCCTTGCACACTCACTCCCGCAACCTGCCCTCACATTCCGCAGACTGTCGATATTCACTCCGTTGTCCAGAGGCCATTTACGTTTTACCTTTTTACGCAAACCTGTTCGCGAAGGCACACCCATTAACGTACGAAAACACCAGGCAGATTGTTTGTCGAGGTTAATTAAAATATGCCAGTCAGACATAGTCGGGATACGGTTTGCTTAATTAACGGCGATTGTCTGGGATGTGTCACACCGGTGATTGCCCCTAATCAGACGGCGTCTCTGTCTCTGTTAGTTTCAGGGTGGGAGGAGAGGGGGATCCGGGTAAGGAAAGGTGACACTGGCAGCAGTAGCGGCATTAGGACTCCTCGAATGAAGCCACGGGCTGTCCCATAACCGCACTGCAGCTCATGGCTTTACGGGGTCTGCGTTGGAGAGAGGGGGCCAGGGAGCTTATGAATCGGTTTACCAAGAACGTGTGGACTAAGAGACCCCTGTTATTAGTTATTGTTGTTTTTCTTTCAATTGTCAGCCAGTCATTTGCGCAACAGAAAAAAAAATCACGTACGTGTCGGTTATGTGAGCTCCCCCAATTGCAGGCAGAGTGTGATGAAATCTGCCAGCTGTGGCTAGGGCAGCGACGAGGTGCGGAATGAGCGTAGGGATCAAACTCTGCTTGGCTGCTCCTGTTGCCTCAGAGCCCCCACCCTCTATAGGAAGGTCTGACGGAGTGTGTGCTGCCTTTGAGGTGGTGATACAGCTGGGGAGGTGCTGTGTTTGTCGGTTAAGCGTGCGTTTCCCCATGACCTGTGTGCTTTGACCCCAACGAATTAATTTTTTGTTTTGGAGTAAATGTGTATGATTGCATGCCAATAAAACTCACACTGTTTGATAAGCTGCGTAATCCTGTTGACGCTGTCACCAGGTACGGTTCACCACAAGGTGATCGAACTCCCCTTGCCCAGCACCAGCCTTCGTCTCGATTGCAGCCACAAGCTCATATGAAAGGCAGTCATGCTTAGGATGTTTCTCCTACGATTCAATTCAGTTGTTTTCAGTTGGCTAAAGAATTTTTAAAATGTGGTCTGGTTTCACTCGGAGAAACATGCCTAACATGGGTGGTGGAGCAACATCCAATGTCGGCCTAAGGCCCGTTCCCTTATTTACCAAGCAGCTCGGTGATCATTCGGCCAAATGGAAATCCACCGCAAACACGCACACAGTCGTTCATTCACACCTCGTGAGCGTTTACCATTTAATCTCAGACCAAATTAGTTTTCCTGCAACATTTATTCCAGTGAGAAAAGCCAGCGGTGAGTTCCGCTCCCTAACGTCATGAATACAAAATGGGCTCAGGGAAAGCATCGAGAAGCTGCCTTCACGTACATCTGTTGGCCCAGGAGAAATCAAACCAGCCATGCTGCCAACCTTTAACCCCGGCTGCACCTGACACTCTGACCCTGGCAGCACCAACAACGACTAGTCCATGCCAATCAGTGAGCACAGCGCTCAGGGATGGCTTGAGCACCTGTAAAGCTTTTGGTCCCGTAAGGGTAAAAAGTTAGAAAACGTGCAGCAAGTTAGAGGTGCGTTTGAATGGATAGAGACGACAGACGGGCTATTGCAGAAGGTGGGGTCCGGCACGAGGCCTCTGTGGGAGGGGACATTAGGCCCTGCCCTCCCAGCCACCTCCCCTCGATCAGCGGAAGAAGCACAACTTCTCCTGGAGCCATTCCTCTGTCAGCTCCTCTGTGTTGCGGATCTCAAATACCTGCAGGCACGCACGCGCACACACACAAACCTATCGTAGCCTCCACATGACTCATCCACATGGCCCACCCCTGCTCTGGGGCCCTAACCCCCCACTGAGGGTCCCTCTGGGCAGATACCTTAGAAAGCTGCGCTTTCTGCACCAGCTTGTTCTTGCTGCCAGCGTACATCATCTGCTGCTCTGGGTTGCACCCTGCACGCACGCACGGCAGCACAGACGTGTGTTGTCGGGTGTCTGGCCGTACGTATTGGTGGTGTACTATGTTTTGGTGTGTCCGTATACAGACTGTGTGCAGCAGTGAGGGTGTTCGTGCGCAGTAGGTGTTCTGCTATGTAAATAGCGCGTGCAGTGTGTTCCATTGTGCACACTGCGTGTGTATCGGTGTCCCACTGTGTGTGGTGTGGCTCTGTGCGGTGTGTGGTTGGGTGACCTGTTCTGCGACTTATGTCGAGCTGGGTGTTGGTGTGTGTGAGCTCTGTCTTGGTGTGAGACACCAACACACGGCCACTCGCAGCTCACACCAAAGATCTTTGTCTTTGTCTTTGGTGTGAGCTGCGAGTGGCCGTGTGTTGGTGTCTCCCGCTGTGAATCTCGTGTCTGGCGGTCTGCGGTCTGCTGAGCTGTGTTCTCTGTGTATGTGGCTGCGTGGGGTCGGCTGTGCTCACCCTGGGGGCTGATGAAGATGAAGCACAGTGGGTAAGACACGCGCCCGTCATCGTGCTGGTACTTGTAGCTGTAGAGAAGGTATGTGCCGCCACACAGTCAAGGATGATTCCTCCGTCAGCGTCGCCAGCGAAATGAAACCGGGGTTTCGATTAGCAGCAGCCCTGCACCGCTGTGCCAGTGAGTGAACGAGCGAGTGAGCACGTGGGTGAGAGAGAATGGGAGAGTGTGAGATAGTATGGGCGGGTGAGCAAGTGTGGGTAAGGGAGTGCGTAGGTGGATGTGAGGGAGTGCTGGTGCGAGTGGGTGGGTGCAAGTGTACATGAATGGGACGGTGTGGATGTGAGTGTGCAAGCGTGTGCATGTATAAGTATGAGTGGGTGTGTGAGCACGTCTCCTGTGGAGAGTTGTGTTTCACTGGTTTAGGCACTGCATTAAGAACCCAGCAACCTAAGTGCAATGCCTGGAAACAGGTAACACCAGTGGCAAATTATAGCAAAACAATTCTTGTAGCCCCCCCCCTAATTTGACGCAGGCTTAACAACTGTAAACATTTGCACGGGAGAGACAGAGGCGAATGGGTGCTGGTCACATCACCCCCGTCCAGGCCATGCTGGCCTTACTAGGTGCCAGCTAACAGCCCGTAACCCAGCAGGCTGCGAGGCTGTGTGTGCCCTGGAAGAAGGATATCGAGGTTGCCGCTCTGGCAACTCCTCCCTCAGGTCTTCAGGCGAGATGTCCTGCAGACAGTGCAGCAGAGGAGAGGCTGTGAACCCCCTCCGCAGCGAGTACCCGTCCAGGTATGACGACGCGATCACAGGGGTGAGTGAGGGGGGGGTGTTGCAGACACAACGCGGGCCACGTCACTCACCTCGTGCTCCTCGTCCAGCACCACGAGCCTCCGTTCTTTGTCAATCTTCACTGGAACAAATCAACGCGAGTCATCGTCACCCGCCAATCAACACACCTTGCTACCATCCATCCGCTCTCGGTAAGGAATTGATACACCTCGTTGTAATCTACTCAATCGTCAACTCGCATATGTGCTCGCACCGCTAACGAGTGCTAAAACAGCGACATCACGTCGCTGCTGCCGTGAGCAGTAACAGAAAGACGGTGCGAAGCCGCGTGGAGTTCGATGGATGCGGGGTCGGGCCATGGTCTCCCGAGATCCCCGGGTGGTGGGGAGGGTGCCCGGCCACTAATGACCTCGCTTGACTGCGCTCGTTTGTCAATGGATTTGCTGTCGCGGAGACGGCGTTAGAGTCTAACAGCCGCCGGCGGCCATCCTTTCACAACCGCTCGTCGCTCTCCATCATCCGACCGTCGCGTTACCGTAAGCGTGCGTTACCGCCACGCGGGCCGCGGCCCCAACAGGTTACCGCTCCGCCGAGTTACCGCCAGCACCGGCACCCAGCCGGTGGCATCACCTCCAGCCGGTAGCAGCACCCATCAATCATAACACAACACCCCTCTCGATCGTCGTACAGCAGGAAGGCAGCAGCCACGTGGATCCGACACGAGGGAGATAAATGAGCAGGCAGAAATACAGAATGGTAGACAGACAAGGGAGATGACCAAGCAGTCAACAGGAACGATACATGGGCAGACAGAACGACACGCGCCACGCAGACCGCCTAGATTCACAGTAAAGCAGTAGTAGCGATGCTCGGGCCGCGAGGGAGGGGATGGGTGAGGCACGTACTGATGATGGCTCCATTGGTGGTTTCCTTACGGAAACGGAACTTCTGGATTTTTCCCTCCAGCTCGGGGTCCACGTCGCAGACAACCAAGGATTCAGCCTGCACACATTTACATACGCTGTCACGCACATCTACACATGGACGCAAAGATCCATGTGTAGCCTTTAACAGACTTTGGGCAAGTGCCGTTTGGACGCATTTGTCTCCCCAGTCGCAATGTTTACAAATTGCACCAGCTATTAATTTAAGGCTGATTCGACCTAAGGGAGGCCCTGGATCAGATATTCATCACCGATATTTATCGTGAGCGGAAATTTAACTCGGGTCGCCGGGTTTGCGGCGCGGTGCACTAACCACGCCACTACCGCTCCCCAATACAGATACACACAGGGACACGTTGTAAGTCATACAAATACACGAGTATATGTATACAGCCGGCATTCGCCATTCAGGGACAGTGACGGCACCACGGCGTCTGTTCCAAGCTAGGTGCACTCTGAGGCTGTCATGTAACGGGAGGCATGTGACGGGAGGCTCATTGCCGGCAGGTCACTGGACTCCAGGTGTTTATGAGCTGACCACGGTCAGCTCATAAACACCTGGCAGATGCACCAACACTTCGCCCCATGCCATGTACGTACACAGGTGCACACCGTACAAACTTTAACAGACTTGGGACAGGTTAGCGAGCAGTTAATACACGGTATATACACACAGGTATACAAATATACACAGAGATGCCGCGCGTAGAATTGGTGAGGCTGTCGGGGAAAGTGGCCAATCTAAACAGGGCGGAGCGGCGCACAGGGTGGGGTCGTGAGGCCAGCACCACGCCCGGCTGCCTTTGTATCCCGATGCCCCTCACGTGGCCGAGCAAGGTGCACCGGTGCTGATGTTTACGCAAAGGCCCTGCAACTCATTAACATGTGACTGACGGTGGCCCTAGCCGGCTGTTTAAGAACACGGCCGGCTAGGGCCGCTCCTAGCCCATCGCCTCACGACTCCCCGGCTCGCCATCACACACCGCCCCCCATGCGGGGGACCACACCCGCCCCTCACACGGCGGCCGGCCGAGCGACCAGCGGTCGCCTCCACACAGAGGGGAGGCGACCACCGGCCTCAGTGCCCATCCCGTGCCGCGCGATAAGTACCGTACCGCGCAATACTACGAACACATTTAGGGGGCCCCCGCCACCGTAGCCCCCCTCACTACCGGGGCCCCCCACACTGCACCCCCACCCCCCGTTGCTGTTATACCCAACACGATAGCCGTGTGGTCCCATCACAGCACCCGACGGGGCGCTGGATTAACTTAAGCAATGTGGAGCCCGCTCCGTTGAGATCCCTTGGGCCCCACCCGACGCCCCTCACCATCACAAGCCTGGCGCCGCCGCTTCCTCCAGACTCCTCATGACCCAGTGCGCCTGCGCGCCGCCTTCGCCAGTGATCCGAGGTGCGCTCTCATTGGCTGCTCTCGAAACCACCTGGACCCAATCAGCGCGCGGTCACGCGGAGTAACGGGGCCGCGCGGGCGGGGGACGTCGCCTGTGCGTGCTGGGTGTGACGTCAGCACGCACAACGTAACACGGCAGCCCCTCCCCAGGGGGAGGCGGGGTCTCCGCCGGCCGGGGGGGAGACCCCGCCTCCCCCCGGTAGTGGAGGAGAGCCGGCGCGGTGCACGCTGGGACTCTCTCGCACGTGGACGCCGAACCCAGCAGCTGCTCCACGTGTTCGCTCCCGCTCCGCAATGGCCGACGCTAAAAACATGAGTTTTCTTTTCGGTAAGTGGCTCCCCGGGCCCCTACTGTGGGGGCCCCTGTGCCGACGGTGTGTCTCCGTGTGTGTATCCGTGTGTGGCATGCTACATGGGTCTCCGCAAGCCCGCGTCAGCCTCTAAATTATTGCCTGATGCGGTCTGTAAAACGGCTCCACTCTAAGGAGGTAAATGCGGCGGAGGGTGGTGCTGGCCACCCGCTCGTGTGCCGTGCTACTCGCTAACAGCACCTACAGGGGAACTTTGTCATAGTACCCGGACCTCCCCTGAGCTGACTCGGGCTCAATTGAGTACATGGTGTGATGTGTAATAACAAAATGAGGCAAAGACGGCCCGGCGTGGATCTCGTTTTCGCTTTGACCAAATCTCCGTGTTAAAATAAACGATAAACTTGACGCGGCTGCGGCGCCCGGGTCGTAGCACGTGGTGTTGAGCCGCCACGTGGTGGCGCTCCCCAAAGACAAAGGCGCCCCGTATAGTATTAACATACTGTCGGATCAAGTGCCGTTAGCGAGCACCTATGAAGGTCGTCAAGGTGTGTGACCAGCACCACGTAGGGCCGCCTTTGTCTCCCTAGTGGCGATGCTTACACACCGCACTAGGTACTCATTTGAGGCTGAGTCGACCTAGGGTAGGCCCAGGACCGGTTCAGAAAATCGTAACATGTTGGCCGTGAACGGGTTTCGAACTCGGGTCATAGCCAGGTTTGTAGCCGAGCGGGTAGCGCCTCCTGGGCCCGCACGCACCTCCAATCCCCGGGCCGAGTCCCCAGCTCGTGATCGCTGGCGCTCCCGCCTCCCGGGCGCCTCTCCGCGCCTCCCTCGTGGCGCCGCCGCCGCTGCCCCCGCTGCCGGAGCTGATTGGCGCAATGCCCTCCCCCCACCCCCGTGTGGTGGTTCCCGCAGGCTGCGAGTTGACGGCAGCCAAGAAGGAGTTCACGTTCGAGGAGGAGGACGACCCGAACATGGAGCATCACCTGCTGCTACAGACGGTGCGGCGCGCACCCTCGCAAACTGAACTATAGCTTGGTTCAACAGCCTCGATGTTTATTATTACAGCAGAAAATACCTAGTGTGCTTGCAAGCTCGTTGCCGGTTCCTACAACACAACACTCGAGGGGCCTTCGCTGCGTGAACAGTTAGGGGTGTGCAACATATCACGATGTCAGAAACTTACTAGACAAGAGCTCGTGATGTTTTTGACAATTAAAATACTTTAAAGGTGTCGGGTGTCGTTCTGGGTAATTATTTTGCACGACCGGTGTGATGGAGGTCGCGCAGCCTGTCTCGCGCGAGGTGTGGTTGTGACGGCACCTACAATCTGCTCGGCGCAACCTCACCGCCTGCGCACCTGCCTTCCCCCCCGCACAGGTGTGCCTAGGTGCCGGGGCTGCGGACGAGTTCCACTCGGTGAGCGTGGAGGCGCTGGACCACGCGGGGAAGATGCTGACGGTGCCACTGGTCTCACTGAAGCCCTCCGTGCAGCCCTCGGTATGGACGCAGCGCTGCTGATGTGATTTCTCGTGTCGTTCATCGTGATGTGACGGCGTCTCGACCGTGACGTTGTGGCAGTTGCTGACGGCACGGTGGCGTGTGCGCGGTGCAGGTATCCCTCTCGGGGTTCGAGCTGGCCCCCCCCGTCGTCCTGCGTCTCACGGCCGGTGCTGGCCCCGTGCATGTCTGCGGCCAGCACGTGCTGAGTGAGTACCCCCCGCACAGGGGCCCACAGGGGTCCTCGTTCCACACTAGTCCTCGCACCGGGGAGGGGTCCTTTCTCCGGAAATCCACGTTAGCCCCCAGCTGACGTGTGGCGTCACCTCGTGTGCGCAGCCTCGGACGAGATGTTCTCGGACGAAGAGGAGGAGAGCGACGAGGAGGAGGAGGAGTGCGAGGAGCCGGTCGTGGTGCCGGCCAGGAAACGCGTCAGCGAAGCCTCGCCCGCCGGGGCCGCGCAGGTGTGTGCCGCCCCCCACCCCCCACCATCCATCACTCCCGTATCATTTGTCGAGTCTGAAAATGACTGTACGGCACACTGTGATGCGCAACTAACAGCTGATGTGTCGGGGTGTTTTTTGTTTTCGCAGAAAAAGCTGAAGGTGGTGCTCGGCAATGACGGGTACGTATTTTAACTTTCACGTTGCGGCTGCGTTTTTGGTAATGTGGTGGGGGGGTTGGGGTTGCCTTTACTGGGGGCGGCTGCTGCTGGGGTTACGGCCCCCCACCCTCAAAGCAGGGACTTGATAACATTGACGAAAGGAAGAGATACGCCTACGGTGCCACTCATGTTCTCACGTTCTCTTTCGTTTCCAGAAAAGACAAGAAGCCAGCAGCCGTGACGCCGGCCAAGGTGAGCCCACGGGGAGGGCACCGCACGCGGGTAACTGTGGAGAGCGGTGGTGCAGCGATTTGGGAACGGCACTACAAAGCTGGCCATTAGTTACATTTCTGCTTACAGCGAACGCCAGTGAGGAATTTTTGAATTTGTTCTGGGCCTCCCAAAGTGGACTCAGCCTTAGACAATTACCTGGTGTGCTGTCTAAACATTGCTGGGGAGACAACGGTGGCTGACCGTGAGGCTAGCCATTTTTGTGCCGTTGGCCTTCAGAGGCCCGGTTAATTCTTGCACCAACAGTTTGTGTGTGGAGTTGGTGGGGGGGGAACTGTGGGTACCAGCGATGGTAATCGGTCGCCAATTCTCACCCGCGTTGCGCTCATGGTTGTTGACGTGCAGGCTGCGGCGAAGAACGGACAGAATGGCAGCGTTCCGGCCACACCGGTCCAGACCCCGGAGAGGAAACCCAAGGTGAGGCACGCCGTCTCCCCTTGTGCGCGCGCGTTGAGCTGCGCGCGCGTTGAGCTGCGCGCGCGTTGAGCTGCGCGCGCGTTGAGCTGTGTGCGCGTGGAGCTGCGTGTTGCACGGCAGGTGCTTGGGCGTACCTACTACGCACGCACGAGGTGCCGTCTGTAATCTGCTGTGCTTGTCTATTTCACGTTGTGTGTATAGCGGCGAGTGTGCAATAGGCGTGCGTGTTGTACGTGCGCCTAATTGGAGCGCTTATCTGGATTTTTTTCCCGCCCAGACTCCAGACTCGGCGGCCAAACCCAAAACCCCAAAGAGCCCCTTGCCGACGGCAGACATCAAGGCCACGCTGAAACAGAAGGTCGAGAAGGTGAGGCTCCCAGCAGAATCCGCCGCCGTCATCCGTGTGCGCCCCGCGCCTTTATTCCCGACAGCGCGACGCGGCGTGCGGGGTTAATGAGGTCACGTTATAATGTGACGGCGGCGGCGCCATTACATCGCATAGGAGAGCCGCGGCTCGGCGCGGGCATCCCGGGGGGCCGACGTTCGCCCTGCACGCTCCTAATTCCCCGCGTGTCGCCCTCAGGGGGTCGGTTTGCCCAAGAAGGAAGATAAATTCTCCAACTTCATCAAGAGCAGCTTCAAGGTTGAGGATCCAAAGGTGAGTGCGCACGTCTGTGACCCCCAAGGGGACTTTGCAAATGAGCTAATTAAGTGCAGGATGCGCCGCACTTTCAAATGTTTTCTCAGCGCATTAGAATTTCGGGTGCTGGAGGGGATGGGGGGGGTATCTGGGGGGGCTCCTGTACAATTGTCGCCCGGCAGGGGATTTGCCCGTGATTTCCGTGGTGTGCAGCAGTAGACTGAACAATAACAACGCCCACAAGCGGTTACTCTTCCCAATTGAGACTCACTGGTCCTCTGCTGCCCTGGGACATTGGGCCATCATAGCAGCGTGGTTGTGGTCCTCACCTATGTACGTTTGACCTCCACAGGTGCTGAGCGAGCTGTGGGCCTTTGTGCAGACCCTGAAGGCGTAGGCCTCACCTCGCATGCCGCCTCGGGCACAGATCATGAACCGGCCACTCACCCGTCCAACATGTCCATCCTCCCAGAATGCATACATCGCCACGCGCAGTGGCGTGGGAACTGCAGTCTGTGCACCTTCGCAATGTTTTTTAATAAAAATTGATACATAATTTTGTTTTCCTTTCGTTGTTGACATGCGGCCCTTGTGCAGCGCTTTGTGACCCTCGGGTGAAAGGCGCTATATAAAATGCAATTATTATTATTACCTGGGGCCTGGTGTGCTGGGGAAGGGGTGGAGTTATATAGTGGGGGCTCCATTTCATAGCTTATGTTGCTCCGTTACAAGCTCAGCCGGGATTCTAACCACTCGAGTTCGAATCCCACTAGTGACGATTTTCTGAACCAGTCCTGGGCCTCCCCGAGGTCGACTCAGCCTCAACTGAGTACCTAGTGCGGTGTAAAAACGTTACCCCTAGGGAGACAAAGGCGGCCGAGCGTGGTGCTGGTCACCCACCCCCTCCGTTGCCGTATCGACACTTGACCCTACAGTCTTAGGGTTATTCGGGGGATCTTTGATGGTGAGTGTGAGCCTGTGTGTGTGATGGTGTACGCGATGAGGGGAAGGGGGGGGTGAGCGAGCGTGTGTATATGTGTGGTGAGTGCGTGTGTGATGAGTGAGTAATTGGATGTCACGCGAGGCTGATGGAGCTGGTGCTGGCGCTGTGGATGCCGGACGCGGGTGGCTGAGCGCATTCCGTCAATGATCAGTCTTTGAGGCTGCGCACTCGCCTGAGTAATTGAAGTCCCCGCATTAAAACCCCGTCGCGCTCCCGCGGGAGTGGCGCTCGGGCCCCAGGAAACATGCTCCCCGCCGAACGGAATTCGTGTCGGAGACGAGAGCCTCTCGGCAAAGCGATGGCCGTCACGTCGCGGTTGTCGTACAAGACCCAGGTCGTCCACCTACAAGGCGCGCGCGTCGACAACCATCGCACCCCCGCAGCTCGCCCGTACCTACGTTACATTGGGCGGCAGGGTGTCTATGCGGTGGTAACATCTCCGCCTCACGGAAAGAATGGCCTTTCCTGAGGCGGTTCACCTTCCTCCAACACACCGGTGGGACATCAACGGAATCCGATCAACACACCGACGCGCAAATCTCCCTCAACAGTGACAAATAGAGACAAGCCACAATGCGACTGGCCAAGCGACCCAAACCATGGAGCGTGTAGTAACCCACTTGTAGTCTGCGCTTTTTCAGGAGGAGGAGCATTACAACTATAGCATCTCGGCTGAAGCCCTCTGCCTCTCTCGTGGCGAGCAGACATCAGCATCCAGCTCAACGTGTCGCTGCTGCCGCCATCATAAACAATATAAAGCTACAATTGATAACGCGTGGCTGCACAGTATTCTTGATATTCGTTCGAAGAGAAAACTTACTCAGAGGTGCACAGACGGGGAGATTCAGACACGCGGTCAACCGGCGCCTACCCACCAGACGCTACGTCATAAATATTATGTTATCGGCCAAATAAAGTGTTATTTTAGTTATGGGAGGAAACGGGAGAACCCAGAGGAAACACATGCAGAACAGGGGGGAGAACACAAACGCCACGTAGAAAGGCGCCCGAGGCGGGAGCCAAACCGCCTCGGGCGGGACCTTCTTTCCGTGCGGAGGCGCGGGATGTCACCGCCGACACCGCGACTCGCGCGCACCCTTAATGTTTCATGGCACGTCCCTTCAATTTCGCACAAGACAAGGTTTTCTGTGACAGAACGGCCTCCTGTTCATGTAGCAGCCTCGAGCAGCCCATGTTATTTAATCTGATTTGTTCCCACTATGAAAGTGGTGTCTGGGCGCTCTGCGTGCCGCGCTGTGGGTTTGTTGCCGGGTTCCGCGGAGCGTCAACGGGCCGCTGGGCCCCCTCGCGAGGGTCGGCCCCTCGGGGCGGGGAGGCCGCGCGCTCGGACAT